>CM067347.1:8425122-8472622 GCA_034190875.2 Urechis unicinctus
TATGGGCAATTATTGTGGGTTAAAGTCTCCTGACATGGTAGCATGTTTTCTTATAAAGAACGCTAGCAGTCTCAAATAACACGTGGACCCCTTACATGTTTATATCTCTTTGCAAACTAAAACCATCGGGTATTCATGACATTAGACTCCTGAGTTATTATGATAAAAACTTTCAAAGATGACTTGTACCAAAGCATAATGATTTAGCCTGTTGAATTTAATCTTTACAGTATGAATAATGAAAAGTGACTCATGGGATAGGAGACTTTCCCATTACTTGAACATGGCCTAAACCGGAGTGTCCCATCGGCGTGTTATTGTTACACACTCTTTGGGTGTTTCAGCATCGATGGGAATGTCAGATTTCCTTGAATTTCTTGACAGGTGTCTCCACACTTGTTGATGTGTGTGATTAAGCAGAGGGCGACTTGGAGGTTTCGAAGGAAGGCAAGGTACTAGGCACCATGGTAGCTGGTCGGGCATTCGGTGAACTGGCCATTCTCTATAACTGTACCAGGACAGCCTCGGTCAAAGGTTAGTAGCTGCATTCATCCTGGTTGTGTTTTGTGTTATTCATTATTCATCCTGGTTATGTTGTGTGTTGGTTATTGCTCGTCCAATCTGTGTTGTGTGTTAGCCCCCTTTCACACTGTTTGTGTTGTATGTCCACACCATCATTCATCCCAGTTGAAATGTGTGTTGGACATTAGTCATTATTCTTGTGACGTATGTTTGCCATTATTAACCTCGGTATCGATATGTGTATGCTATGATTAATGAAGACTGTGTTGTCTGTGACCAGTCGCGATTCATCTCGATTGTTTCATGTGTTAGCTATGATGTAGCTGGGTTGTGTAATGTGTGTCAGCCATGATAAAGCTGTGTTGCTATGTGTATGTTAGCAATGATGGATTCGCGTATTTGGGTGTTGGATCGGCGTGTCTTCCAGGCCGTGATGATGAAGACTGGGTTGCAGCGTCAAGAAGAAAACATCAAGTTTCTCCGACTGTAAGTCATCCACCTCTTGATTAATCTGACTATCAGTGTGTGTTATGGCGTAGTTGCTGCTGCTGTTGTCATTATGCCACGTCTTAATTCTGTTAAATTTTCAATTGTGACTTGATAGATCAATACGCTGTAAATTGATAGTTCAACACTTTCATCAATAATAGCCATAAATAGCTACTTGTGTAACTAGACTTGCATACACCGGGTGCTATGTCATCCTAATCTCTACTTACAGACGTTTATATTAATGTGTATGATTTTTGCTGCGCTTGGACAACAGAAAACACTCAGTTTCAGCATTCACATTGATGTTCGCCATTCAATTAAGTCGCCAAAACAATTCCGCCAATAAACGTCTCTGGCTGTCTGATATGGCCCCGGGGGAGGGCGGGTAGTGGGCGGGTAGTGGGGGGAGTTGTGGCGTCATTGGATGGAGGAAGTCATTAAGAGCGAGCATGTGGTGGCCCGCGGGTCGCATGGATTGATTCCGCGTTGTCAAAGCACTGGCACTCCGTTCTCTGCAGGTGTGGTCGACATCGACCATTCTTGACACCTCTCTCCTCACCCTAACCTAAACAAGCTTCCAATCCAGACAACCGCCGCTTAAATATTCCATTGAAATACCAGCGTCGCATTTGATGATTGGATTGTTGCGCCTGGTTCATTTCTCTCAACAAACGGGCGACAAGTCCGCTATCGGACACACAAAGTAATGTGGGATGGGTTGATCACCACCCATGTGACGTAGTCATCTCCCACCTGCATTTGGTTGATCACCACCCATGTGACGTAGTCATCTCCCACCTGCGTTTGGTTGATCGCCGCCCATGTGACGTAGTCATCTCCCACCTGCGTTTGGTTGATCACCACCCATGTGACGTAGTCATCTCCCACCTGCGTTTGGTTGATCCCCGCCCATGTGACGTAGTCATCTCCCACCTGCGTTTGGTTGATCGCCGCCCATGTGACGTTGTTAAACTCACCTGCGTTTGGTTGATCGCCGCCCATGTGACGTTGTTAAACTCACCTGTGTTTGGTTGATCGCTGCCCATGAGACGTTGTTAAACTCACCTGTGTTTGGTTGATCGCTGCCCATGTGACGTTCAACCCACCTGTGTTTGGTTGATCGCTGCCCATGTGACGTTGTTCAACCCACCTGTGTTTGAGTGATCGCTGCCCATGTGACGTTGTTCAACCCACCTTTGTTTGGTTGATCGCCGCCAATATGGCGTTGTTATCACCCACATGTGTTTGATTGATCGCTGCCCATGTGGCGTTGTCACGCAGACTTTATTGTAACCAGGTAACAATCTGGTATTATTGCGTTTATAAATGAATCAGCCTCCGCGTTGGTGTAACTTTAAGCCTTATTAGTTGTCACTATATACCATCCACTGCACTGATTGCAGGTTCGATGAAAGTATATGTTATGCCATCGATTATGAAAATAATTGTTGATTAACGAATCATGTCTCATTTCATTCATATAATTAATGCTGTAGTCGACCCTCGTGGCGGCATTACCTGTGAGTCGACCCGCGTGGCGGCATTACCTGTGAGTCGACCCTCGTGGCGGCATCACCCCGCGTGGCGGCATTACCTTTGAGTCAACCCCTGTGGCGGCATCACCTGTGAGTCGACCCCCGTGGCGGCATTACCTGTGAGTCAACCCCCGTGGCGGCATTACCTGTGAGTCGACCCTCGTGGCGGCATCACCCCGCGTGGCGGCATTACCTTTGAGTCAACCCCTGTGGCGGCATCACCTGTGAGTCAACCCCCGTGGCGGCATTACCTGTGAGTCAACCCCCGTGGCGGCATTACCTGTGAGTCGACCCGCGTAGCGGCATTACCTGTGAGTCGACCCCCGTTGCGGCATTACCTGTTAGTCGACCCGCGTAGCGGCATTACCTGTGAGTCGACCCCCGTGGCGGCATTACCTGTGAGTCGACCCCCGTGGCGGCATTACCTGTGAGTCGACCCGCGTGGCGGCATTACCTTCCTGAACCACTCATCCCACAGAGAGAAGCGTTATAGGGCGAGATAGTATGACGATGTTTTCTTACCCTCACGTCTTCAATATATCGGGCGACTTGCGTTGTGTTTGTTGTAAAACGACTGTAAAAACTATTCCCAAGAATACACAACAGACTCAGCCTTCCACCGCCAACTACTCCGTCAACCTCATTCCGATGCTGTCAACATTGACAGTGCGGAGGGCATCGATTATTGGTGTCAGAGGAAGACTATATCTACCGATCGTTACGCTGGCCTGTAAGTTGACGCTTGTGTTTCGACTTGAATGACGTCATTTGAATCCGTCTAACCGTGACTTCCTTCACGCCAAGTGCTAGACTGACGTTCTACGTGATATTACTCGTTGGCTGTCGTAACGAATGAGGGCACGACAACACTGGTGCTGCCTCATACGGCCAGTGAATCCAATCTGACCGTGGGAGATCTATCAAAGCAATAACTAACTGCCATTCACCTTCGGCAGTTATAAATATACCCGATTTACAGTAAAGCTAATGTCAATCTATCCCAGTATCGGGTGAAACGTTCATTTTGCAGCACGGCGTTGCTTATCGTTTTGTATGGTTACTTCGGCTCGTACTGGTAACATGTGGCAGATTGACCTCAGCTCATAATGTTGACCGTTTCGTTAACCGGTGTTGCCAAATGTGACAACGCTGTTCTGTGACGTATAATGGGTTCCATCGTGCGTCCGGTGGCGGTTATGGGCATGGTAAGATGTAGAAGAGCGTGCTCCGGCATCGCGATTGCCGACGACGCCGCCATCTACAAACACACACCAAGTAGTAGCATATTTGCCCCGTGGTCAATCACCTGGACGAGCTGGCAAGTAGGGTTGTGTTAGTCCTGAGGCATATTGATATGGAAGAAATTACAACCATGACAACAAAACGAGAGGATTGGAAGGGTGATTGTGTAGGCAGCGGCATAGGTTGCTTGTTCGGTGAATATGTGCCAAGCCCGTTTCCACGTATATCTAGGTACTATAGCTTTGCCAATACATGGTAGGTGCGCCGTAAAACAGGCATCTCAGGCAATACATCCAACAGTCTGATATTGAGAACCAATTTCGCCTGTCATACCACTTGTCGAATTTACGTCACCAGCAAATTACAAACATAACAATATGTTCTTTGCACACTCAACGAGTTGTGTCACAGGAATGATCAACCCCCATAGGCCGGTGTCTGAAGTCGGCTTCATGCCTGTTAATTGGAATCTGGTTTTTGATTTATCGAAACACCCGTGTTAGTTTATCTTGCTTGTAGCTTTCAGCCAATGCATCTCATGTCGTGTGATTCCAGTGTTCCATTGCTGAAAAATCTTCCTTCCCCAAAACTCGCCAAAATTGCGGATGTCCTTGAAGTGGTGAGTGGTATTCATTTTGATACTCGTACAGTGTTTGTAATACTGATGGCTTTCTATCGATTCGTCTAAACACTACACACCTAAATATATATATATATATATATATATATATATATATATATATATATATATATATATATATATATATATATATATATATATATATATATATATATATATATATATATATATATATATATATATATATATATATATATATATATATATATATATATATATATATATATGTGTGTGTGTGTGTATATATGTATGTATGTATGTTTGTATGTATGTTTGTATGTATGTTTGTATATATATATATATATATATATATATATATATTCGTCTGTTATTAGGATTTCTTCCATGAAGGAGAATATATAATCAGGGAAGGGGGCACTGGAGACACATTTTTCATCATTAACAAAGGAGAAGTACGTCTTCCGTCTCTGCTCTGTTAATCTTAGCTTTGCTATCAACAGCAACTCAATCATTGATAATATTTTTGCGTTTTTGAAATATGTTATGTTGCTTATAATCATAGGTGAAGGTGACACAGAAGATACAAGGCTTTGATTTACCCCAAGAAGTACGTCAGCTAAAGCGAGGAGATTACTTTGGCGAAAAGGCATTGCTAAGGTTACCAGCCTCTATAGTTATATCGATCTTCTGCGTACACTGTGGATGCGCCTAAGCATTAAGTCACGATGGGAGCTGGGCTGGCTGGATATCCAGTCACGATGTGAGCTGGGCTGAGTTGGCTGGATATCCAGTCACGATAGCAGCTGAGTTGGCTGGATATTCAGTCACGATGGGAGCTGGGTTGGCTGGATATCCAGTCACTATGGGAGCCCACGATGGGAGCTGAGTTGGCTGGATATCCAGTCACGATGGGAGCTGGGCTGAGTTGGCTGGATATCCAGTCACGATAGCAGCTGAGTTGGCTGGATATTCAGTCACGATGGGAGCTGGGTTGGCTGGATATCCAGTCACTATGGGAGCCCACGATGGGAGCTGAGTTGGCTGGATATCCAGTCACAATGGGAGCTGAGTTGGCTGGATATCCAGTCACGATGGGAGCTGGGTTGGCTGGATATTCAGTCACAATGGGAGCTGAGTTGGCTGGATATCCAGTCACAATGGGAGCTGAGTTGGCTGGATATCCAGTCACGATGGGAGCTGGGTTGGCTGGATATTCAGTCACAATGGGAGCTGAGTTGGCTGGATATCCAGTCACGATGGGAGCTGGGTTGGCTGGATATTCAGTCACAATGGGAGCTGAATTGGCTGGATATCCAGTCACGATTGGAGCTGGCTTGACTGGATATCCAGTCACGATGGGAGCTGGGCTGAGTTGGCTGGATATCCAGTCACGATGGGAGCTGAAGTGGCTGGATATCCAGTCACGATGGGAGCTGATGGGATATTCAGTCACAAGCTGGGTTGGCTGGATATCCTGTCACGATTGGAGCTGGGCTGGCTGGACATCCTGTCACGATTGGAGCTGGGCTGGCTCGATATCCAGTCACGATGTGAGCTGGGCTGGCTGGATATCCAGTCACGATGGGAGCTGGGCTGGCTGGATATCCAGTCACGATGTGAGCTGGGCTGGCTGGATATCCAGTCACGATGGGAGCTGGGCTGAGTTGGCTGATATCCAGTCACGATGGGAGCTGGGTTGGCCTGATATTCAGTCACGATGAGAGATGGGTTGGCTGGATATTCAGTCACGATGGAATCTGGGTTGGCTTGATATTTGCATAATTAATGGATCATGTTATTGATGTCCTGTTTGTGTATGGTGCTTTTCCAGTTGAATGTTTTGTCGAATTTGCATCCTGTTTGTGCTAGTCCTGTTTATGTAAGGCCTGTTTGTGTTAGTTCTGTTTATGTTAGGCCTGTTTATGTCAGTCCTGTTTATGTTAGTCCTGTTTGTGTTAGTCCTGTTTGTGTTAGTCCTGTTTGTGTCAGTCCTGTTTGTGTTAGTCCTGTTTATGCTAGGCCTGTTTATGCTAGGCCTGTTTGTGTTAGTCATGTTTGTGTTGGTCCTGTTTATGTTAGTTCTGCTTGTATTAGTTCTGTTTGTGTTATAGTTCTGCTTGTGTTGGTCCTGTTTATGTTAGTCCTGTTTATGTTTGTCCTGTTTGTGTTAGTCCTGTTTGTGTTAATCCTGTTTGTATTAGTCCTGTTTGTGTTAGTCCTGTTTATGCTAGGGCTGTTTGTGTTAGTCCTGTTTGTGTTAGTCCTGTTTATGTTAGTCCTGTTTATGTTAGTCCTGTTAATGTTAGTCCTGTTAATGTTAGTCATGTTTACGTTAGTCATGTTTGTGTTAGTCCTGTTTATGTAAGTCCTGTTTATGTTAGTCATGTTTGTGTTAGTCCTGTTTATGTAAGTCCTGTTTATGTTAGTCATGTTTGTGTTAGTCCTGTTTATGTTAGTCCTGTTTATGTTAGTCATGTTTGTGTTAGTCCTGTTAAGGTTAGTCACGTTTATGTTTGTCCCGTTTATACTGAACATCGCCTGTCCATGCAGTCAAATTAATATACAATATTCCAAGTAATCAGGGTCCTATTCATGGAAGAGTGTCCTGTTTAAAGACCGTGTTGGTGAATCTTGTTTGCTTTGACGTTGCAGCGAGGACAGGCGGACGGCTAATGTCACCGCTCAACCACCGGGTGTAGAATGCCTGACAGTCGACAGAGAGTGAGTTGACATATCTTTATATGAGACACCATTCCCACTCATCATCCTGGCTGCTGCGGGTTTCAAGTGACACCATCCTCATTTGCTGTTATAACGCACCTGGCATCCATATTGCAGGTCGTTCTTCCAGCTGATCGGGGACCTCAATGAATTACGCGAGAAAGATTACGGCGATGAGGCCCGCGGCGCCCAGAGGTAAGCGTCCGCCGCGCTATTGATCACATGTAACGCGCTGATGACGTAATTATGCTTATGTTGTATTAATTTGTAGACAGTGCATTAGTTTAAATATTTTCCACACCAAGTAGGGTTGGCACTGAACGGACTGCCCAGGCTACGACAGCTGCAATTATATGATGGCATTTTTATATTTTGCTCGCTACGATTACATAATTTCCCTCCTGCTTTGGCCAAAATCGCGAATGTTTATATTTAGCTCAAACGTTCACATCTTTCCTTCCCGGAAGCGACGGCTGCTTTTGCGAGACCATGAAAGTTATGTTTGTTCAACGCGGTGATAAGCGCGATCCATAAAAGCAATTTTTTCTACCACTCGAAACACTCCATCTTAGAAAAATAATTTAAAAAAAGCTAAATTTTCCCAGGAGCATATCATAAAAAATCATGAAAATTCTGTTGTCAAGAAAACTTCGTACCCTTTTTGTTCGGAGGGGGATATGATTTTAACGGATTTTTGATAGGGTGACGGGTACTAGCCCAGCGGGCGGGTTGGGGGTAAGTTAAGCGCGAATCCTGATAGCAAGTGCCGTTTATGCGGTGACATCGATTCTCATGAGCTGACTTCTTTTTGACTAATAACGCCGCATTCACTAGATGTCTTCTGGGCGCAGAAGTTCGTCTGCGGGTCAGTCGCTACGTAATTGAATCACAAAGCGATATTTAACTATCATACAATGCATTGGCCTTGGGGTAGAAACACAGCTGCAGGGTTGATACGACTCGAATTGACATTTAAATGCCCTCCTGTCATCCACATATGAGGAGCTAGGATGGGAGGTCGTCTCGTCATTTGGTCGTTTGGTCCACAAGCGTGGACAGTCTGGCATTAAGCGCGCTTTCTTCTGGAACGCTTGATATTAATACACCGTGGATTACTCATTAATCGGCGCTTAAGAACGAGCTGTCACTATACTATTGCACAATGGGGGCTGTGACTTACCAGAGATGATGCAGTGCAGCTGAGCTGCTACATCACAATAATACCGCTGCGCACACGTGACGTATTGGCTTATTCGGAACAATAGGTCCGCATCAGTAACTGCCTCACATTACCGCAACACAAAGTCTTTCCAGCAAGTGTTGAACGCCAAGCATTGTCGATCAAATGAGTTGCACTTATCACCGTGTTCACCCCACTCCCGCCTCTATAGTGTATTTCGGCAAAATCCTGTGATTCTTGGTGCTGTCCATGTCGCAGCACGCAGACCCCCTTCGCTCACGTTAACGTGCTACGTACTTAAGTACTTCAGACAAAGCGGCCTTATTGTGTGTAAATGACACCAACCCGGTAGCACACGTAGTCAACATCTTCCCCCCGTTGGTTTGCTGGCCATTATCCCGGCTGGGGTGTATCTAATACCAGTGTAATGGCTCGGGAAGCGTGCATACGGAGTCTGGTGTTGCGGAATATGTGAGCCTTTTCTCCTCGCCTATTTTCGCGTGCTTGCAGTAAAGCTTTGTGTCGTGTGTCGAGCTATTGCCTCCCTACATGCTGCCTCAAGCTTGCACCAGAAACTACCATTCCCTTCCCACACACTCATTACTGCTTCCATTGGCTATTTGTGCAGTTATGCATTGAGCAAGTCTCGCTTGGCTGTCGACCGAAATTGCGACCCAGTGTCTGACTCTGTCATTTCTAAGTAGGTTTCAACATGCTATCGTAATGCTGCCAGTAGTACACCATATGAATCAAGGCGTCATCTATCGATTGCTTCCTGATTGTCGGCTGCTTTGCTGCCCCGGATGAATGATGATGCATCAGTAAATTCATTCATCTTACCTGGACAAATCATGCTTCTTGATTAGTATTCGTACCTTTCTCTGCGTGTGCTAGCTTTGTCATGTGTGGCATTCTTAAGCACACTTTGTGGAAATGCACAAAGACTTATCTTTATATCCAATACGCACTTATTAGTGGTTTGATTTGTTTTCTGTAGAATAGTTTCTTGCTTTATTATAATTTAGCAAGGTCTGTTTTGCATTAGTCGCGTAATATTACTTTGCAATCATTTCAATTTCACCTGTTGTGATTTCTCTGCTTTCAGTGCATTAGATATAGGGGTGACCAGGTATGATAGTTTTGCCCTGATCATAACTGATTTGCTTGCCTGTCTTGCTGTTTCGTGAGCTTACTGATCATTACTTCACTAGTGACAGAACATACTAATGATAGTGTCAAAAGTAAGGTTGGTCAAACCAAAGTGAATCTTGGGTAAGCATCAGTATCCTCTTGCGACGCCTTGTATTGCTTCATTAACTTACGTGGTCGATGAATAGGTCAGTTTGGGGGCCACGTATTTGACATAATTAAACGTACCTTCGTGTGTGGAGCAGAAATAGCTCGACGTCTCCGTTTGAAGGAAACACGCCGTCGCCGCTCCAGGAGTCCGAGTACAATTATGTCAGACTGGACGAGCTGGAAATCCTCGCTACATTAGGCATGGGGGGCTTCGGTCGCGTGGAACTGGTGAGTGCATTGGATGATTGGGTTCTGGCGAGTTGTGCTGGCGAGGGCTTTTGATGATTGGGTTCTGGTGAGTTGTATTGGTGAGTGCATTGGATGATTGGGTACTGGCGAGTTGTGCTGGCGAGGGCTTTGGATGATTGGGTTCTGGTGAGTTGTGCTGGTGAGTGCATTGGATGATTGGGTTCTGGTGAGTTGTGCTGGTGAGTGCATTGGATGATTGGGTTCTGGTGAGTTGTGCTGGTGAGTGCATTGGATGATTGGGTTCTGGCGAGTTGTGCTGGTGAGTGCATTGGATGATTGAGTTCTGGCGAGTTGTGCTGGTGAGTGCATTGGATGATTGGGTTCCGGCGAGTTGTGCTGGTGAGGGCTTTGGATGATTGGGTTCCGGCGAGTTGTGCTGGTATGGGTTATGAATGTGTAACTTCGGCCACGCTAAGCTTGTTAATGCTTTGTACCAAAAACTAGTGTCAACTATTTGAATAATTTCCCCGATATCTGGTAATTGGATAATAATTTCGGTGTACGATTGGTCGCGGCGTTTGTGTCTCGTATGTCATGCACAATCAAGCATTTTTTAACGTTTTCGTTAAATATAGACAGCTGATATATGGTACAACTTGCGCTAGGGGCGGACACTGGCAAGGACTTGTGACTTATTCACAGGATATTTCTGATTGGCGACAGTAAGTTAACGTCTTAACTATAATTACCAAACATGGGTACATTTATGCAATTTCTACGTTGTAACAGGTGCAGTTAACGACAGACCGGAACAGTTCGTTTGCATTAAAGTGCCTGAAGAAGAAACACATCGTGGACACGCGGCAGCAGGAACACATCTACTCGGAGAAGCGAATCATGATGGACGCGCGCTCGCCGTTCATTGCAAGGTGCTGATCACGTATACCACCACTTGGTTCACCGGATTCAGTTCATTTGATTCTCCTCGTGGCTTTGTCCTGAAGCAACCTTCAAGTGTGCTTTATGTTATATATATATATATATATATATATATATATATATATATATATATATATATATATATATATATATATATATATATATATATATATATATATATATATATATATATAGGTTTGTGCGTTTATTCAGATTGTACAAGACGTTTAAGGACAAGAAGTATGTGTACATGTTGATGGAGGCTTGTCTGGGAGGTGAGCTGTGGACGATTCTCCGAGACAGGTAAATTCTTTACTACACCAAACATCAATCGCCTCCTCTCTATGCGAAATTGTGCATCTTCTACTTCTATCATACATGGACGACTAACTATATGCGTATTTATCTTCCTGTATTTACCATAAATGGATTGATTCTGTACAGGGGAAACTTTGACGACATCACTACGCGCTTTTCCGTGGCGTGCGTCATCGAGGCGTTTGAGTACCTTCATGGTAAAAATATCATCTACAGGGATCTTAAACCTGAGAATCTCCTCCTCACCAACCAAGGATACGTCAAACTGGTAAGTCTACATCTCACAAGCAAACCTCACCATACCATGCCATTCACGGGGCTCGTTGTGTTTGACGATTGTTACATGTATCTCCAGGTTGATTTTGGTTTTGCGAAGAAGATTGGTTCTGGGCGTAAAACATGGACGTTTTGCGGCACACCGGAATATGTGGCTCCCGAGATCATCCTCAACAAAGGTCACGATCATGCGGCAGACTACTGGTCTCTGGGCATCCTCATGTTCGAGCTTCTCACCGGCAGGTAGGTCACCAACCACGCTACTTGTCACCGGCAGATAGGTCACCAATCACGCTACTTGGCTACAATGATTCACTCATGAGTCCCATGCTTCAAGATGGTGTCATTCTTTCCCTAGTCCGCCATTTTCCGGTTCTGATCCAATGAAGACATACAACGTCATCTTGAAAGGAATTGATGTGATCGAGTTTCCCAAGAAGATCAGCCGCAATGCCCACAACCTCATCAAGCGTCTGTGTCGAGACAACCCGGCCGAGCGTCTGGGCTATGGCCGTAACGGGATAGTCGACATAAAAAAGCACAAGTATGTATACAGTTGAAGTTGATAAAGAAATAACGTGGTTTCCTATTTTAAGTTGTAAAAGAAAAAGGAAAACGGTTCCTTTTCATATTTTCCATTTGTAAATATGAAATAGAAAAACGCTAGATACTCTGCTTCATGTTTACCTGTTGATGCAGTATGTTGACATATCTCGTTATTGTCAGCTGTATGGAACGGCTTATATATGGTTTCTCTCTAACCTTGCAGATGACTTCACATTGATGTTGCATATGATATAATTCTGACTGGTCATTTTATTTCCATATGACATCATTCTGACTTACCTCTTTTGTTACATGTGACTTCATTCTAACTGATCATTTTGGTTCAATGTGATATATTTCTGCCTTGTCACTTTGACACCATATGCCATCATTCTGATTGATCATTTTGGCTCCATATGGCATCATTCTGACAGGTCATTTTGGTTCTATGTGATATAATTCTTTCTGGTCATTTTGGGGCCATATGTCGTGGTTCAAACTGGTCATTTTGGCTCTATATGACTTCTGATCATTTTGCTTGCAGATGGTTTCAGGGATTCGATTGGGATGGGCTCCGACTTCAGAGCATGACGCCACCTATAGTGCCTAAAGTAAACATCCAAATCGACTTTGCACTTGTCGTTCGATCGATCAATTAATAGGTTCTTCTTACTCAAATAACATCGTCTCTTCGTATATTTTGAAATATGTACATAACCTCTTACGCACATCTTGTTTGAAGGTTAAAGGTTCTTCCGACTACAGCAACTTTGACAGTTACCCTAAAGACATGGACGTCCCACCGGACGAGCTGACCGGATGGGACGCCGATTTCTGACCGCACCCCGACCTTCATCTGCCTCATGTTGCCTTACATCACAGAAATCACTGCAAATATATTTTTATAGCAAATACGATCTTATTTTGTAAGAGAATGTCTTTGTGATACAGTGATTTTTTTCTGTTTTATTAAATGAATGTTTGCGATAGACACGTATGAATTCATGCTGTGGACCAGTGCTGTTCTAATGACTTTATATTGGTTGGATAAAGAGCTGTTTTTATTTAGCTACATTTGTGACTGTACTCATATATCAATATTCCCTTTTCCTTTTCTGTTAAATGGGGGACATCAGAGGAATAAGATTGAATTTGTTTACATATATGCTTCGAAGAAAATGTTGCAATTTTTATGATGAGATCGCGCTCCAAGATGAGAGATATAAGCACATGGTTTCAAAGTCATATTCACAATACCAGTTGAATCACTGCACGTTTAAGTTATCTGTAGGTGTATTTTGGGGTATTATGTTTTTGTGGCAGCCGAGTCCTAGCTGTTTTGTACATTGGCCAAGCTATAAGATGTTTTTTTCCACATTTCATTCTGTTTCATCCAAACACTCAGCCTATTGATCCAAATGTCTGTGACTTACTCGGGAATTGAGTCACGGACAACCAGTTTGTTGGAGGGACGTCGTCCTCGCTTTTCTGAAATGACGGGTCCTTGTGTTGACTTAGTTGACGTTTGTCTGCTTAGCATCAGCTCAATAATCACAACCCTACTCAACTCTGTATCTTTGGATTTTATGTGTGATCTCTTTTTAATTTAACTTTATTTCGGTAAAACATTGAAAGAAGTTCCTACTTACTTTTGATTATTTCTCACGTTTACCCCAAACATGCAGTATGCAATTCTTGGTACCTCTCCACGTGAATTTAAGATGTTTAATCTATCATCATTACGATGCCGACTGAGTACACATATAAATCTTTGTCAATATATAATTCCGAGCCGCGCAAAATGTGAATGCCAGCATGTTATCGGCCTCATCATGCTAGCATACGGTGCTGCCAACATGTTATCGGCCTCATCATGCTAGCATACGGTGCTGCCAGCATGTTATCGGCCTCATCATGCTAGCATACGGTGCTGCCAGCATGTTATCGGCCTCATCATGCTAGCATACGGTGCTGCCAGCATGTTATCGGCCTCATCATGCTAGCATACGGTGCTGATTATGTTCCATCTAGTCACGTATCATTCTCATTTTCACGCACGATTGATGAATAAATGTGAACGAATATATTTAAGCTAATGTCTATTTTCAATGTATAATTTCGGTGTTCACTTTTCTTAATTTATTATGTTGTTTTCCGAGCTCATATAAGTGATCTGCCAAATAGTAGAATTGATGTTCATCCGCGAACTAAACAACGTTAGGTGTGTCTTGTAAGCTCTGATCATTTGTGCGAAAGTCCAGCGTGATCCCCTCAAGATGGCGTTGATACTTACCATCATCTCTATGACGATGTCTGATTGACCATGTTTCATTGACGATATTACGATATGATGATATATTTATGACGATGTCGCCAGGGATCGATGTCTTTATGAGGCTGTCGCAAGGTCGATGTCTTTATGAGGCTGTCGCAAGGTCGATGTCTTTATGAGGATGTCGCCATGGCATCATTTGAGGGTAATTGCTTTGTGTACATTGTCTTTGTGAATCTGTACCCTTGAAGATCAAATGTTGATATATATAGGCAAATTTTCATATTGGTAGTTCCTCAAAGGAGAGCATATGCAAGGTCAAAGATGGAGGTGATCGTCTGGATGTGATCACTTCCATGTCCTTTACTGCAATAACAGATACGAAATCCCTGATAGACTGGACTCCTAAACAAAGCTAAGCCTCATTGTTGTGACAGAGACCAGAGAGTTTGTGCCAATATTTTATAAGCGGAGCCGGGTAGGGTTTAGTATGTTTTATGGATAACCGAGCAAACCGACCATCATATATAACAGGTACTCGACAAAGCAGGAAAGTTCCGTTGTTGGGGAATAGAAGAGAGAATTGTTATTAATGTAGATGCGCATGCGCGCCAGTAAGTTTCACGGTAAATGATGTGCTATATTTGTCGAATATTACATTCGAAGAAGCACGATGCATCATCGTTCTGCGTATTCAATCCAATTCTGAATTTGAAGAAGCAACTGCACCAGTCACTGGAACGTTCTGTTGTGCTATTATTAAACGTTCTCTAGACTCGCAAACCAGTACCTTTATTATGACATCATTGTGGCACGCCATGGCTGCTTCGCGAAATACGTTCAATATGCAAGTCAGTTCTAAACACTAACGCATACTTCCTTACCAAGCTGTTCAAACAACCGAAGGAGTCTACAAGAAATATTTTAAGAGGAACGCGATGTAACACCAGGATTACTATCCGTTTCATTACTGGGTCATAACTTGACAGAGATCAAAGAGTAAGGCTGTTTTCGAGGGACTCGTTGCTCAGCCCTTGGTTTGTAAAGGTATGTTCTGACCGGAAGTGATGTCAATAACGAACGAGCTGACACCACATCGAATGAAATTTATCATTCTCGTAAAATATTTCTTGTAACCTCCGGTTGCGTAGGAGTCTCCTTCATAAACCGGTTATTTTTAAGAGGAAGAGAATTTCCGGTAAGTTTTACTTTGTACCTGCAGCAAGTTCATCCGACAAGAGTAAACACACATATCACCATGGCACACCCGCTCGATTGTCATAACACAACCAATTGACCCATAAACAAGCGCTTTGGTCGTGTCAGTTGCAAGCGGTTGGGAATGGAGCAAATTGAATTTACTTTGTGATGTCTTGGTGAGCATATAAAGCCTATGCCGCGTTGAATATATTGTGTGGTATTGGGTAGGAGATCCATGGAAATGAATGAGAAGCTGCATTGAAAGGTCGACAGTCAACCTTGCTTAAATAAAAACTGTACACAAGCACTGTCAGTGAAGTCTACCGTGTTTAGATCCTTAGCTTCATAACATGAGAATTTTAAGGGCAGCCCTCAGTCTTGGCACCATAATCGACCAAACTATACAATGGAATAGGCAAAGAGTGTGTGGAATAATCGCCGGAGCAATCGTCTTCGTGGAAACAAATTCACACAAGCGGTGCTGGTGGCAGTCAACAGGTCAAGCAGCAGCAACCAGTACATTATGATTTGACCTCGGAAGTCTCTCAGTCCTCCGTCATAAGGAGAAACATGATAACAGTATGAAAGCGACTGGGTGATGCAACGAGCAATCACCAATTTGCTGACGTCTGCCGTTGATGGCACTCTCTTTTTTCCCCCTGATATGATATATGATAAACAGATATGGGTGACAGAATTTTAAGATAAATGAAAGTATTTGTGTTGTCTGTTGCAGATGCTCTAGGACTAGCTTGTATTGATTGGAGCAATTATGGGCACATGGGTGCAACATATCGCTAACTTTACACGGTAAGGTAAGAACGAAAAGGTGCACAAATCCAAAGCATAAAACGTTGTTAGTGTTACTTCATTTTTCTACATTTCCGATGTTATATAAGGTTTATATACAAGAAATATCAGAGAATCCTCGTTTGACCCGAGCAACGCGTTGTCCTGAAGGCATTACCAAAAGTTCTGGCATCAAAGAATGGAATGCTGATCACACGCGCCACACACATTGACTGGCAGCTGCGGCCGACACCCTTGGCATGGAATCGCCGACAACGGTTAAGAAAATTCCACATCCAAAAGATCGAGCAAACAAGTAGTTAAGGCAGTCCAGACACTCCAGGTCCAGGTAGTCCGTGAAGTCCAGGTAGTCCATTCAGTCCAGTATTCCATTAAGTCTGCTACTGAAGAGGCTTTACAGCCAAGAAAGTGAGAATGAACCAGATAATTATAAAAATGGAGAAACAATTTGAAGACTTGAAGATGACAAAGGGGATTTAGGCCTACCAAACGTTTGCTCAATAGAGAGAGAGAGAGAGGGAATGTTACGAATAACATTAAGAATTGAATGATTGTCTCTTTATTTCCCTTGTGCTTAACGCGTTGGTTACATTGGGACGTTTGGTATGTTCAACTTTAACGATATGCAAAATACAATTTACTAGTCTAGTACAAAGAACACAATATAAGATATTAACTGTATCACTATATTATGAAAATACCCTTAAATGATAACAGATTGTCAGAAATCTTTAGCGAACAAATCAGCAAATAATATGACTTCTCGGGACATATTTACTACAAGGACTTTCAGAGATAAATAGCATCTGAAAGAAAGCTTCAGTTACCCTAACCAGGTACTGCTTCCATAGTAGACAAAGTTTACACAAACTCATATCATCTAACAGCAAACGACAAGTTGTATAAATGGGCATATTTTACAGATACAGGTTCAAACATAATTTTACCACGCTGGGAACATGAGATAGGTTACTTAGGTATATCTGTAGGCTTATTTCAAAAACAGTTCAAGAACACATGGTATCTTCTTCGAATGACAGCAATGACCTTGTGTACTCTTAAAGTGGTGACGCCACGCATTTACCACTTTCCCTACCGTCCATTACACACTTTCCGTTACATCCCGGCCACTATGATGCAACCAGGGAGAATCTAACTATTCAATGAGGACGGTTTCAAACAAACCCCTGAGTACATAACACACATGATCAGCTACTCATACTTTGAATGCCAACTAATAAGCACCATTTCAAAGAAGGAAACACTCTTAAATTATAGACCTACAATCTTGAGAATACAAACTTGCTACAATGTTCAGATAAAAATGCAAATTCAAATGATCTGTAATCTCCAACCTTAAACTAGAGTTCAATTAACATCATAGAAACCTCAGTTGTAGTAGATGATTTGGTGTAAGCAACCTTGGGTCGGTGGGATCCCCAGAGAGCTTAGTCAACGGTCTGCCATTGGCGATGCTCTCTACATCGCACATCAGAGTGCTCAGGATTTCATCGGTAACAACTTGTTCACCACCAAGTCCGAGGATGAGAGCCCGAAATGTCCTGATCTGTCTCTCCGAAACACCACCCATGTGGGAGGCAGCCGGCGGCTTGAACAACCATCCAACATTCTTCTGTAACAGGTAGCCATGGATTTGTTCCTGGTTCCACTCTTTAAGGGCATCCGACAGTTCTTTGCGTGCCCCTGCAAAGTTTGTTCCATTGTCAGATCGTATCTCACGAGGCTCTCCTCGTCGAGCTATGTACCTCTGCAAAGCTTGTATGAAAATATCTGTATCTAGGGATGAAACTACTTCGATATGTAAGGCCCTGGTGGTTAGGCAGGTAAAGAGGCATCCCCACCTCTTGTGCTCACTACGTCCTCGTTTCACGAGTAAAGCAAAGAGTTTATAGCTACGCTAAGAGGGCTCACTTTGAGTGGCTCTGCGGTGATCGCTTCCCTAATAATAATACATTGCAATCGTGACACAAACAAAAGCACATGAGAATACTGGGCTGACGTCACTGCGATTGATGAGAGTGGGAAAAATGTCGTTTCGCAGAGTCTTGCCGCTGCCAAAATACGAATAGCAAAAATAGTAAGTACACTACTAAATAAATGTCAACTTGATAAATTACCCGGTTTGTGGTTCCCCTATAGAAAACAGTTCGCCTCTAACAGCGTACGCGCAGTTAACGATCCTCCATATTTCATGTCCGCGCTTTGGATGGTAGATTTAGATTGTCAATAACTGTCTGAAGCGAGGGAACTGGCTTGGGGTCGACATTAACATTTTTGGCATGTCAGGGGGATGTGAAGGTTTCGAGCGAATAGTTTATAGCTACGCTGAGCTGCGTGACGATTATGAAATTACACATAGGACACCCCGAACATCAGGCGACTATACCATGAAATCAGCAAAAGCACATAGGACTGTTGATCAAACCTCTCGAGGCTCGGCGGCTGTTAAAGATATGGAGTCATCTGATTGGTCGAGGCGACAACAGCTCCAAATTAAGCAGATAATTCCACGTGATTTTAAGAGACGCTATTACAAGACGCTATGACAATAACGCTTCGGCTAACAGGTGCCGTCTTCACATATTTCCTCGGGTGAGTGCTCGAGTGAGCTCTCTTAGAGAATCTATAAACTCTTTGAGTAAAGGGTCGAAATAATCCACACCAACTTTAGAGAAGGGAGGATCCCAAGGAGTAACTCTATCTCCAGGCAGGTCAGACATTCTTTGGGATTCGGTTGGCGATTTATTGCACACAAGACACTTCCTGGTGATCCGTGCACCTTTCCTTTTCTATCTGTCAATCTCAAGTATGAAACAGATCCAAGCCCTTGCTCTGATGCGTAGTATACACGATGCAATTGTAGGCTGACTGGGTGGTCCATGGGTTTTAAGCACCTTGGGATCTTCATCTTACCTATGGCCGATAGGTCCTCTTTCCAATGCGACCACTACTCTTTTAGTTCCTGTGGTATGGTCTCGTCCCAGTCAATTTACAGCCTGCACAGCGACTGGATTCGCTTAGCCTGAAGAACAAACGGCGACACAAACCCCAGTGGGTCGTAGACAGAGCTTACGAGAATCAAAAGTCCGTGCTTGGTTGGCGAGGTCTTTGCCAGCGATGAGTCAAATCCTCTTCTATGTCCAAGAGCACACCTAATGTTCTTTCCTTCGGTAGGCTTTCATCATCTAAGTCTAGATCCACCAAGTTCTTAGACCTTTCCGTTTCAGGAAGAGTCCTTGGCACCTCCCTAGAATTCGACCCAAATTTAGTAAGCCTGAAGCGGCACAAGGCAAGCAGCTCACGAAGTTCGTGCACTAGGCGAATGGCTATCTCTGTGGAGGTCACCGACTTCAGACAGTCATCAATGTAAAAATTCTTGTCAATGGACTTTACTGTCTCAGGATCTAATCCATCGCCCAAATCATCAGCCGTCCTTTTCAAGGCATAACTTGCACAGCTAGGACTCCACACACCCCCAAACAGATATGTAGCCATACGGTACTGCTTTGGCTCTTTGTTTGGATCATCCTCATTCCACCATAGGAAGCACAGAGCGTCTCTGTCTTCTTTACATACTCGCACCTGGTTGGACATTCCTACTATGTCAGCTATTACTGCTATAGGTTCTTGGCGGAATCTCAGCAACACCCCAATCAGCTCGTTCGTCAGATCCGGTCCTTTGCGCACGATTTCATTTAGTGACGTGCCCTTGCAGCGTACAGCTCCAACAAACGCCGCCCGTAATTTCTTTCTAGGATGGGTCACAGCATGATGGGGTAGATACCAAACATATCCATCCGCTCGGCATATTTCATTTCCATGGTTTCTTTTATGATCTGTGTATACTTCTGTTTCAGATTGTCAACTTAGAGCAGTCTTTTCCCTAGAAGACTGAGGCAGTGCTCCCCCATCCATAGGTTATCAGGCAAACAAGGGGGTCGGTTCTTGAATGGTATGCTCATGGAGTAGTAACCTCCATCCACGGTGATGGAGTCTTCCCATTGACAAATGACCTTCCTACCACTGATGGATAATGCTGGGCCCTCATGTCCGAAAGGATCCTCAAGTCGCCAGAACTTCTCTACTTTCTTGTCCAAAGTGAGGTCCACAATATGGCTGGTTTATCAAAAGTTTCGGTCCATTGATTCCCAAGCCTAAAAAGGGTCCTAACTGCAACGGATCGCCAGCACCTGCTTCACGGGTTTCAAGGGGTATAAGTAGGTCAGGGTTGTCTTGTCCAATAAGGAAGTCAACTGCTACTCTGGCTAGCTCATCTCTAGTCACAAGACTGTTTACACTGATTTTAAGGGTTGGTCTTGTCAACACCTTGTTCAAACTGTGAATGGTCTCGTCAGAGTTCAAGGTCAACTGACTTGCACTGCACTTCTGTGGCTCCCTGGTTGACTGCAGTAAAGGTAGTTTTCAAGGTTTCCACAGAAAGTCCAAGTATCTTCACAAGTCTGTCAGTACCTGTGCCATTTGAACAGTTGTCATGGAGCACACATACCTCAACGTAGTCTTCATTAGCTGCATTCACAAGAACCGCCTTGACAGGTAGTTTACCACCTTCCCGTGGTTCACAATCTTGTTGCTGAGATGACCTCCTGTTGGTTTTGTTGGTTAGATGGCTCTGGATGAGAAACAGTAGCCGATTGTGGACGAGACTGAGTGCTTGACCCAGCAGGTGTAGGGAAATGCAGCCATTGGTTATGCTTCTGGCCACACCCCTCAATGTTGTACACACACGATCGAGTGCATTCTCTGACTTTATGACCATATTGAAAGCAGTTTATGCACATATTGCTTTTCTGGATGAAGCTTAGCCTGTCTTTAACTTACATTGCGCAGAAACCTGAGCACTGGTTTAGGAAATGACTTGACTTACATTTGGAACATTTGTAGTTTGTAGTCTTCCTTTTATCATCGACAGTAGCAAAAAAGTAGTCCTCTTGGGGCCACGCCTATCAGACTTTTGAGTTTTGGCTACTCTCTTTGGTGGTCTGTGAGTTGTCCATGTATCCAAATACAGGGTCAGACTTTTCCCTTACCAACTTGTCAATAAAGTCCATGATGTCCTTTAGTGAGATGCTCCTATTTTCATTTTCCATTATCGAGCATTTCACTCGTTCCGACTCACTGGTCACCCTCTCCACTATTGTTGCCTCTTACATCTAATTATATGCTTCCTTGCCTGCACAACGCACGACCTCTATTAAATTTATAAGACAGTATAAGCACTATTGAAAAAGACGCACATCTGGATTTCAGTTCCAAATTTGATTTGCATTTATTATTTAAGGTCAGCGTTAGCCGGCTCGTCGGAGCAGCAGAAAAAGCATAAACTCCCTCATTAATACACTGGAATCAACCTGTCCTAGATGTAACCATAGCAGACCGTTTGTCGTCTGAACAGCCATGGCCTGTTCTAGACAGAAATATATATATAAATGTATGATGACTAGGCTAGTTTCAACCGACCACGATGAGGAGACCTATGGTCGTTAGCACCTGACTTCTTATCTCCTGAAGTAGAAAGCACGTCACCAAGTCAAACAAGCTTCTATCACCTACAGAATGCTGTCATGTAACGTTGCAATAATCTCATGTGTGTTTCCAAATTCAACTAAATTCAGTTTAAATCAGGCTGCATTCACAAAATAAATAATTCGTAAAAATTCGGAGGAAAATTACGAAACTTAACGGAGAGCAGGAAAGATCTAAATGGTGATTTCTTGACATACCAGGTCTTTGATGTGCATGAGTGAGAACTGCATGGAAACGGGTTAGGCCGCGCCGACACGTGATAGCCTTGGAAGAGATCGTTCAGGTGGAGTAGTAGCATAAAGAGTAGCGGTTCTGGCACAAAACCACTCAACCTTACTATTCTCCCATTGGCAGCTTATACAAGCGGTTCTGGCCCACCATCGTGATGGCATGCTAGTTTGTAGGTAAACCAGTGTGCCCATAGGCCAAGATGTCTACACCGTTCGCGGCTATTCACCTCTTAGAATCAACGGGAGAGAGTGACACCTTGTTGACGTGGAGCCCATATATATATTACGACCATCACTGCGTAGCATGTTCATTCCATGACGGAACTGTTTCTTTGAGAAAAGAGACTCCATGTACTGTGCGTGGCGTAGATGTTTCTTGACCACAACCTTCTTCACTCCCTTAGCCCTTTTAATCTCGCCCTCTTCAGACATCAGGATCGAGTACATCTTTGGGTGCAGACCAATCTTGACGTTGACTTGCCTTCTGAGATTCTCCATGGTTTTACCACACACAGAGTTGTTCATCAGCTTGTACAGGTCCTTCTCAAAGTCGCTGGTGGCAACCTTACACAGGTCTGTGTTCATGCGAATGTAAGGCTCCATTCAGAGGCTCTGATTGAATGCAAGCGCACGGTTATCTTGGTAAGCCTCATTCCCAGAGATAAGGTAAAGCTTGAGATTCCTATAATGGACCACATACTTCTCTTTATTGCGCAGGTTGGGTATTAGCTTCTCAATTTGATTTCCGGTGCTCCCCAATGCACCTAGGAGAGTCTTCTGGTAGTCTGACAACCATTCATTCTGCACAGACATTCGCTCTGGCGCTAGGGGATAATCATTGTGGTCAGCATGTAACTCTGCATATCTGCTTTGAGTATATATCCGGTTTCGGCATTGTCGGGATGGTCCTGTATATGTAGATCAGCCGGCTGATCCACCCACTCAATACTCGCAGTAGGTAAAGGTTGACTCATCGCCCACCCATACAGGTTGTTAGCGTCAAGGTACTGGATATAACTTGCCAGCTTATCCTGCTAAAAGCCCTCTACGTACGGGTTATTAGCTTTAGCGTGGCGACGTGATACCATGCTTATGCCACAGCACAGGCCCTTCTCAATGAATAGGTGTTTGTCGTAGTGGGTCAGAAGCTCGAGCTCCAACCCTGTGCTATTAAGAAGCGCATCCCATGAAAGGCCAGGACTGGTATAGTAGTGAGCTGGATCTAAGCCATACTGCTTAAGACAGGTTTTGCAGAATATCTTAAATACATCAGCCAAGAGTAGTACATCTGTGCGCAGGTACAGGTCATGATAGTCGCCGATGTTTTTACACCCGAACACGTTCCAGACCTTCTGTGCATGTTCATAGTCTGCAGCAGATATACCTTGCTCAGAGAGCTTGCTATCGAACTCCTGGATTGGCGGCAGCGAGGCATCAAACTCATCCCAGCCATCCATGAACAGAGATACACTACCTTGCGCAGTAGCAGCCATTTCATCAGGCTCATACTTAGCTGTCACTGCAAAGGCGTATGGGTTATTTGCAGACACCAGCATGGCCGTTGTCGTAGGATTCAACCGCAGCTTTAGGTTTCATGCATTGTAGGCAGCACTTACCTGTTATATGACAATGGTCGCAGATGGAGTTCCAACCCAGTTCTTTTTTACACACATGACAATGGGTTGACTCTTTTATCCTTTCGAATCATGCGCATGGGAACAGAGTTTGACAGAACTGCTTTGATCTTGAGCTCTTCCTGTTGTAGGGCTTGCAAGAATTTCTCCACAGTGTTGCCTCCTCTATACACCACAGGGGGTTCGGACCGACCATCACACTGGACAGCTACATAGCCGTAACCACATGGCTCATTTTCTTCTGTTTTGTGTGTTGCCCTTGGTAGGATCAGGTGCAGGGCCTGGAAGTTTCACCGTGAGCGCCTCAAAGTCGGCGTAGATAACATAAGAGGCAGCCAGCTGCTTCTGCCAGTTCTGGAAGGATAATATGTTCTTCCCTTCCTCAGGCATATCCAATCGCACAACAGTTTGCCCTATCCCCATACACTCAGAAGAACTTGCGGTGTTCGTATTTACTCTGATCATACAGAAAGCGATTCAGATCTTTGATTAATGTGTAATGAAACTTGCCATCCTTCTCAATCAGCATGATGTTTCTACAAGGACCAGGCTGTTTACTGATGTGGTGTATGATAGTGGACCCCCCATCCCAGCCAAAGACGTTCAAGGCTAGGTTAGCATGTTCAATATGCGACACGGGTGTGTTGGATATTCTACGCCTTAACCTTCCAGCATGGTTAACAGCAACTGAATGTTATATTTAGATGGTCGCTGTTTGATTTGTAACAACCGGGCACAGAGCCGATTCAATAAACCATAGAAGGCAGTAGTCGTCCGTGTTTTACATTTATGATCGCCTGCTTAGCTGCCAGATCACTCGGTAGCCACATTTTCACAGCTGGAAGTTAGCAATATCAATCCACAGAGTTGTGACTGCCTCAAACTCCCAACCCGAACCTTTATAGGTCCACTTCTCCAACCCCTCTTGGATATTAGCACTACTCTGGTGCACCGCATCGTTAATATCTTCTGAGGAGAGAACCATCGGCTGGTTATTACGCAATACAGGCTCAACATACTCAGTGCTACCATCATCCGGGTAAGTCTTACTTTCAGGGCAAATTGACACTTAGTTCCGTTTAGCTCTTTCAGCTCATCAGTCAAAAAATTACGCATCTGTCAACGCATGCCTATTAAGAACATTATAAGGTCCAAGCCGATGGGGTGAGACTCAGGGACGATCTTCACCCATCTACGCAAATAGTTTTTAACAGCCCACTTAGTCTTCTTGAACTTAAGACGTGGTGTAGGTGCGGGAGGGGCTGCTTTACCTGGCGAGGGGACGGGGTGTTATGCGTGGCACGGGGACAGGGGTTGTTTTACGTGGTGCAAAGACTGGAGGTTACACACCACCCTTTAATCTAGCAAATAACTGATTGTGTACATGGTCAAATTCATTACGCTTTTCAAGTGCTCTCATATTGTGAGTCATGTTTAATATATATATTCATATCTCAAAATGGAAATTGTTTTTGATACAAAAATGACAACCACAACGTCTTGACAGCGAGCAGACTTTGACCTTGTTGACATGCCATGTTCTACAGGATTTCTATTTCTATACAGTGGGAAATTCCCGGTTTTTTTTAGGCTCAACTTACTCTGTGTTGGGCTGGTGATCAGTGTCACCGACTGCATGCTGTTGTGAAACAATCTTTTCTTTTGGTAAACAAGCCTGTGGTTGACTTTATCGAACGCACAATCCATACACAATCCTAGGTTATTTTTTGTACCCTTCTGACAAACCGTACAAAGATGATTAACCACACCATGTTTTATTTTTTATATGTGTAAGTTACAAAACTATTGCGTAAAGGGCCTGTTACAGGGGTCTTTCTTTCCGACTAATATCCACGGGTATACGATGGCACCACTAAAGCTCCTCCTTTACAAAGCCATGGAGTGGTCTATCTAGTTATGTACAGGTTCACCAGGTTTAGTGAAAGAGCGTCTAACGGTAGACATTGAGTGACCACACAGGGTCAGTTACACGACGACGGTGGTCTTGCTCTAACTCACCTGCCTGGTAGAGATAGCGAACTCCAACACCTGAGGGAATCTTTTGCTCTTTGACCCCCAGCGGGCGACCTGGTTTGACGGAAGAGGGCTTTTGTGCAACTCGTTTTGCCTTTATTGTATCTTTAGGTTTTTTTCCAGTCAAGCGGGTCACCTCATTATTTATCGCAGAGACTACAGGCTGCAGTCGAGAAACCCACTGAGACGATCGTTTCCCAGTAGCCCTTAACTCCATGGTAAACTGGTGTCCAATAAGTCATTCAGCAAGTGTGCGGTTCAAGCGTTCCACTGTACCCTGGTCTAGATGGATATTCACACGGCCATGCCTGACCAATACTCCATATTTTGCTAGCAGCTGATTCACTGCTCCCATGAACTGTCCGGGGTCAACATGCAGTAGTTTAGGTGAATGCTATTTTCCTCACTTATGTATCCTTTCGAGTGCACCTACGACCTCTTTAGCCTCTTTTGTAGTCAATGGCTCAATCGCTTTGTAGCGTGAGGCCACGTAAACCACTGTGAGGGCAACCTCATGAGGAAGAAATAAGATATTGGCTTGGTGAACCCGCGGTGGGGGGGGGGTCACTTGGCCTTAACTCAGATAGGGGTGTGCCGCGGGACCTCAAAAACCTGTACCCATCGTACAAGTTGAAAATTGCAAAAAGCATACCCCGTCGTACAAGGTATTATGGAAATGTGTAACCCGTCGTACAAGGTGATAATGGCAAAAAAGCGTACCCCGTCGTACAAGGTATTATGCAAATGTATAACGTATAATCCTTCGTAGTACGTCGTTGTCAGGATAAAAGTTGTGGATAAATCTCAAAATGTTATGAACAGATTTCTGATTACATGCAGTAACAACTTTGCGCACTTGCACGGTCAAGCCACATGGATTTGTATTGGCTGGTCGCTCGTTACGTATACATAATCCATAAAGGGTTTGTTTACATAGAAGATATCAGTTAGCCGGCCAATGCAAATCCCTGTGTGTTGAAAGTGTGATTTGCGGGGCGTCACACAGGGGCCATTCATTGCATTTGCATTGTCAACGATTGGTGGGAATTCCCGGGAGAAAATCTCGACATGGCAAGAGAAAACATACCCCGCTGTACAAAATGAAGCCCCCCAAAAATCCGTCGTACAGATTGAAGCTGAAAATCATACCCCGTCGTACAAGTATGAGGCCAAATCAAATCCGTCGAGAGGCCGTAAAAACATACCCCGTCGCATGGCACATGTATACTATCTCTATACACTTAAGTGCCCCCCCCCCGGGGGGTGAACCTCATTAGAGTCAGACACATCAAATTTTGGTCTGGGAATGTGTTTTGACATTGGCAGGTAGATTTGCCATATAGCTTGCTTTGTTAGCCACCCCCTGGCAACTTCCTCAGAAACCCTCGCTTCTATTGCAAGCTTCTTCATAGCTGTAATGCCTTGTCAGTAGCCCTTAGGACTATAGTAGATGTTTTGCATGCGATCCATTGTTATATACTACTGAGTTTCTAAATGCTAAGTAAAAAAGAGTTTGGCTTTATGCAAACTATTTAGCAAGCCAGTACGCGACCAGTCCTGTCATAACCATACCCAGGATAATGAGCGTCACCTCACGTTCCTTTTGATCATCTGAGGGCACGTAAAAGTCTGAAAGCTGAGGCTGAGAGTCCAGTGGGTCAACAGATTTTCCTGTAATCAGGTAGAACTCACCCATAGCCTCCTCAACATCCCTGAAAGTATGATTGGCATGTCCCTGGTAGCGGAGCTGCTCATTGATGAAGTCTAACCGCTCAGTTTGCTTCTTAGCCCATGCTGCCTGAGCAGATTGTAGCTGTTCTATTGCCATATTATGACGCTTACGTTCCATGCCCACTTGGCTGCTTTGTAACTTAGAGAATAAGTTGCTCCCAGAGAATGCAAGGGCGTTGACAAAGGCACCTCAAACCAGTAGCGCAATCACGGCCATTACTTAACTATATCAACTGGTAACATCCCTTGTTAAATTAGCATATCCTTTGTGGCCATGACTAGTGATACATCGGTAATAGCCATAGCCAGGTCACGTGATGAGAATTCAAAATGCGTCAGTGCCCCACCCATAGCCATCTTAGCAAGCTTGGCATAACCTATTGATATACTGGAAGCAACTGCACCGTGGTACAGCACGTTGACGATCATTTTTCCATCAGTAGTTGGTGTTGTTGTTATAAAAAGTATCCTTTAAATAAACGTCCGGAAGCTTTTGTACCACAACCTGTTTAGGGTGTGAGGCTAGTAGGCTGTGCCTGTACCAATACCATGCTAGTCCAAACACCCCAATGCTGCAGACAACCAAAGGCGAAGCCAATGTTGGCCAAGCCCACCTTTGCGGAGGCTTGCTCATTAATGTTGGCTTGACAGCTTCGTCTCTAGCGTGGATAAGCGTAGCCTTAGCCTCACGGAGCTATGTCTGAATTTTATTCTGTTTGACTATCAAGCTGCAGCACCCTTTCGCCCTGCCACAACCCTTTTAGCATTTTTTGTAGGTCGCTCACTGGTCACTGACTTTATCTCTACAAGCGTTGTCTCCACTTGATTCGTGTTCGTTTCCTCCATGTTTACTTATTAAATTTGTTTTTCCAATTGACAGCTCTTGGTAAGCACAAACTATAGCAATGTTAAGCACATGTTATAGCGGAGTTAAGCACATGCTATAGCGGAGTTAATCATATACTATAGTGCACAAGTAGTGTTTAACTCGTCTTCCTCTCCGCCGGCCCCTGTTGATTCAGTGCTTGTTTTTCCAAATTAACAGTGCTTAACTGTTGTTAAAGCCTCGGTAAGTGGAGCTAAGAACATCCCATAGCGATGATATAGCTCACATGTAGTAGTGCTTAGCACGTACCCAACAAAACGGTCGGCCTTGAGGTCTTTAATTAGCTTTGGCTGGTGTTCTGGTGGGATGGGTAGAAACATACAAGCAATAACTGAGCATAGCTCTAGCACTGCCTTACCTAAAGTGTGCGTCATGCTAGCGTCTAGCCGAGCCTCATATCTCACATACTGCTTTGTGATCTCTTCGTCAGACATTAATTCAACCTGATCAATTGTAAGGCGTTGCTCACCAAGGTGCTGACGGCCCTGACCCCCAGCTATGACAGCAGCAAGCCTATCTCTCTTATAAGACATGTCCCCTCTGGGTTCCGCTCGCTCAGACTTTGTGGCTACTGGGCTAGCCGTGTCCTGTAAAAGGAGTTGAACATTGATGGTATCAAGATCCATGAATATACTTAAACACTTTGAAAGTCTTATATATTGCTGAACACAGCGTCGGTAGGAAACTACTACCCAGATCAAGATACCTGGTAACTGAAGCAGTGGCTGCTGTCAGGGCCAATATCACTTCAATCAACCGCATATGCAGTAGGTTGATCAGTCTTCAGCAGCCGTTTTGCGAGCTTGGTCTTTGCTAGTAACTGGCGTACTGCGGCACGTTTTTCCCTTGTTGGGATCACATCATTTTCATGTAGGGCCTCTTCAAATGAGTCACGTCCTTGGTGTAAAAGAGCACTACCCAGCGAGTCTTCTCACATAGGTCTTTCAGCACAGAGTTTTTCTTCTGGGTGAGGACCCAGACACTTTGCTGCACATATCGGTGATAGTCGAGCATGAAAATTTCAAGCGAATGAGTTTTCAGGGCTGAAGGATATACTTAGCGCCCGTATTGAGGCTTCCTCTGTAAACCGAAAAAGGCTGGCAATGGTAATAAGATTGTTGACCCCTACTACTTTTCCAATGGTGAGGCTCATGTCTGACGGAGCCATGTAAAGGCCAGTTTCAAACACATAATCAACCTTTGAGGAAGCATTCTGGAGTAGGTTTTGATACCTGCTGATGGAAGAGGGAATGTCAACTGGTGAGTTGATATCATCCTCAATATTAGCCTGAAACTGCTTTTGGGTGTCAAAGGATGTACCTAATATCCCTGAGCGGGTCTGTGCCTGAGCACCAAGAATAGCCCAAACATAGGTTCGAATACTGTCATTAATCTGTGTGATACCTGGGGCTGTGAATCCCTCAGATTTTTCCTGCATGTAAGTACTCCAGGCGGTGCTCGCACCCGCTTGATCTTATTTATATAATCAATATGTAGCTTGCCACCCTGGAAAAAAAATGCCGTCTGTTGATTTGTCAAAGGTTTGCCTGACGGATTCTTACTAGTGGGTGTTTCCATAATGAGTGATTGTCCTTACTACGCGTGTCTCGGGGTCGGTGAAGTAGACCGGAGTCCCTGGTTTCCATCTTTTATCCTCCAATTGGTATTTTCAGCAACACCGAACTCATGGCAGAATTAATGAAAGATTCTCTTGTCAAAGGTATTATCGGTGGCTGATCATGTAGCTTCATCTGTTAGTGCTACCCTGATTTCGTTCAGAAGTCTCCGAATGGTGTAGTACACGTGAAACCTATAACGATCCCTTATTGGTGGGATTCCAGAGTTAAGGTGGTCCAACACAGATACACCACAGCCGGAGGTTGCGCACCATACAAAGATGGGCATGCTATGCTCGGAATTCCTGATGGGGGTTATTTAGAATGTGACGACAGTTTGTTATAAATGGGATTAATCAATCGATAGGGATACACAAGCCTGGTGACCAACGAGCTGTTGTAATATCTTTAGACCAACCTTTACAGCTGGAACACGATAACGTAATTAATTTTTATACAACCACTCCAAACAGAACGGCGACTTGTTCTGTAGTATCACTCCTAATTGAACTTGACATATAGACTTATCTATACAACAGCAGTATGAAACAACAACGAACCATTCCTACGGCACTGTTATATCCGGAGCTGCCTGATGAGAATCCAGTGCACTCTTATCGGTTGAATGAGATCAGTCTCATGAAGCAATACCTTGAGAAAGAAATATTAAGCTATGTATAAGAAATATAGGCGTGCAGTGAATGTAGACACTGTTTAAGTTACTGTTGGTATGTGTCTTTGTGCAAGTGGTGTAGGTATAATGTCTAAAGTAGTTGCCATTCCTACTGCCACAGTGTTGGGTGTTACTGGAGCCGCTCGTGGGCTACTTGGAATTGCAGGAAAATTCGTCAGTCAGCGACTGACCATCAAGGTGAAAAAACATGATCAGATCTGCGTTATAGCGCGGAGCAAATTGGATATCATTGCGGACATTATATCGACAGCACTTGAAGATGGTGTAATCTTGGATCATGAGTTTTAGTTGAAGAGTTGAAGTTAGATATAGATTATCTGAAAGACGATAAAATAGTTCTGGAGGACGAACTGAGTGATGTTGTGGTTGATATGGAGACTAATTCTGATGACCTTGTGGAACTGAAGGACATAGTGAGAGATTTGGAGGTTAAAAATGATGATCTTATGGAGTGAGTCGAACGCCTAGAGGAGCTTGTTAGCAAGTGTCACACGAGCTTGTGATTCAAAGAGGTGGATAGCCGCGAATGGTATAGACACCTTGGCCTATGGGCACACTAATTTATCTACAAACTAGCATGCCGTAGCGATGATAAGGTGGTGGGCCAGAACCCCGTTTGGTGGGGTCGGGTCCGATGCGCCTTTCTCTTAACTTAGCGTGAGCAAAATCTTGTATAAGCTACCAAAGGGAGAATAGTATGGATGAGTGGTGGTGTGCTAGAAACGCTACTCTTTATACTACTGGAGTTCCTCAGCAGAGGCGCGTCGCTCGAGGGCACCGTTTGCAAAACCTTCTCAGGTAAATACAAAAGGGTTGATTAATTCGAATATTGAGTTTAAAGCTGATCCTGACATCGAAGGAACTATCGTTTGAATGAGAACATAAACATAACATGAATCCCCGTGGTGTGGGGAGGGGGGGGGGGGTGGTTGGGGGTGGGGGGCACTTAGCCTTATTCTGGATAGGGGTGTGCCGCTGGACCACGAAAACCCGTACCCGTCGTACCAGGTCAAAATGGCCAAAAGCATACCCCGTCGTACAAGGTATTATGCGAATGTATAACCCGTCGAACAGATTGAAGCTGAAAAACATACCCCGTCGTACTAGTATGAGGCCCATAAGCAAGTCGTACAAGTCGAGAGGCCGAAAAACATACCCCGTCGCGCGGCACATATATACTACCTCTATACACTTAAGTGCCCCCCCCCCCCCGGGCATGAATCAAATCAGGATTGCGGTATCACCTCACAGTTGAAAATGACGTCAAACCCATTACTTCCGGTTTCGATCCTATACATGAGATACGCCCTGATCTATGTCCAGAGGCTGAATTCTGAAATGTAATACAAAAGCTGCTCTTTGTCTAAACGTTTCGGTATGAGGAATTGTTGCTCTGTTTCCATGTAGAGGTAGGTGTTTCGTTTCGGTGGTATCTTGGCTTCGCGAATGCGGAGAGGAAGGTATGTCATATAGCACAATGCCGATTGTCAGATATTTTAAAATGGCGTGTATGCATGGGATGAAGCCAAACGAATAGCATATAGCCATGAGGATGGAAACAAATCAGTATTGTATGTTTTGTCGAATAGTTTTTGAGCTCGTGAAGATGCGGAACAGCCTCTACCCGAACGAAACGCCGCCCGTATCAAAATAACAAAATAACTTTGGCTTAATTTCCCCATTTCTCTGCCCTGGTAAAACATGCCTATGCATGCTCCAGTCAAAGGTGCAACCATAGACTTGGATTATGTTCATCCTAGATGCGTTGCTTGGTCGAGTCGCGAACGAAATCTCGACCAGCAGAAAGTAATTACAATACATCGCAATGAGGTTTTGGCAGGTCGCTTCCTAGACAAGTCATGAATATCATTATTGAGGGAGAAGCTTTGATAGCTCTCTCAATGGTGGCGCTTGGCGGCAAAAAGAGACTTACCGACTTGCCACACCAGCCGCTACTGCCATGAAGACGCGCATTCTGCCGGCGTCCTTGCCCAACCAGCGCGTGGTTCGCTCTCTTCTACATAGTCATTGCTTGTAATTCGCGCACTCAGCATTAGATTTAAAATAAATGCAATAAAACGTCCTCGATTCTAGCCAGCGTGGTCAGATACAAACCGCTCTTCCGAGCACCCTGCTTCCGTCCGTGTGATCAAAGGCCGAGATGATTGATATCTCCCGTCTGACATGGTTGCTCTAAGGACCACAGCTTAGTCGCTCGTCTTATTATTGCATAGAGGTTTTTCTGACGGGTCAGTTGTCCTCGCATCAACAAAACACCCCCATCCAACTTCCCCCAATACCTAAAGCCAGGGGTACATCGCGCCCGTGCGTCCGTTCATTAACTTTTCGTTTTTTGATAAGCAAGATAGCACCCCCTAATTACATATGGACTCCTCTTATGTCTTACAAACCAAACATCAGCCCCTCATGACCTTAGTGCTGTACTGTACTATGTAAACCGAATGAAGAATGATTCCTTTTCCAGCCAGCCAGCTGCCCCCACTTACACATAGACCACTTTGTTGAGGACTCCTTTCAAACTCAAACACAGCCCTGCGTGACCTTTAACCAGAGTTATTTGAGAAAATATCTCTTGATTTGTAAATCAAAAGGCGAATTTATTTTTATAGCACGTTTCCTTATAAAGTTAGCTAGCTGCCCCAATAACACATTACCCTCGTATATGTTGATGGTTCATTGCAATTTTAAAAATCAGTCCAACATGACCCTTGACTTTTTGGTTATTTTAGTAAAACTCTTAAAAGATTGCTTGTACAATGCAAACCAAGCGAGGAATCATTTTTTATGGTAGCTCCGGTCGAACGGTAATATGAAAATATAGCGTTCTGCTTCAACATTTTCCGCGCGTCCAAGAAAACGCGTTTGGCTAATGTGCTACATAACGCATCTAGAAAATAACATATATCAAGAGCCTTTACAAAAAAAAAGTCCTAACGCACAAAAAAACATAACCCCATTCGACGCTAATCTTCAAGAAATGCCAACTATATATCATTTCCGAACAATCGTAATACGATGACCGCCATTTTGGATAATATTGGGTCGCGTGATTTCCCGCGATATCCCGCCGCCTCATCCGTATTGCCTTAGCATTAGTTGTCGATGGGTCACGTCATTCTGAGCATGCGCGATGCACGTGGTCTTGAACTTGAAAACAAACATGTTGCTGTGTTTCGGACTTTTTACCGCTTCCCAAATTGATCGAACTATAAATAATTACCATGGATGAAATCCCCCGCCGAAAAGGGATAAAATTGTCCGTGAACATCATTGCATTCTAAAACTCCATCACTTGGGTATGTTTGGGGTTTGATAGTTGTCTGAATCGATCTCAAAATTTTTACATTGCGTCGGTTTAAGAGAAAGTAAGAAGTCTACTCAGACGTCTTGTAGGGCTATTTTTACGGCTGCTTTTGGCTCAGCTGTACAGCAATGATTATCATATACCTTCACACCAGCGTCCGTTTGTACGTCCGTTTTGTCAGGCCGTCAGTCAGTCCGTAAACTTTTCAAGGCGCGTTTTAACATAAACCAAGCAACCTACCCCAAATGAGACGTATAATTATTGCTCGTTGCATACTAGAAATCATCTCTGCTTGACCTTTGACAGTTATTATTGGAAATCTCACGCACCATTTAAACCCCATGTAGCACCATGGTTAAATCTTGTTACAGCTTATTATTGAAAATCGTGACATAAGTAGTGGAGCTTCAAGGACTATTGGCCGCTTGTTTTAAGTACGATCTGGTGTGACTCTATTGTTAATCACTTTGATTCCTCATTATTCAATTACCAAGGGGTTGGCATCAAGACATAGCGAGTAGAACAATAGTTAGGAACATCAATCAATTCTGGGGCCTTAACAATCCCTCATTCACAGACTTTATTTATGGACCTCAACTGTGGCCTGCACTCGTGGCCTTCATTCGTCTAAATTCACAAATCCAAGTCGTAAAACGTCCCTCATATGTTTATCTTATCCATAGACCTCATTCACGAACATCCTCTTGATCAGTTATGCAGATAATGTCAAATATCTAAGTCAAAATCTCAAACTTGTCCACATCTATAAAAACATACACGGGAAATCGTAGTAACCCGAGGGTAAGCGAATTAAAGACGATGGCGTTCCCAGCCATTCAATCTCCAACAGTTGTTGGATATTCATTTCAAGGCGTACCCTGACAACCCAATCACGGCCAATCGTAGCCATTACCATAGGCGTTTTCAATAGCTTTTGAGACCACTGCGACGGCGTGTTAAGCCCCAGGCAAACGCAGATGAGTACTCCACAACAATGGTCAAGAGCACGACCCATCGCACCTGGCTTGCTTCATGTTGTAAAGATTAATTATCAGTGGCATAGCGATCACCCACGCACTATATCACGCAATGTTTATAGTTACCACCACCAGTAACGGATGCTAGCTCATAGACCTGTTGGCGAAATCTTTCCCAGTTGCTTTTCCTGGAAGAGATTTGTGTCTCTACCTTCCTTCGCACGACAAATGTTTCATGGTACATATTATCTCGGTCATTGAACAGAGGTCGATAAATAGGGCAGGCAAATAAATCATGATATCCATAGCAGCGCCATAGCATAGTCGGAAGATCAGAGTAAAACAATATTTTTATAACATACAGCATACAGTTTGATGATGTGAAATGGTAACAATGCAGTTTACAAGATACATTGCACGCGTATTCTTTGATAAATGATGGGCTGACAAAATGCTGTTATTACAGACTAGTGGTCAGAGCCAAATATATCAGGGTATGTTAAGATTACGCTGTGGCTAGTGGCCGCCACCGTGGTTTCTAGCTACTCCCAACACTCCAGCCGATCCGTATATATAAACGAACAGTACCAGTATGCAACAACAACAGTCAAGTCAACGGACTCTACAATAATATACTCTACAGTTGTACAGTATCAGTGATTTCACCATAGTTAGTACTTAATAGATTACGAATGCACACAAACAAAACAAGATTACGACGGAACAAATAGAAGAATAACGCATTAAACGGATACAAGGGAGTGCTGACGTACAAGTTTCCACCGAACGCATCAAGTGCGCAATAAATGACAACCCAGATTGAACCACCACTTCTTCTGAAACAACCCATCGCCGACGAAGCTCGGGCAGCAACGAGCCCCATTTCGTGAGCGCTTTATGATGGCCGTCAGTCAGGCTGCTAACCTAACGTTTGTCATAAGCTAAAGACGTGGCGGCAAACAACACCAATTATATCATCACAAAACTATTACATCTCGATGAATGTGGAATTAAGTCCTGTCCTAGTGATCTGCTGTACAAAACGAGCCCAATGTAGAGTTCGTGGTACGTATGCTAGCACTGATAGGGCTCAGTTAGGCTCAGTGTTAGAAACAAGTCTTCTGCATTTTGCATATATACGGGTTTCGTTCGTAGCAGTCAACTGTATGCCAAAGCATAGTCGAGCTCGAGATGGTGACAGCTAGACAGATCTCGGTGCTCCTGGGGTCTGGCCGAGGTTCACCCGCAGGCCAGTTGGTATAGTCAAACGGAATCTGACCAGACGACAGCGTTCCGATCCAAGACCATTGTGACTTACGCGAGTAAATACCTCCAGTTACGAATGTAATATTGCGAGTCTCGTTCACAGCTGCGGCTATCTCTGGAGACACATGTGCAAATCCGAAATACAGATTCACATAATAGCAAATGGATGAAAGGCTGGTTAAATATAACATGCCGCCATAAAGCAGTCCAGTTAACAGCCAGTGATAAAATGCGCTTGTTAACTGACAGTGAAAAAATGGGCTTGTTAAATATAACAGACAGTGAAAAAAATGGGCTTGTTAAATATAAGACAGTGATAAAATGGGCTAGTTAAATATAACAGACAGTGATAAAATGGGCTTGTTAAATATAACAGACAGTGATAAAAAGGCTGATTTAATTGGTCAGATGGAAAAAAGGCTAAAAAAAAGATTGGAGCTTTATGCAATTATGATCATATGTATATAATAAAAAATGTGCTGATTAATATAAGTAATCATGATAAGTAGGCTGCTTCATATAACAGAATGGGATACAATAGGCTGCTTTATGTAACAGAATGGGATACAATAGGCTGCTTTATGTAACAGAATGGGATACAATAGGCTGCTTTATGTAACAGAATGGGATACAATAGGCTGCTTTATGTAACAGAATGGGATACAATAGGCTGCTTTATGTAACAGAATGGGATACAATAAGCTGCTTTTTATAACAGAATGTGATACAATAGGTTGGAGTATATAACACACTGTGATAAAATAGGCAGCTTTATGTAACAGAATGGGATACAATAAGCTGCTTTTTATAACAGAATGTGATACAATAGGTTGGAGTATATAACACACTGTGATAAAATAGGCAGCTTTTTATAAAAGAATGTGATAAAATAAGGTTATTTAATATAACCATCAGTGTTGAAATATGCAGATTTAATAGAACAATTAGTGTTAACAAATGCTGCATAAATATAACACCCAGTCATAAAATAGCCTCGTAAAATACTTCAGTCACAAAAGCCAACAGAGATTAGAATAACAGAATTTGATTAAATAGGCTGATAAAATACTGATCAAATAGTGGTTATAATCCAGCTTTATCTTACACAAACTGATTGCCGGGTATTACACAGCTGGCGAGGGGCTGACCTTCAGCACATCTAACACAATCTCCACAAAAACACATACCACTATTTTCTTGCAAGAGTTCCACCAATCCATCTTCTTCAAATCTGCTGCCAATTGAAAGCAGCTTCGCATTGAGTTTGTTACAGCGGAAGAGGGCATGACCCATGGAAGCTGGCACCATTTGCACAGAGTAACAGGAGGTCAGCTTCCTGTTGGAGTCGAACCCAACCGAACAGAATCCAGAGGGCAACTCGGCTGCAACAAAACAGTCATTAGATAGCTGTGAGTGCGTTCAATGCTCTTTATTAGAAACCATGACAGGCAAACCACAATAAGTTACGACAAATGAGAGGGCAAAACAGCTGAGCTTATAAAAAAACCCAGCGAAGTTTATAACAGCACAGCCGTTACATATAGTGAGCCGTGAGGGGGCGTTTTGAGGATTGTTTATGACGGTTTTAGTCAACTTACATTTAGTCAGCTCATTGATAACATTGGTCAAGAAGATGATTTGATTTTGTAACTGTTCCAGCTGGTTGCTCTGTTTATTGAGATTCTCGTTGATTAAGTTGGGGTAATCTGCCGCGCCTGTAACAGACACATTCAATCTGAACGTTAGCAGTAACTAGTGAATTCAGACCTCCGTGAACGGATAACAGAGGAGGGCATGTGTCTCAACGGTTGCCAAGACAATTGCAACAATGTCCTCCCTACCTATCACCCGATACAGTACACAATATGAATGGCTCCGCTGCAAACGGAAAGATCCACCATTATGCCATTAACAGTAAAGCATAAGGAGCCTTCTGACTTCCACCAGTTCCACTTGTCAACCTCAAACTCTGCTAGCTACCCATAAATACCCACCCAAAAATTCCGCTAGCCACCCTAACATTATGCTAGCTACCCCAACATCCAGCTAGTCATCCATAACATTTGGTTAGCCAACCTAACATTATGCTAGCTACCCCAACATCCAGCTAGTCATCTATAACATCCCACTAGCCAACCTAACACTATGCTAGCTACCCTAGCATCCCGCTAGTCACCCGTAATATTCAGATAGCCACACTAACATTGCATAAGCAAATTAGCTTTTGAGCATCTTAAGCCACCAAGTAGTTCTGCAAGCTAAGCCAAAACATTGCTAGCTTAGCCGGAATTCCTCTAGCCCACCTCGATTGTCGCTGGTTATAGATATATACTTGGTTATAGATATATCACATAGCAGAAATTCAGCTGACCACCCTAAAATTCTGCTGCTACCTTAAACGTGATGGACTTAGATGTTCTGTGCGCGACGAATTTAATGACAAATCCCACCTGTAGTTCCATCCGTTCCTGGGGGGCCTTGTGGTCCCTGGGGCCCTTGTGGTCCAGGGGGGCCGGGCGGTCCAGCCACTCCACAGCATGACTGAACATATCGTAAAGTATTATTACAAATTACAGTTTTTGCACTGAACGGAGTAGTTTTAAGTTCTTTATTCAATTTGCCGTTATATTTCTGAAGAAATTGAAAACTGACCCCGTTTCCTGGTGTTCCATCCGGGTCGCCTGGTGTACCGTCAGGCACTTCATCGTCGCTAGAAGGAGAAGTACATACTGAAATAGACAGAAAAGAAGTTATGACAATTCAACTCTCTCTCTATGACGATAAGTGTGAAGGTGACGGTGGAGTAGTTTTTACGTACCAGAACTTGTTCCACCTAGAGTGATAAAGCCGAGGAAAGTCGATGGTAACCACAGAACAGACCTAGCGATGTCACCAGGTCGCCCAAATGGTCTCGCATTCGTGGAGACGTTACCAGCTTCCCCATCGACTTTTTCAACCATTAACACACCTATACTTTTGGTGTAGTTGTAAGGAACAGGAATCGAGTCATTCAGGTCGCCATTTAAACCAAAGTAATATGGGCCTTGTTCGTTGTTGTCAATGATAATGGGTTGGTCGAAAACTACCTGTGCAGTGTAAAACAGCGCTTGTAAGCACCAATAATGGAGTGAAAAGGAAACATTGCTCGGTATCCAGAGAGAAGGGACAGTTTACTCACTTTGTATTCCTTGCCGAGATGATCCTCTGGGATTGTAATAATTCTCGATGCCACCACCTTGTACTGATCCGTGAAGCTCACACGGTGCCATATTAGTAGCTGAAAAGGCACGCTGCTACAGGCGACGATGATTGCGCACTTTTGGACACCTTGTGTGAGGTTCTGGCTCAATTCGATGAAAGAGAAGTTGGGGGCGTTACCATAAGTTTTCCATCCGCAACAGTCATGCGGCACTACCGACATAGAACCATTATCATACACAGCCTAGAGACGCCCCTACAAAGGCATATAATCATTATCACACACACACACACACACACACAGCCTACAGACGACCCTACTAAGGCATAGAATCATTATCACACACACAGCCTACAGCCGATCCTACAAAGGCATAGAATCATTATCACACACACAGCCTACAGACGACCCTACAAAGGCATAGAATCATTATCACACACACATCCTAAAGCCGACCCTACTAAGGCATAGAATCATTATCACACACACAGCCTACAGACGACCCTACTAAGGCATAGAATCATTATCACACACACACATCCTACAGCCGACCCTACTAAAGGCATAGAATCATTATCACACACACATCCTACAGACGACCTTACAAAGGCATAGAATCATTATCACACACACATCCTAAAGCCGACCCTACTAAGGCATATAATCATTATCACACACACAGCCTACAGACGACCCTACTAAGGCATAGAATCATTATCACACACACATCCTACAGACGACCCTACAAAGGCATAGAATCATTATCACACACACACAACCTACAGATGACCCTAAAAAAGCATAGAATCATTATCACCACACACAGCCTACAGACGACCCTACTAAGGCATATAATCATTATCACACACACAGCCTACAGACGACCCTACTAAGCGCATAGAATCATTATCACACACACAGCCTACAGCCGACCCTACAAAGGCATAGAAATCATTATCATTATCACACACACACACCTACAGACGACCCTACAAAGCATAGAATCATTATCACACACACAGCCTACAGACGACCCTACTAAGGCATAGAATCATTATCACACACACACATCCTACAGACGACCCTACTAAGGCATAGAATCATTATCACACACACAGCCTACAGACGACCCTACAAAGGCATAGAATCATTATCACACACACATCCTACAGATGACCCTACAAGGCATAGAATCATTATCACACACACAACCTACAGTCGACCCTACTAAGGCATAGAATCATTGTCACACACACACACACACACACAGCCTACAGCCGACCCTACAAAGGCACAGAATCATTATCACACACAAACACACACAGCCTACAGACGACCCTACTATGACATAGAATCATTATCACACACACACCCTGCCTACAGCCGATCCTACAAAGGCATAGAATCATTATCACACACACATCCTACAGACGACCCTACAAAGGCATAGAATCACTATCACACACAAAGCCTACAGACGACCCTACTAAGGCATAGAATCATTATCACACACACACACCTGCAGACACCCTACTAAAGGCATAGAATCATTATCACACACACACAGCCCTACAGACGACCCTACAAGGCATAGAATCATTATCACACACACACAGCCTACAGACGACCCTACTAAGGCATATAATCATTATCACACACACACATCCTACAGACGACCCTACAAGGCATAGAATCATTATCACACATACACAGCCCACAGACGACCCTACTAAGGCATAGAATCATTATCACACACACGGCCTGCAGACGACCCTACAAAAGCATATAACCATTATCACACACAGCCTACACAGACGACCCTACAAAGGCATATAATCATTATCACACACACATCCTACAGACGACCCTACAAGGCATAGAATCATTATCACACACACACACAGCCTACAGACGACCCTACTAAGGCATAGAATCATTATCATATCACACACACAGCCTACAGACGACCCTACAAAAGCATATAATCATTAACACACACACAGCCTACATTACGACCCTACAAAGGCATATAATCATTATCACACACACACATCCTACAGACGACCCTACAAAGGCATAGAATCATTATCACACACACACAGCCTACAGACGACCATACAAAGGCATAGAATCATTATCACACACACACACAGCCTACAGACGACCCTACAAAGGCATAGAATCATTATCACACACACATCCTACAGACGACCCTACAAAGGCATAGAATCATTATCACACACACAGCCTACAGACGACCCAACAAAGGCATAGAATCATTATCACACACACAGCCTACATTACGCCACCACAAGGCATAGGAATCAATCATTATCACACACACAGCCTACAGATGACCCCTACAAAGGCATACATTATCACACCACAGCCTACAGACGACCCTACAAAGGCATAGAATCATTATCACACACACACATCCTACAGACGACCCTACAAAGGCATAGAATCATTATCACACACACACAGACTACAGACGACCCCTACAAAGGCATAGAATCATTATCACACACACACAGCCTACAGACGACCCTACTAAAAGCATAGAATCATTATCACACACACAGCCTACAGACGACCCCTACAAGGCATATAATCATTATCACACACACAGCCTACAGACGACCCTACAAAGGCATAGAATCATTATCACACACACACACAGACGACCCTACAAAGGCATAGAATCATTATAATCACACACATCAGACGACAGACGACCCTACAACTACAAAGGCATATAGAAATGACCTTACAAAGGCATAGAATCATTATCACACACACACACACAAAGATAGAATCATTATCCTACAGACACACACCCTACAAATCACACACACATAGGCATAGAATCATTATCATACAAAGGCACACACACACAACCTACAGACGACCCTACAAAGGCATAGAATCATTATCACACACACACACACACAGACGACCCTACTAAGGCATATAATCATTATCTCACACACATCCTACAGACACCCCTACTAAAGGCATAGAATCATTATCACACATACACAGCCCACAGACGACCATACTAGATAGAATCATTATCACCACACACAGCCTACAGACGACCCTACAAAAGCATATAATCATTATCACACACACAGCCTACAGACGACCCTACAAAGGCATATAATCATTATCACACACACATCCTACAGACGACCCTACAAAGGCATAGAATCATTATCACACACACAGCCTACAGATTACCCTTCAAAGGCATATAATCATTATCAGACACACATCCTACAGACGACCCTACAAAGGCATAGAATCATTATCACACACACAACCTACAGCCGACCCTACAAAGGCATAGAATCATTATCACACACACAGCCTACAGACGCCCCTACAAAGGCATAGAATCATTATCACACACACAGCCTACAGCCGGCCCTACAAAGCATAGAATCATAAACACACAGACATTATGACCTTACAAAGGCATAGAATCATTATCACACACACATCCTACAGACGCCCCTACAAAGGCATAGAATCATTATCACACACACGGCCTACAGACGACCCGACTAAGGCATATAATCATTATCTCACACACATCCTACAGACGACCCTACTAAGGCATAGAATCATTATCACACATACACAGCCCACAGACGACCATACTAAGGCATAGAATCATTATCACACACACGGCCTGCAGACGACCCTACAAAAGCATATAACCATTAACACACACACAGCCTACAGACGACCCTACAAAGGCATATAATCATTATCACACACACACATCCTACAGACGACCCTACAAAGGCATAGAATCATTATCACACACACAGCCTACAGATTACCCTTCAAAGGCATATAATCATTATCAGACACACATCCTACAGACGACCCTACAAAGGCATACAATAATTATCACACACACAACCTACAAATGACCTTACAAAGGCATAGAATCATTATCACACACACAGCCTACAGACGCCCCTACAAAGGCATAGAATCATTATCATACACACAGCCTACAGCCGGCCCTACAAAGGCATAAAATCATTATGACCATATACAAAGGCATAGAATCATTATCACACACACATCCTACAGACGCCCCTACAAAGGCATAGAATCATTATCACACACACGGCCTACAGACGACCCTACTAAGGCATATAATCATTATCTCACACACATCCTACAGACGACCCTACTAAGGCATAGAATCATTATCACACATACACAGCCCACAGACGACCATACTAAGGCATAGAATCATTATCACACACACAGCCTGCAGACGACCCTACAAAAGCATATAACCATTAACACACACACAGCCTACAGACGACCCTACAAAGGCATATAAATCATTATCACACACACAGCCGACCCTACAAAGGCAAGCCCTACAAAGGCATAGAATCATTATCACACACACAGCCTACAGACGACCCTTCAAAGGCATATAATCATTATCAGACACACATCCTACAGACGCCCCTACAAAGGCATACAATAATTATCACACACACAACCTACAGACGCCCCTACAAAGGCATAGAATCATTATCACCACACACAGCCTACAGACGACTCTACAAAGGCATAGAATCATTATCACACACACATCCTACAGACGACCCTACAAAGGCATAATATCATTATGACCATAGTATCATTATCACACATACACAGCCTACAGACGACCCTACTAAGGCATAGAATCATTATCACAAACACAGCCTACAGACGACCCTACTAAGGAATAGAATCATTATCACACACATTTCCTACAGACGCCCCTACAAACGCATAGAATCATTATCACACACACAGCCTACAGACAACTCTACTAAGGCATAGAATCATTATCACACACACATCCTACAGACGACCCTACAAAGGCATACAATAATTATCACACACACACAACCTACAACTGACCTTACAAAGGCATAGAATCATTATCACACACACACAGCCTACAGCCGATCCTACAAAGGCATAGAATCATTATCATACACAGCCTACAGCCGACCCTACAAAGGCATAAAATCATTATGACCATACAAAGGCATAGAATCATTATCACACATACACAGCCTACAGACGACCCTACTAAGGCATATAATCATTATCACCAACACAGCCTACAGACGACCCTACTAAGGAATAGAATCATTATCACCAACACAGCCTACAGACGACCCTACTAAGGCATAGAATCATTATCACCAACACAGCCTACAGACGACTCTACTAAGGCATAGAATCATTATCACACACACACAGACCTACAAAGACATTATCACCAACACAGCCTACAGACGACTCTACTAAGGCATAGAATCATTATCACACACACATCCTACAGACGACCCTACAAAGGCATACAATAATTATCACACACACACAACCTACAAATGACCTTACAAAGGCATAGAATCATTATCACACACACAGCCTACAGACGACCCTACAAAGGCATAGAATCATTATCATACACACACACCTAGACAGCCGACCCTACAAAGGCATAGAATCATTATCACACACACAACATACAATCATTACACTACAAAGGCATACAGACGACCCTACAAAGGCATATCATCATTATCACACACAGCCTACAGACGACCCTACTAAGGCATATAATCATTATCACACACATCCTACAGACGACCCTACTAAGGCATAGAATCATATCACATCATTATCACACACACACAGCCTACAGACCCTACAGACGACCCTACTAAGGCATAGAATCATTATCACACACACCGCCTGCAGACGACCCTACTAAAGCATAGAATCATAATCACACACACACAGCCTACAGACGCCCCTACAAAGGCATAGAATCATTATCACACACACAGCCTACAGACGCCCCAACAAAGGCATAGAATCATTATCACACACACAGACTATAGATGACCTTACAAAGGCATAGAATCATTATCACACACACATCCTACAGACGCCCCTACAAAGGCATAGAATCATTATCACACACACAGCCTACAGACGACCCTACTAAGGCATAGAATCATTATCACACACACAGCCTACAGACGACCCTACAAAGGCATAGAATCATTATCACACACACACACAGCCTACCGGCCCTACAGACGATTATGACCATACAAAGGCAGAATCATTATCACACATACACAGCCTACAGACGACCCTACTAAGGCATATAATCATTATCACCAACACAGCCTACAGACGACCCTACAAAGGCATAGAATCATTATCACACACACATCCTACAGACGACCCTACAAAGGCATAGAATCATTATCACACACACAGCCTACAGATTACCTCTACAAAGGCATATAATCATTATCACACACATCCTACAGACGACCCTACAAAGGCATACAATAATTATCACACACACAACCTACAAATGACCTTACAAAGGCATAGAATCATTATCACACACACAGCCTACAGACGATCCTACAAAGGCATAGAATCATTATCATACACACAGCCTACAGCCGGCCCTACAAAGGCATAAAATCATTATGACCATACAAAGGCATAGAATCATTATCACACACACATCCTACAGACGCCCCTACAAAGGCATAGAATCATTATCACACACACGGCCTACAGACGACCCTACTAAGGCATATAATCATTATCACACACACATCCTACAGACGACCCTACTAAGGCATAGAATCATTATCACACATACACAGCCCACAGACGACCATACTAAGGCATAGAATCATTATCACACACACACAGACGACCTACAGACGACCCTACAAAGGCATATAACCATTAACACACACACAGCCTACAGAATGACCCTACAAAGGCATATAATCATTATCACACACACATCCTACAGACGACCCTACAAAGGCATAGAATCATTATCACACACACAGCCTACAGATTACCCTTCAAAGGCATATAATCATTATCACACACATCCTACAGACGCCCCTACAAAGGCATACAATAATTATCACACACACACAACCTACAAATGACCTTACAAAGGCATAGAATCATTATCACACACACAGCCTACAGACGCCCCTACAAAGGCATAGAATCATTATCATACACACAGCCTACAGCCGACCCTACAAAGGCATAAAATCATTATGACCATACAAAGGCATAGTATCATTATCACACATACACAGCCTACAGACGACCCTACTAAGGCATATAATCATTATCACCAACACAGCCTACAGACGACCCTACTAAGGAATAGAATCATTATCACACACATTTCCTACAGACGCCCCTACAAACGCATAGAATCATTATCACACACACAGCCTACAGACAACTCTACTAAGGCATAGAATCATTATCACACATACATCCTACAGACGCCCCTACAAAGGCATACAATAATTATCACACACACACAACCTACAAATGACCTTACAAAGGCATAGAATCATTATCACACACACAGCCTACAGCCGATCCTACAAAGGCATAGAATCATTATCATACACAGCCTACAGCCGACCCTACAAAGGCATAAAATCATTATGACACCATTATCACACACAACAGACGACAAAGGCATAGAATCATTATCACACACACAGCCTACAGACGACCCTACTAAGGCATAGAATATTAATCATTATCACACACACACACACCACACACACAGACGACCCTACTAAGGCATAGAATCATTATCACACACACAGCCTACAGACGACCCTACTAAGGCATATAATCATTATCACCACACACACTACAGACGACACCTACAAGGCACAGACACACATCACACACACACACACACACACACACTAAGGCATAGAATCATTATCACAACACACACAGCCTACAGACGACCCTACTAAGGCATAGACACACACATCACACACACACACACACACAGACACACACTAAGGCATAGAATCATTATCACACACACATCCTACACACGACCCTACACAGGCATACACACATTATCACACACACACAGCCTACAGACGACCCTATAAAGGCATAGAATCATTATCACACACACAGCCTACAGACCACTTTACTAAGGCATAGAATCATTATCACACACACATCCTACAGACGACCCTACTAAGGCATAGCATCATTATCACACACACACACACACACACACACACACACACACACACACACACACACACACACACACACAC
>CM067347.1:8487154-8527154 GCA_034190875.2 Urechis unicinctus
AGAAAGCTTCCGGCTGTATACTATCATGTCTTGCGTAATTTATTGACCTATAGTATATAAACTGAAAGTAAACTGATGAATAAACCGATGGCATAGATAGGCTCACAGAAAAAGTCATACAACTACCTTGATTGTTTGTGAAGACTTTATAATCCATAGATCAGGGATCAGCTGGCTGCAGTCGATGTATAATTTTGACCCATCACGTATCGTTGCGAAGACAAGAACATGGTCTACAGCCTACCCCACTCCCCCTAAGCTATCTAATGGTAGTCTCTCGTATTTGAATACAACATGCACCTACTGACCTGAATAAGTTGAACGGTTACTTGGCAACAACGAATCAACCAGACTCCCCATCTCCTGTCTGTTGACAAATTTTATTTAACCGCATTTCCATCGCATAAAGGCATTTTTATTTTAATTCATTAATTTGATTTACCATGTATCATCTGTGAATGGTATTCATAAGAATTGAGATTAAAGTCACGCATACAAGAACATTTGCAGTGATAGCCACAACAAAACAAACTTAATGCAACTGTGAAAGTAGACAAGTCAACTCTTCTTGTGCCAGTAACAGTTGGAAGTGACGCGACGGAAAGACGTAACATCACCCATACGCGCGCGATGTTTTCTTTGCGCGCTCCTCGTGACTTTTCTACCGCGTCTGCTGTGTGATTGTAGCGCGTTCTGATTGCATTTAACGATAGACCCACCAACAGTTGTATGATTTACGTAACGCGCGTGGCATGTTTTCTTTAAGCGTTTCTTGCGAGTTGACTTCCAAGCCGTCGGTAAGCTAGCTCCGGTGTAACGGTAACATGAATTTATACCGTTACGAAGAGTTCGTCAAACACAGTCGGCGTGTTCTCGTTTGGGTTGAAGGGCTATATTTCGCACCTAGAAAATAACATATATCAAGAGCCTTTACAAAAAATAGACCTTTCGCTCCAAAAAACTTACCACCACTCGACACTATTCTTCAATAAATGCCATCGATAGTTCGTTTCCGAACAAATCGCGATACGAAGTCTGCCATTTTGGAAACTATTAATTCTCGCGATTTCCCGCATTACCTTAGCATCCCAAGTGGGGGGCACTTACCCTAACTCGGATAGGGGTGTGCCGCGGGACCTCGAAAACCCGTACCCGTTGTACTCGTTGAGAATGAGAAAAAGTATACTCCATCGTACAAGGTATTATGCGAATGTCTAACCCGTCGTAAAAGTCGAGATGTCGAAAAAACCACCCCCTTCGTGCGGCACATTCCGAACCTCCGTCGCCTAAGAAACGCAAATTTGAAGAGGACGAAAAAGATAAACGCTACAGATGCTGGAATCCTGCCTGGATAATTAATGAAAGAGGCGAAAAACGCGAATGGCTTTAGCATGACAGCGAGAAGGACGTGATGTTTTGTACTGCATGTAGATCGTTTGCCGTCAAGGAAGTGATGGTGTAGATGATGATGAGGAAGAGTTTGTGTGTGTGTTGGAAAATTGCGCTATTGACCTCATTGAAGAAATGTATGCTTTTTGTATGTTTTGACAAGTTTGTAAATATTGATTTGAATGTTGCATTTAATATAAGAATAAAATATTAAAAAAACAATAAAAACGCGTACATTTTTGTTATATAAATATATATATATATATATATATATATATATATATATATATATATATATATATATATATTTATATATATATAATATATATATAAATAGATATATATATATATATATAAATATTTTGCTTATATACATATATCTATATACATATTTATATATATATGTGAATATATTTATCTACATGTATACATATTTGTATATTTATATGTACATATATATATATACATTCATATATATTGATAAATATACATATATATATTAATTCATATAGATATAAGCAAATATGTATATATATAAGCAAATATAATGCATTTACATATAAATATATGTTTATATATATATATATGTAAATATATGTATATACATACAATTTTATATGTATAATCATAAATATATACATTTACATATATGCTTAGATATAGACAAATATATATGTGTATATGTGTATATATATTTACCTATTTATAAATATATTTATATATCTACATGTGTGTATATATATATACATGTGTATATATATGTGTGTATATTTGAATATGTAGATAATTATACTCGTATATATATACGTTTGGTATTATCTTCATAAATAGATATATATAGTGTATATGTGTATATATATTTACCTATATATAAATATATATATATATATATATCTACATGTGTATATATATACATGTGTATATATATGTGTGTATATTTATATATGTAGATAATTATACACGTATATATATGTGTGTAATTATCTTCATAAATAGATATATGTATATATACACATATATATATACACATATATATATACATTTTTATATGTGTAATATATATATATCCATACATAAATAAGCAAATATATTCATATATATCTATGTTCATATATATCTATATATATGCACACGCACACACACACACACATATATATATATATATATATATATATATATATATATATATATATATATATATATATATATATATATATATATGTATATATATATATATATATATATATATATATATATATATATATATATATATATATATATATATATATATATATATATATATATATATATATATATATATATATTTATACGGTAATAGTCGTACTTTAGCGGGTAGTATTCACGAAAATAAAGAATGGAGATCGCTCAAATTTCACCGTAGCATTTTAAAATTATTTATTCATGTTCATCGATGACGATTCTCCGATTACAATAAAGAAATCTAGCAATATTATGCTTACGTTTCCAGACAACGTAAACAGACCAAAACCTTCGTTTACAACGCGCCTTTTGAAACGTTAAATAATGACGTCATTAGGATTTCCCCAGTCATACGGCGCGTTATGACAGACCGTTTCGAAACCTCTCTAATGATTCACAACATCAGTTTATCCGAGAGGGACGCTGATTAATTAAGACTGCTCTCGAATAAGCAGAACAGACGTAATCAGCGCATCTGCGCTGAACTTGTCATTCAACAACATTAAAACACGGTATATATATATATATATAGAGATATATATATATATATATATATATATATAGATATATATATATAGAGATAGATATATATAGAGAGATATATATATATATATATATATAAATAAAAGAAAATATAGATATATATATATACTATATATATATATATATATATATATATATATCTCTATATATATGTATATCTATATGTTTATATATATATTTATATATATATATATCTATATATCTCTCTCTCTCTCTCTCTCTCTCTATCTCTATCTATATATATCTCTCTATATATATATATATATTTTATTTGATTGTGGCGTGAGTGTTGATAATACAATCGGGGGTGGGGTTGGAGGCCACAGGGAGAGAGGGGGGACAGGGAGAATGTAAGGGTTTGTAATGACACGGAGCAATCCCAGGTAGAAGCCTACTGGTGGCTGTTGCGACTAGTCGCTACTGCTGCTGTAACGGTTAATGACAAACACCGTGTCCCCATCAAACTGATGAATCTTTCTGACAAAGACATCAATATTAGGAGGGGGCAAGTTATAGCTACATAAAGGCCGCTTAATAACTCTGACTGCTTCGCCAGGGTAGGTTGTAACAAGAGTACAAGGCGAGATGATCAACAGGGGCATAGTCAGAAGAGAGCGCAGACAGGTAACAGCTCTGACAAAGAGAAATTCCTTTCTTGTTTTAATCTCGAGAGTGCCCTCAATGAAACCCAACACTGTAGCCTCACTAACCTCCTTCTTGAAAATAAGGACATTTTTGTGACCCCGGAAAATCCTTATTTGGGAAAAACTACTCTTGTTGAACATAAAATACATCTGAAACCTGACGCGTCATTTAAACATTAGCGCCCTTATCGCCTGCCACCATACAATAGGGCAGTCCTGAGACACCAACTAGATGAGCTTCTTTCACAGAGAATAATATCTCCTGTTGATGAGAAGGACGACTTACCTATCACAAGCCCCATTGTATTAGTATCAAAGCGCAAAGCATCAAAAGATGTTCCGCTGGGCTCAAAAGAGGCAAGTCTCTCAATGTTTAGGTTTTGTTGCGACTTCAGACATCTAAATGCTCAGACCCAGGAATTCAACTATGCTATTCCTGATTTACAGGAGTTAACTGAATCATTTTCAACCAATGTTCCTAATTTCATATCAACTATTGATCAGTCTAGTGGTTTCTTTCAGATGCCCATTTCCGAAGATTCCAGCCGTTATAGAGCTTTCAACACATGTTTTGGCACGTTCAAATTTCAGCGTCTGCCTCAGGGAATTAAAACTGCCCCCAACACATTTCAACTTTTGATGGACAAAGTACTCCGGGGTTTGACATTTAGATCAGTCCTTTGTTACCTTGATGATGTTATTGTATTTTCAGCAACATTTGACCAACATATGAAAGATCTACAGGATGTATTTGATCGAATGCGCCAAGCTGGTCAGAAACTAGGCCCCAAGAAATGTTCCTTTGCTCAAGATAAGTGCATCTATCTTGGTCATGAGGTTTCCAGGGATGGTATTAAGCCGCCCTCTGATCGAGTTCAAGCGATCAGTGAGCTACCTGTCCCTAAAAACGTACGAGAAATAATGGGCCTTCTCAATTGGTTTAGGAAGTTTATTCCTAACTTCTCTGCTAAGGCTAGACCGTTAAATAAACTGCTTGGTAGTGGCATTTCATTTTGCTGGGGCAACGACGAACAAAATGCCTTTGACAATCTCAAACGCGGTCTTCTTGAGTCTCCAATTCTAGCCTTTCCTCGTTTTGACCTCCCTTTCAGACTAAGTGTAGACACGTCTAGTCATGGCATTGGTTATATATGTTGTACCAAATTCTTCCCCCAACGGAGTGCAGGAAAGATGCAACAGACAAAGAGAGAGATCGTGTAGTCAGATTTGGTTCCAAAGGCTTGTCCAAATGGCAAAGGTCATATGGCCCGACTAAGCTCGAACTTTTAGGCATGGTTAACAGCGTAATTGAATGCGCAACCTACCTTAGGGGGCGCAAATTTGTTGTAGAATATGACCATCAAGCCCTAAATACACTGTTTCAAAAGAAATTGAGTGGGGCAATCTACGAAAGATGGCTGGCCATTCTTCAGCAGTTTGACGTCGAGCTGGAGTATAAACCAGCAGCACAAATGGTTGTGCCAGATGCACTAAGTCGGTGTCACCCTAACCCTGACTTTGGTGAACTAACGGACGAGGACGATAATTACTTACCATACACAGAGGAACCGGCCGGAGACGTCCGCTGTAATGATTCAGACTGTTGTTGCGTTATCTATCGCTAGCGTGCTGTTTACTCTATTCTGTTCTTATGGCGTATGTGACACACTGATAAGCGACAAAGGGTCTGAGTTTGTCTCCATAATTATCAAGGAGTTGTGTGATAAAATGCATGTCCTTCAACAATTCACCCCAAGCTTCGCACATCATTGCTTAGGCGCTTGCGAACGGACACATGCCACGTTAGCTGAGAGACTTACTCCCTTTATGGATGCTAAGATGAAGAACTGGGAGGAGGTACTTCCAGCTAATGTGTTCTCCATGAATAATTCAGTGAATTTCTCTACAGGGTTTTCTCCATATGAAGTCATCTTTGGCCAGCGTTCCCGTTTCCCCCTATCTCCTCCTACGTGTGACACCCGAACCATCCCAAAAGATATGTACGGGTTTATCAAATCACATGAGAATAAACTCGAGTTGATACGTCAACAGGTCCTGGAGAATGCCACCAAAGCCAGCACCGAACGAGCGAATCTTAAATTACATTCTTTGAGTTTGCAGACAGGTGATTATGTGTACATGTTGGACGAGCAGGGAGGCAAAGGTACAAAGTTGAAGCCCAAATATTCTGGTCCATATGTTGTTAAGGAAATACCGAGTCCTCATATGGTTCAACTCGAAAATTTGGAAAGTAGTAGGAAGCTGAGAGATCCTGTCCATAACAATCGTCTCAAAATGGCCTACGTTCGTGTCCCAAACCTCTCCCGTATTTTGCAGATCGCATTATCACTAATGGTACCCCTGAGCCAGGTGATGGTGCTGACACGGAGTATGATACTGCCCTAGAGGACCATCCGCCCTCAGTTGATGACCGTCTGTGTTTTTACATTTCCCCCACACCTCCACCAACAACTACAGTTCGACGTTCTAACCGTCTAAAGCAGGGTCCTTCTAGGTACGGAATACCTATTGGTCTAGATGCTGTGTTGTCGAGTTCTCCCTCCAGTGACTCGCGAGGCTACCACAAAATTAAGCGTATTTTGCGTCAAAAGGGGAAAGGGCGAGACATACAATATCTCGTACAGTTAGTTGGAGAACCGTCCCAAAAATCATTTTGGATACGCCCGTCACAGCTTGATGCTAAAGCCAGGAAGGGCATCGTTCAGAAACCTCCCCCTCTCATCAATAGTTCGTGAGCTATTATATTTGATTTCATGGGTATTGCGATGCGTAGAACCCGATAAAGCGGGATAGTAGACTGTGAAAAGCGACTCGCTTCACACTCGAGTCCCCACTAGTATCAGCCGTTGTGTTTACGCGTTCGGGAAAGACCACCAATATTACCAATTGTACGAATTATATCGTGATTATGACAATGGTAACTCAATTTGATAACTTGTTTGTTCTGTATTTTTGTTTATATTCTCTGTCAAGATTAATTATGTATCACTTTATCATTTACAATTGTACAATTACTCGAAATGACATTGTGCTCGTATGTGATGTTAACACGGTGTTTTGCTGTATTATGGCTCGCTGTTAATGGCATGTAAGGCAGATCTTTTATGGAATGAGAATTTTTTTGTTTGTTTGTTTACTAACATGATATGTTACGGTACGCATACTTTTATTTTACATGTATGTCATAACTGCATTTGAACATCAACTTTTGTATCCCTATCATTGTTGTACGATCGAAGAAAAAAAAGGTAACATTTTTTTGTTTTTGTGGCGGGATGTCATATTCCTGGGTTGAATATGTAGTGTTTCATATTGGCTGGCCGTATTTGTTGCTGTTTCATTGTCTATCGTATCCGGGCATACAAGCCATCCTTGTACTTCATGTTTCTGTGTTCTGTGTCACATCCCTCATTCTTGACCATCCTTGTACCTTTGATGTTTTCTTAATTGTAATTGTCCCATCCGGTCATGTGCAGTCGCCTGGGTGCATTTTATGTTTGAAACATCCGGTCAGTAGGGATTACCCATTGTAAAAATGCTGAGGCGGGTTTGCCACAATCAGCCGAGATAGACCCTACTCATCGCATCCTCTGATTGGATGGATGTGATTTAATGTATATGTATCAATATGCGATTGACATGTTCTATCAAAATATGCGTCGTTTTCCAAGCTTTTGACTGTGACAAAATGAAATAAATCGGTTCGATAGTCATACAAATTGGGGGAACTATTGCCATGTACAGTGCCAACTGTATCGTAAAATATTATGGATATCGAAGACGTCACTTCCGGTTCGGATTGCATTAAAGTTCCAGCGTGATTAAAATCGGAAGTGAACGCGGCGTTTCTCCGTTGTTAACGGTCGCATTGTAATTTTCATTTCAATCCAGGGTAGCCAATTATATTCTTAACAAATAAATTATCACAAGTAGTTATTATCCTAATAGTTGTGCATGTTTCAATAAACAAGTATGAGAGAAAAATGTTTCTTGCATTTATTATAGCTCTATATTTATAGCAATACATCACTGACACATCATCATAGTATTCAAAAAGCAATATATGCAACAATACTGGTCAATTCATTTTACATTTCACAACCAATACTATGTTCAGAATACCTACAAGGGTCTTCCACACAAATACGGTCGTCTATCGGGCATTCGTGTGTAAGCAAGCTAGCATGCTTACTCTCGCTGATAGAGGGAATATGCGGAGGAAACATTTTTCCGATGAGAAACATCGTCAACAGCAATGTAGTCAGGTGAGCTAGCGGATTCAGTGTTAACATGAGTAGTGATAGAGGTACCCGTAACTACATCGTTTTTGATCTGGGATGACGTGAGGATGACGTAAGAAACCATTGCGCAATATATTTTCCGCTGGCGGATCGTTTCCGGATTCGGTGCGCGCTATTTTGGTGACATCATTCTATTTTGGGAAGGTGTTTTCGGCTGATTAAATCCCCTCAGATATTTCATCATCGTCCTTGACGACCTTGGGTGAGTTAAGTAATACCTCATGTCATGGGATGAATATAAGCTGGAGGTTGGTGGTCTGGAGTTTGTTAATGGGTATTAAAAGTTAATAAGCGTTGATGGTGTTGATAGGTTGAGATGTCAAGGGCAAAGTTATAGTTAGCTTGGCGTGAGTTTTCACCTGTTTCTCTTAATATGAAGATGGTCTTTACGGGGTTATTACAAGGAGTTATATAACCTAAGAAGGAGTCGCAACGCCCTTTGAAGTCGCCGCCGACGCGCTCGCGTGCGTGCCTCGGCAGCGAGTGTTTTCACAAGCTCGCACTTGGCGGCGCTAGGTGTACTTGGTATTGCGACATCAAGCGAGCCAGCGAGGAAACCGGAGGCCTTGACCCGAAGTCAAGTTCGCGGGGAAAATAGGCGAAATGGCATGGATGCATTTGCAAGTGTCAATAAACAGGTTAGCAACAGCAGGCAGTGTACTCGATTACACAATGTCATTAACTAAGTCCTGTACGTGCCTTGCCATCACATTGTCCGAGTCTGATGTAAAATATCAGTACTTGTGCGAGAATTGGCTGACACAACTTCCAAAGACGCGGCACCACGAAACGCGTTGACATGCCAGGAGTTTTGGTGACGCGCGACGCAAATTTGACGCGCGACTTCAGTTCATTTTGATTTACTCGGAGCACATCTGGTCCGCTAGACAGTGGATATAAGGACGAATCGTTTTAATTTGTGGAGACATTTTCACTGAAGCATCTGCCAAGCCAGCCTGATTGTTATAGAATGGCTCGTAGGCCACGAAGAAGTGAGTACGTTTCATCAAGTAAGAGCCTACTCTGCATCAAGGTCAACATGTGAGAAGCCTTCTTTGGCTCGGTCAAACAAAGCACAGAAAAGCGAGAAGTTTTTTTGATCAGAGTAAACATAAACTAATATATATGTTAGATAACATTGTAGATGTTCATAATATACAAACAAGTTTTTAAAGCTTTGAATGTGTTGTAGTTTAAATTGTGTGAGAGATGACATGTGGCCTACAGCAATCAACCAATGTTTATTGTATGTTTGCAGAGAAAAACTTTCAACTCATCACCAAGGAGTGGTTTTCATCAAACTTCAGAGATATTTTGACCCATGCAACAAACACTGCTTCCAAGAACCAATTCCATGGTAGAGGCAGCGTGTTTGGTGGATTTGTTGTTGAAGGTGTCTCAGCTCTGCAGAATAATGTTGTGTTCACAGACTTTGCAATAGATCAGATTTTTTCAGTCTTCAATGAATGGACACACATACTCTGCTATGAGAGAAAAGGCATTCACCTTATTTCATACTACAGTGATTCCAAGACTATGTGAATTTGATGACAGTAGTCCTCTCCATAGCATTACATGTGATGTCCCTCTGACCTGGCTTAGAATCACTGGAATTAAGATTCTAACTGCTGCTGTGCAGGGAGTTTTGGATAAAATATTCACTGATTTAGCCCTTGACCAGCAGACCACTATTGCCAATGTACACCAAGATGCCCACTCATCCACCAAAGAAATCTTGTACTTCTTGGCGGGGTACATAATTAAGGCACTCAAAAGGTTACGTTGTAGGCACATGACCTCACCAAAGTATCGTGCTATGTACAGAGGAATTAAGGATGTACTAATGTTGAACGAGAGCAAACAAGCTGGTGACGTTCAAAAGTTTGCTGAATGGACAAGAAAAGTTGACCGAGGCGGACTTTCGTATCCATCATCAGACTTTGTGAGCTTCCTCATGAGTTGTGAAACAATCTTTGAATACTGAGCAGACCACTGATATGCTCATGTCTGACCACAGAGTCATGTTTTGGTGGGACAAGCTTAATCAGAAAGATGATGCAAGTTCATATTTGTTGTTAGAAAGGGTTGTCAGATTATTTATTACAGTGAGGGGACATGCCATGGCAAGACTATTGAAAAGACGCCGTGAAGGGTTTGAGAAAGTGTCCGTGAAATGTTCAAAGGGTTTAAGAAAAACACTTAAAGATCTCAATCCTTATTAACTGTGATTTGTGTGCAGTTTGAATGATTGTACCACCTTTAGTAATGTATTGAGTGATTGTGCATTGTTTTCTAGCTTTTAACTTAATGTTGTATAATAAATTCCATATTCGAACCACAACCACATACTGATATCATGTTTCTTACTGATAAAACAGATGTGTGTTTATGTAAACAATTAGATAAAATGCGAACTATTCATTTGCACTTTAAACATATGAACAGAATAACATAAATAAAATACACAAGCCTACACCAAACAGCACTTTAAACTATCTACGACAATTTCTCCTTTGCAGTGGCGTATTGTCAACACTGATATTTACATCACCCTGAACATTTCCTCTTATCTGCTGGAAAGCTTGTGCATGCATCAATCGTTGTTCATTGAGTGCCCTGCCCGCAACAGTTGGATTGTCATGAGCCCCTCCCTTCTTTCTGAGAAAACCAAAATGTTGTTCTAGGACATCCTGGTTAAACACTGATGTCAACACATAGGAAACACCATTGCACAACAGATATGGCACCAACTCAACAATTGAGTGTTCACCAGGTCTATTTTCAACACTTTCCTTCCACTCTGCCAAATATCCAAGAAAATCGTTCTCTAGACAAACTAACCTCTCATCTTGCTCATTTTGGTAGGGATTTAATTCTGGATTACGCTTATTGTGCCCTTCAACTGTACTGCGGACATTGAGACAATCAAAAAACTTATTCATCATCCTGACAAATTTGACAGTCTCTGACACATTCTCTCCCATGTAATGCTCCAGAGCATGTGCTACAGTTTTACTGAGAACCTGAGCTGCTAAGGACACTTTCATGTAAGAGAATGATACCAAGTCTACATGTGAACGAGTTAATTTTGGAGTAGGATTGTACAAAGAATTTTCACAAATGTTTTCAAAATATTGGACGATATGCATCCAAGAAATTTCCTTTCCATCTTTCCACAACATTCTGCTCATTTTGTGAGAATTTGAATTGGATAAGCAATTTCTAGCAGTTTTGAGCAGGTGGGGAGCATCCGAAATAAAATAAATCTTCCTGCATTCAGCAGAGTAGTGGTTGATGGTGTAATAGACCACATGACTCTGATCACTTGGCCCATGCATTCGAAAAAAACGTCTATTGGGACTTGCCCCATCACATGTGATGAAAAGTACAGGCAAGTTAACATCAATTTCAAGAATCTGAACTGCCCCCCACAAGACAGGATACAAAAAATCTGCAGTTATACCAGCCGTGGGAAAGTATGCAAGAGGATACTTGAAGTTTGATGCAATACCATGTACCATCAAGACAAGCAAATACTTAGCAAGTGGTGGATTTTCATCATGCACACTACCATCCATTGTCAATACAGAGTTACGAAAAAGATCTAGATCCACAAAGCCAATAAGCTCACCACTTTGCCTATCATACACTAAATCTGACTTCACTTTGATTTCATCCTGCAGCAAACCAACATACCTTTGCCAGTTTTCTGTGAATTTGGAAACCTCATTTCTGAGATTTTCAATGACAGATACATCAAAACCAGATTTGTCACTTAGAACATGAGAATAATCATACAATGTACGCTCACTTGGCAGTTTCAAAAATCCACTTTCCATGAGAACTTTGTAACAAGAAGCTGATTTTGAACGAAGATACAGGCACCACTTGATAACCATTGGATGCCAGCGCATAAGTTTCTTGTCTTTCTGTAGGTTGAACTTGAGTTGCTGTTTCCACAGAAGCCTTTGAGGAGAGTAAGGATCTGGAAATGCTCTCTCCACTTCTGGTGTACTGTCTTTCATCATATTAGAGAATTCAAACGAATCATATTCAGGCAAAGTTTCCCCTTTCATAACCTGACACCTCAGTTGTCTTTCCAGCTTGTTAATTTGATTATGTAGAGCACGGTTTTCAAACTGAGACATACAAGAATGTGGCTTTTTCTTAGGAATTTCAGCACACCTGGGTTTAAGTTTTACTCTGTGTTCCATTTTCCTCAACGTACCCCTGTATTTGCGACACTCTTTACACCTCCCACTTGGAACAAGCAGGTCACACTTGGTGGTGCGCATGGTTGATGAATACATCAAGTCACCAATGACAGCAGAGAAGTCAGCCTCTCGATAAGCAGTGATATTGTCTGTAGCAGAAGCAATCTCAACACCAGCCTTTACACATTCTTGCCAATGTGGATCAGGGTTGCCTATGCAGGTGTGGTATTTACCCAGGGTGTTTAGAAATGCCTTCACTTCCTCAGGAGTTTTCAAATGCGATGGGCAGCTGCTAAAAAGTTCGTGGTGTGAAGGAAGGGGCTTGTTGTGGACTCTCACAGAAACTGCAAACAATTGGTCGATACATACAGAAAGTTCAACACTGACATTTGCACCTCCATACAAACGGACAAATCTGATGTGATGTTTCGACCAAGCTGAATGATGATGGGATGTCAATAGCTTTACAGTCTTCTTGCAGCAATTCAAATGCTCCATTATCTGGAGCATTTGTTGAGGACTGGGTAACTTCAAAACTGAAACTGTTCGATGGTTGGGTGAAATATCCCCCACATGGGATAGAGTAGAGGTATTCCTCAGGAATCCCAGCTACAAAGGGACTTGCAGCTGCACTTTGTGCAGTTTTACTGTCAATAAAACACCTATTGAACACAAACAACACAAAAAACAGAAATTAAAACAAACCTATATCATATGACAAATAGATCTCATGCTTTTTGGTTGAGAAGTGGTACAAAAATAGTTTCCCAAAAACTACAAAGCCAGTCAACGAACTGTTACCCTTTTTTCTCTTCACATTCAGCCGCATAGGCATGTTCAGAAATGACACGCTTTCTGTCAACTGATGTCTTGTAGTGATACTTCACAGATTTAAAAACCTTCCTGGACCTTTTCATTTTTCCTGCCAACTGGGAAGGTTTTTGCCTGCAAAACATACTTGAACTGGATATGTAAAGATTAAAAATATGTTCCCAATACACAGTTACCAACACATAATATTTATCCATTAATCATTCAACCAAATTAAATTCATGATACACATGAGTCTACAAGAGCACTAGACACAAAGTACAAATTTGTTGGGACAAGATTCATATTCCAAGTTATAGTTAGTTATATATAAGTATTCTGACATTGCATTAGTATGCCACCGGTAAGTAATAACCCCAAATTATCGCCCACTGTCAGCCATATTGGACTGTCAAATATACGTCGCATTTGGATGCGATTTGAAGGTAAACTATAAGGATATTTACAATTATTGATAATGAATTCTGTTTGGTTATTGGTTAAGGCAATTGTGCCGCTATATTGTCAAACAATACAACATAGTTTTTGATTAATTTGAAAAATTCTGGAAGCTTGAGATCCGACGAATTGTTCGAATTCAAGGTATTATCGCTCACGTATTCAGCTCAATAAAATAAAAAGTACACATTTAACAGCTTAATAATCGTGACCATTCGATTTGTCTTTGTTCAGTCAACGAATACCAAGAATATTTTTACGGGAATATTTCACAAAAATCAAGAGATAGAAAAATATATGTCGAAGTTCGAAGCAGAAAATATGGCGTCTCAATGCGAAATAAACACTTGCAAACTTTAATCGAATAAAACATATTGATTACCCGAAAAAGGAAACTATGATAATCAGCGTGTTTATTGAAATATAATCAATTACCTCGTCGGGCAAATCCATCAGGTTTGGTGATACTGGTGAAAGTTTTTCGGGAAAGAAAATGATGTTTCTCGCACAGCAGCTAACGCCTCAACTTGCCAAACTGAAATGTGAGCGAGACACAGATCTCGTGGCGATCTCACCGAGGCAGGCACTGCGCGCGAGATCTCTTTGATCTCGGCGTCGTGTCTACTCCTTCTATTGGTTATAACTCCTTGGTTATTAGTAGCTATTAACTTCCTCTTTCCCATGACATGAGGTGATATAATGAATCGTATATAAACTCTCCTCGGATATTTCGTCTAGGTGCTGACCTTAGCTAAGTTAAGTAATACCTCATGTCAGGGTATGAAGAGCTATGCATTACTCGAGCTGGTGCTCTGGAGTTGGTAAATGACTATTAACTTCCTCTAGCCTGGTAATGGGGTGATAAGCGGTGATGTTGTTGATAGATTGGAGTATACTGACAAGTGAAAGAAGCGCTACACACACGCTACTTTGCGCAGTATTCAATTACATATGAGTTGATGTTGTCCGTAGACTGGAGTTTTCAGGTGAATGAAAATTACTAGCATATGAGTATTCAATTACATATGAGGGAAAATGACAGGAGACTTGTCATCATATACTGAATACATTTAGCTTGAAGTGTGTTCTAACTCTCATTGAGAATATAACTGGCAGGTGGGTTAAGACTTGATGATTGGATATTTCTCAAAATGGGGGTGGAGTTATGGTTTACAAATAGCGGATGGTAACTTTACTTTAAAATAGTTTTCATCTATTTTGAAGTAAATCCAACATGGAGCATATTTATGAAAACCATTTGATATCATCGGATCCATCCAAGTCTAAATTTAATAATCTAAGTTATCCTGAGTTAGTGGAAGAAACATTGAAAAATCCTGATTTAGAGGAACAGTTTGGGATTCATAAAAAAGTGTTTTATAAACTTTTCACATTCACAGTAGGAGTAACAGGCCAGTACCCGTAACCTTGTGCCATCAAGAGCTTAAGATTACTCAAGCGTATATCAGCTCAGGGTAATTTCAAATTAAGTAATACCTCATGTCAAAACATTGGGGATGTACAATATGTTGATGACATCATTTGCGACGGATCTATTTTTGGAAGGTGTGCGCTATTTTTGGATATGTCATCATCATTTTGCTGACCTTGGCTAAGATAAGTAATACCTCATGTCATGGGGCGTATATAAAGTCAAGCGGGATCTCTCAGTTCAGTTATCACCATGGCTGGGAAACGACAACTGGAACGTTTCAATGACGTGAGCAGACACAGTAGACAGAAGAGCGATGCAGACTTGTTAAAAGCCGTAGAACCAATCGAGATGGAAAGCACTGAGTATGATTTTATTTTCGATACCTGAATTATAGAATTACCAGGTATACGTCATACATGACTGACAGGTTTTTTTTGTTACGCATGTGTGTTTCAGTGTTCACGGGAGACGAAGAGGTTTTACACGCCGCTATGGACGCTTATGAAATCGAACAGGCCAATACAGCGTTGGATTCGTTGAAACCAAGTTCAAAACACACCCCCGACACAAAATGGAAATGGCGCTGCAGTCGACAATGCCAAGGGTAGGTCTATTACAGGGTAGGTCTATTACGGGGTAGAATTGAGGAATGACGGAAATCTTTATGACATTGGGTGATATTTATATTGACAGATTATCGATGATTATGTCGACAGAAGCTGTGTTGGCTGCTAATGAAAGAGCTATTCGACTCATACGCGATTTGGAAGGCTGCAGACTGTTTACAACTATAATTTATCTGAAGATGTACCCCACGTCAAACAGAATATATTTGAGGAATGCGATTCAACCTTTAAAATCAACGGGAGTTATGGATTCTTATTACACCACAAAGAAACAGATGAATTGTCACTCGTCAGTAAACAACAATCAAATGTTAATGGACACCTCGGGTTGTCCGGATTGCGGATGATTTTGACAGGGCTATGCATGAAATAACACAAACAGATATCGTAACCTATGCCCAGAACCAACGACCGGATTCGAAATGGAGTGTAGAGGCAGTGAAAAATTTGACCGTCTTTGTGAACCCAATCAAAGATCACGTTATCGAATACCCACCACCTGTTATACCGGAACACCTGAAAGCAAACAGAGCCATCAACTTGTTAGAGCGAAAGAAAACCACGGGTAAACCGTATCAAGACCGATTGTGCTTTTTCAGGGCCCTGGCCTTCCACAGAGGAGCGAAGATCACGGGTCTAGAGAAAGCAGCAAAAACATTGTTTAAGACTGCTTATCCAAAACAAAAGAAAAAAACATTCGCGGGTGTACCTCTTGAAGATGTCGAAAGACTAGCCAAAAAATTCAAAGTGAACGTCATGGTGTACAGGCTAGACGAGAATTGAGTAAGTGTCTCTTTAAGTGATTAAACAGAAGTAACACGAGAAACGATGTAATCATTGGATATATAAAAAGAAATATGAGAAACGGATGTGATCGTTTTGTTATATGTTTCAGGTAGCTACTTTGGTCGAGCGAATGGTACAAAATTCGCCTCGACCTTGAAATTGAACCTGCACGAAAATCACTTTTGTGATACCTGTCAGAAGCTGTGGAAAAGTGAGAGAAAACTACATCGCCACGAAAACAAATGTACTGTGGAAACGAAATACAAGTACCCAGTCGTTTTTACAGTGAGAGAGGTATAGATATGTTGAAGGATGGAATATCAGTACCTGGATTAACCATGCGATATTTGTTTCAAGACTTGGAAGATTATTTTACCTTACCCGACGAAAAAAACAACGACATCTATTGGTTGATAAAAATTGGAATTAATTGTTATTTTCATATTTATTTCAAATTTGTGATTTGAAGAAGAAAAAAAATACCCGTCAAGTGCTTATGTGTTTTTCTATGTTTGTAGGTAAATGCGTGACAGATAAAACTAAACACCGTGATGTCAGATACGCCGACCATCGAGAGGGTCAGAAATTGATCAACGACAAAAGATTCAGAGCCTTGAACGAATTAACCCCCAACCTGTTTGAATTCGACATGGCCAAAACCACCATTGATCTCAACTTACCCCAACAAATAGGCTATTTTGTTTATCAATATGCCAAATTAAGAATGCTTGAATTTTACTATGATTTTATTGACAAGTATGTCACGTAATCTGATTTTGCCTATTTACAATGGATACTGATAGTAGTTATATTGCCCTTAGTAGCAGTCATCTAAGGATGTCATCAAACCCAACATGAAAGAATTTTACCGAGATTACCCTCAGTGGTTGCCAGCTGTAGCGTGTGATGATCACACCAACAACTTTATACAGTGTAAAACGAACGGAACCCCGTGGGTACCTCAACCGTCCTGTGTGACCCGCCAAAAATTATTTAAAGAGGAATGGAGTGGAGATGGTTGTATCGGACTGTGCAGTAAAACCGATTACTGTTATGGAACTACGGATAAAGCCTCGTGTAAAGGACTCAATAAACATTAAAACGAACTGAACAAGGAGAAATATATGAATGTGCTGAGAGAACAAAAATCGGGTCGTGGTGTGAACCGTGGCTTTCGCGTTAACAAAAACACAATGTATTCGTGTACGCAAATTAGAGATGGATTAAGTTATTTTTACCCCAAGAGAATTGTGAGTGCAGATGTTGTCAGCACTATACCGTTAGATGTGTGATACGTTAATATGCTATTTAAGAAAAAAAATTGATATGTGTTATTTTGTAATAAATTGAAGCTAAGGTATTATGTAATCGATGCATGTGCGCGCAGTTAGAAATTGATGTTTAAATGCTGTGTAAGAAACTAAGAATAAAACACCCATCGTATATTTTCAACACGCGTTGTTTATTTGCCTGTCATCAGCTTATCGTTGGTTGAATAATCGTCGGTAAATACATCCAGCAATTGGTTCAAACTTATTCCACGACATCGCCTCTTTAAGTTATACAAACAATAAAGTCCACAAGTACTGGAATTTAAGTCCGGCTCACACAATGCTTGTTCAAGTACTTCGCAAATACTTTATGAATAGGAGGTAGTCCATAAGAATCAAAATATTCGCCTCTTTCATTATGATCAATGAAAATAGCGACCCCAGTGCTCGCCTTTTTTGGAAGCGTGATTGGTGTTACAAACAAAACCACTGGGGTAAATGACATGGCAGGGTAATTTTTTCCGCGCAACCACTCCGCGCACAGTAGCTCGAGTGTAAGCGTCTTTTTGTAAGAGCTCGTGTAATTACCTGGTATCCATTGTTAGGCAGCGTAATCAAACAGAACGTTACGGTTTCAGTCAATTTGAATCATATCTTCAAATTCGGCGTACACAATGACATTAATGGTACGTTCTAGGGCAGTACCAAAACGCATTTCCAAGCGCACGTTTCCTTGTTTCAACAAATTAAAATGAGTACCGCTATCAGCCAAGTCGGGGTTCAGATAAAAAGCAAATAGTGTATAGCCATTAGGATAATCGCTCCAACTTATGGCGTTGTCCAGTGCTAATGAATAAATTAGCATAACTGCGGGTGTATATATGGTGATTGAAATTGGGCTGTAAGGGTTTAGCCGTAACTTGTTGCCCGTCAACGTACAGAGCTAAAAATGTGAGGTTGTTATGCTTAAAGTTGAAGGGGTTCTGAATGTAATCAGTCGAATGCCCTATTATCAACACTACCGACTACAATTAGTTTGGGTAACTGTCCCAAAAATAAATTTTCTTGATTGATCGTCATAGCTCCTTGACATGCAGAAAACAATTTGGTTTCTATGCGTCTTATGGGGTATTTAGCTGGTCTTCGTTCTAAAGCCTTTATGTGGGCTAGTTGCAGGGTGGGGTTCAACTTTATTTTGCGTACGAATAAGGCCACGGATTGCAGGACTATTTTAGGGGCAAACCCAGCTGCAGGATTGGCCATAAGGGCAAAGGTGTCACTGCTGCATACTAATCGCAACTTCAAATCCACACCGTTTAATAAATAGCGTTCTTGACAAAATAAATCTAAATGTAATTTGCCCATCATATCCACAATGTGACTCTCTTGAGCTCGTGCCTTTCTAGCTACCACCCCCTTGTTGTGAGTACCACCCACAGCGTCCATGTGTTGTGGGGTGTCTTTGTGTACCATAAACTAGCTCTTTACTGAGAGTTTTTGGCTTCCGAACCATAGCTCAATAGCGTTTCCATATAAGCCCGATATGGATAGGTGTTGGTGGAAGAGGAATCGAGTTTCTCGTTGAGAGAGACATCGACTTGGGAAAAGAGTGAGTGTAACCATAGGTTAACGGGTGCTACAGCACTATCAGCCTCCAAGACCTCCCTTCACTAGTAAATACGTCGTTCACATCGATATAATCATTCACTTTTGACACAGGGACAAGATTGGGGGTATACCAGTGCCATGATCTAACCGAAAATGTCCTTTGACAACCTCCGAGTTGTTCCACGACGACGGCGTGAACTACTGCTCCTACCTCGTGCGAGTCATTTTATAGAGACTGCTGGTTGGCAACGTGGTTGTTTGGGTTTAACTATTTGATCGAACACTTCCTCTCTGGTTTGTAACATTCGTTTCTTAGCCGATTGTTTCAGAGACTTCCCTCCCAACAAATCTCCAACCACCCTCACTCCTGTTTTCAAGGCGTGTTTTTTAACGACAGGTAAAACTTTTTGAACCTGCGGTAACGCTATTTTAGCCAGACCACCAAGCACATTACCAAGTCCATGCCCACGCTGACTCCTTGCACCGGAAAACAGGAGTCCACCACCCGCTTGGTTCAGATAATACGGGTTGTAAATATCAGCCATGTGGTTTTACGGAAATGTAACGTCACTGTCACTTTACCAGATTCAAATGCAATGGGTCGACCCGTGTCATCTCTTATATCGATTTCTATAGTAGAAAAAGTCTTGGTGGCTATCGGGTAATAAAATATCTTTTTATATGTGGGGTTGATCAACTGCCCGCGACGATCGTGATCGATTGGAATAATACGCAGAAGGGGAACTACGGTGTCTCCTACCACCTGAGCTTCGATGAGATTACAATAGACATAAAGTCCGTACAAACCTCGATCAGGGTCAACAATGTGCTGACCGACTTGACTATTCTCATAAATCCCCATTTCAAAACCGAGTCATTGACTACAACTGACCCATTGTCTAGGGTCATAGTTGCTGTCTGTGGTGTTTGATTGTAGGTGAGACGCACTCGCTCCTCATTTTGCTCCTTTAACTTTCCTGCAAAGGCTTCTATCAACGATCCGGTCGTATAAAAACCCGGGGTAATGTGAAAATATTTGGGACGGGCCTCCTCAAATTCACTCACAATGTCGTCATATCGCTCCACAACAGACATCCGGGAGAATAAACGCACCAGCCACGTGATCCATGACGACAAACCCCTCGTCCTCAGTAACATTGTACCACGTGTAAGGGTACTTAATTTCCGCTAATCCCACTTCCCAAGTCCCTTCCAAATGTACAGCTTTGGGGAGTCGAGTAAAGTAACGTGTCAACGTATTGTTGTAAAGATGATAGTTCTTGATCTGTTGGAAGGCAGGGTCAGAAAGAAACTCATGATGGTGATGACTTGAGATTCAAATTAAGCTCTTCTTGGTTTCAAGGAAATGTAAAGTCACCATCACATGTCCATCTTCGAATGCTACGGACTGACCCGTGTCGTCTCTTATATCAATTTCTATGGAAGAAAAAGTTTTGGTGCCCACAGGGTAATAAAATATCTGTTCGTATGTCTGAGTCACCATTTTGTGTATCCGATCGTAGTCCACGGGAAGTGTGCGTAACAAGGGGGCCATCGGGTCACCGACCACTTGTGATTCAATTACTACAATAAACGTACAACCCTCGAAATACATTAGGCTTGTATTCAGTTTGAGAATCGTAAAGGGAAAGACATTCCTCACACCGCAATATTTGACGAAGACCTTTGGTCATGACAACTTGAAGTTTGGGATCGGCTATTTTTACATTCACGGTCTGTGAGTGGGAATTGAATTTAAATCGAACAACGCCTCTGAGATGCGATTTGCGGATGAACATATTGAGCGTGTCTATCAATTGATCAGCACTGTAGGAACCGGGAGTCAGTTGAACGACACGGGACTCGACCAATGGATCCCCTTCTATGGGTCTGTCTATCATATGGTACCCAGCTCGCTGATCCACTATGACAAAACCTACGTTCTCCCAGATGTTGTACCAGGAAACAGGGTATTGAATTTCTGCTAATCCCACTTCCCAATCACCTTTTAATTGTATGGGTTTAGGCAATTGAGTAAAGTAACGTGTCAACGTGTTGTTGGGGTGATAATTCATTGAACTGTTGGAAGGTAGGGTCAGAAAGAAACTCATGACGTCGCTTTATGTTTCAAAGTGGGGTTGGGAAAAATGTACCCTAAGCTACTGCTTAACAGAGCAGTCCACAAATTACTATCTCCTTTACCCGCCGATAGATTGTAGATGCTGACGATGATTACGGTATATAAAATGAGGATTTGTGTGAAAAACACGATTTCGGCTTTCGGAATATCCCGACCAAATATGGTCCACACCCGATCACTTCTCTGATCTTCTATCCTAATGACGCTTCTGTTCCCGGTCTCAGTTTTTATACAGCTCCACACCACTAACCCAACTATTAAAGCTGGCAGGGTAGCCAAACCACTTGACAAAATATTGTTTTTGTCCTTTCCGTTTACGTTCTTTGATAATTTTTTCAACCCTATACCATACTTTGTCATTCACTTTCTGTAATTCTTCCCCGTAAAATGTTCCTTCTAATATTTCGTCATTATAATCCTTTATCTTATACACATTAGGGGAGCCTAAGTGAACGCTCTCCACCCGAAACAACTCCAATTGGAAGTGTAACCTTTTTAAAATTTACCCCGTGCTTGACTGATGCGGACACGATCCCCGATATTATACTGAGGTCGTTTAACCCCATCAGACCGTTCCCCATATAATGTCATCCTCGTGTCTTAATGTATCAGCTGTTTTCTTTGAGACGCTCTGTACCATGGTCCATGTCTAATGACCTAAGAATGGTTTGTTCGCGCCGATGATCGACGGTATTTCCTTTTAAAACATTGTTCAGATAGTATACAACTTGATTGGGTCGTACGTATGTCAGTTCGCATTCGCCCGATGACCGTATTTATTTCTGTAAGTGATTGGGTCTGTCAGTTCGTAACCGTAAGTGATCTTGCTTTCAAATCAATAAACAAATAACCGTGAAGTTGTGAAGTAGCATCCGAAAAGGCTTCTTGTACATACTTGATGTTTCGTGGGTACATTTGTTTGGCTAAATGCATGATTTGTGAAGCGTCCCGAGGGTTCTTAAATACAACTAAATAATGAGCTTTCAAACTGATTGTTCGATGTTCTTTATTCTTTCCAAATAAATTTTGTACTAAATACAACACGCTAAGAATGCCATGGTGACTCCCTTTGGTGAATAGTCGAGTGACGCGTTCGTCAGTTTCATGCATCAAATCATTGATGATCAGCAAGGTTCTTTGTTGAGTGTCTGTCTCAAAATTCAACCCCTCTACAAATTCCACGTGCGGTAGTTGAGTGTTCATTGTTTGCCACTCTCAAAAACACCACACGATTCGGTCAGGTGATGGTTCAATGTGACTACCTTTAATTAACTCACTCACAAAGTAAGTTTTTCCACATCCGCTCGGACCAGCCATCACACAACTAAAGGGGTGTTTTAAGGTTCGATCCATTCTTATACTAAGTTATCATTCACAGTTCCCCGCTCTTTTTATAGATAGGTGCTGTGTGTGATGCGTTGGGTGTCATGATAAGTAGAACTCAAAAAGAAATTCAACTAAAGTATATTATCACTTTTTATTCAATCACCAATCATGTATATTCATGCGCCTAATAATTCAGTTATATTCACAGTCATACGGTTCCAGTGTTCGGCGTCACACAAAAACCTAACATGTTACGCCGATATTCTCTCGAGAGCCAAAGGCATAGATCTGTCAAATTGTGTTGTTCACACAACACGAGCCATAATAATGTTACATGATTTTCATCATGCAGTGTGAATACATTTTCTGTTGGTTCTCGGCTTGACATACGCCCGTTCCACAGTCGGTGCATGGTTCTTGAGCTATGTCAGATAACAATGGATTCATCAAACCATTGTAAAGGCTTATTATCATATCTAACCCATCATACGACGTTACTTGATCACCCATCTTTTGTCTGCGCGCTGTTAGTTCTTCGTAAGCTGCCACCAATTGAAACTATTAAAGCGCAGGGTCACACTTCCACAAGTAATTTCAATCCAGGGGAATGGGGCTTTCACTCGGCCAATCCAAGGAGTTTTAACCAATAGCAGGAGTAGAAACGACACCGAGATCAAAGAGATCTCGCGCGCAGTGCCTGCCTCGGAGAGATCGCCACGAGATCTGTGTCTCGTTCACATTTCAGTTCGGCAAGTTGAGGCGTTAGTTGCTGTGCGAGAAACTTCATTTTCTTTTTCGAAAACTTTCACCAGTATCACCAAACCTGATGGATTTGCCCGACGAGGTAATTAATTATATATCAATAAACACGCTGATTATCATAGTTTCCTTTTTGGGGTAATCAATATGTTTTATTTAATTAAAGTTTGCAAGTGTTTATTCCGCATCGAGACGCCATATTTTCGGCTTGGAACTTCGACATATATTTTTTAATCTCTTGAAATTTGTGAAATATTCACATCAAAATATTCTTGGTATTCGTTGAGTGAACAAAGACAAATCTAATGGTCACGTTTATTAAGCTGTTAAATGCGTACTTTTATTGTATTGAGCAAAATACGTGAGCGATAATACCTTGAATTCGAACATTTCGTCGAATCTCAAGCTTTCAGAATTTTTCAAATTAATCAAAAACTATGCTGTATTGTTTGACCAGATAGCGACAAAATTGCCATAACCAATAACCAAACAGAATTCATTATCAATAATTGTAAATTCCCATATAGTTTACCTCCAAATCGCATCCAAATACGACGTATATTTGTCAGTCCATTATGGTTGACAGTGGGCGATAATTTGGGGTTATTACTTACCGGTGGCATACTTATGCAATGTCACTAATTATAACCTAGAATATGAGTCTTGTGCCAGTAAATTTGTACTTTGTGTCTAGTGCTCTTGTAGACTCATGTGAATCATGAATTTAATTTCGTTGAATAATTAATGGATAAATATTAGGTGTTGGTAACTGTGTATAATATTAGGTGTTGGTAACTGTGTATTGAGAACATATTTTTAATCTTTACATATCCAGTTCAATTATGTTTTTGCAGGCAAAAACCTTCCCAGTTGGCAGGAAAAATGAAAAGGTCCAGGAAGGTTTTTAAATCTGTGAAGTATCACTACAAGACATCAGTTGACAGAAAGCGTGTCATTTCTGAACATGCCTATGCAGCTGAATGTGAAGAGAGAAAAAAGGTAACAGTTTGTTTCCTGACATTGTTGTTTTTGGGATTAAAAAAAATCAGATTTTTGTACCACTTATTAACTAAAAAGTTGAATTTATGAGCTCTATTTGTTAAATGATATAGATTGGTGCAAGCTTGCTATGTATTTTTTTTATGTTATTCTGTTTATATGTTTGTCATATTGAAGTGCAAATAAATAGTTCTCTCTTGATCTCATTGTTTACATAAACCTACAGTGACATGAATATGCAATTTATTATACAACGTTAATATCAATTTAGGATATAAAGGCAACCAGTTTATAAATAAATTTTATAACAAAATATGACTGACTAGCTGACAATGTGTATGACAAATTTAAAAGCTGGAAAATCAAATTTAAAAGCTTGGCCAACATTACATTACATCTCAATCACTCAATACAGTACTGAGTGTTGTACATTCATTTGAACCCTGCACACAAATCACAGTTAATATGGTTCGATATCTTTTTTCTCTTAAACCCATTGAACATTTCATGGCCACTTTCTCTAGCCTTTCATGTCGTCTTTTTAACAGTTATATCCACTGTCAAGCGGACCATACGTGCTCCGAGTAAATCAAAATGAACTCTTCAAGAGCTGAAGTCGCGCGTCAGATTTACGTTGTGTGTCATCGAAACTCCTGGCATGCAAACGCGTTTCAATTCTCGCGCAAGTACTGATTTTTTACTTCAGACTCGGACAATGTGATGACAAGGCACGTACAGGACATAGTTAATGACATTGTGCAAACGAGTACACCCCTGTTGTTGTTAACTTGTCTATTGACACTTACAAATGTATCCATGCCATTTCGCCAATTTTCCCGGCGAACTTTACATCTGGTCAAGGCCTCCGATTTCCTCGCAGGCTTGCTGACACGAAGTACACTTAGCGCCGCCGAGTGAAGGCTTGTGAAAACACTCGCGGCGGCAACTTCAAAGGGCGTTGCCACTCCTTCTTTAGTTATGTAGCTCCTCGGTCAATCACATCGTCACAAACAGTTTCTTCTTTATCAACGTCTGATTGGCTAGCTTCCACGTCAATCAACGATAACGGTGAGTGATGTAAGAGCCGTCCCACTTCTGAGAAAGCCGTAAGTTTATTTGATGTCCGCTCCATCGATTGTGAATTTGTAAATCATTGGTCAAATGTTCTGGGTTACTAAACCACTGGGTGATTTGAAAGCGACCCCAACGTCGACTGGTATACAACGGTCCATCAATGTAATCATACTCCCTGCTGTTCTCCTCTGCCATCCTGAATGAAACAAAAATCTGTCCGTGTTTGCTTATTTATCTCCCTGATCGAGCTAAGGTAAGAGGTTTTTCATGATCACGTGACGAATTAATTTAGCTGATGTCAGCGGTTTTTCATGATCACGTGACGAATTAATTTAGCTGATGTCAGCGGTTTTTCATGATCACGTGACGAATTAATTTAGCTGATGTCAGCGGTTTTTCGTGATCACGTGACAAATTAATTTCAGATCCGGTAAATCACACACACTTGGGTTGTGGGGTTCTTCGAGCGTGCAAGTTAAGCTTTCCGATTACGTCACAAACTTCCTCTGCTTTGTTGTGCCTGTTGCTTTTCTTAATTTTCGATAGTGAATGTAGAGCTAATAATTACAGTGATATTTCAAGTGTTGGGTCAAAAGCGCCTTCGTAACAAACCCACATTGACACAGAGGACATCGCCTTACCCTCAGGGTTCTGTGTTTACCCTGAGCAGGTGACTTGGGTCTATATGGTTGTTGGGTCTCAGCTACTCTCTGACATTCGTCGCATTCTACCCAAGTTTCCATGTCGTCACTTTAAAGATTCAACCTTTACTGACAGTAAACTTGTTGTTAACCGATATTTATAATTACTTTAATCCACCTGATCTTCAGACACGAACGCAGTTAACTGACGATTCATTAAACACTCTCTAGCTTCGATTGCTTTACTAAGAGCCGTATCAAATCGTAACCTTGCTCCATCAAGCGCTGTTGATTTATACTGATTTGTCTATAGATCTTATTGTCTCTCAGTTCTCGAGTAAGTTGTGCATGCATCTGTAACTTGTCTTTTAAAACAGACCACCTGCTATAAGCATCCGTCATGTTGATGTCACTCTCAGACTATCTTAGTTATAAATGACTGTAATGTTCTTGTACAGGATTTAACCCTGATGTCTACCGATAAGTTTATCAGTTTTCACTAACACAAACGCCTTGCTGGCTCAAACTGTAAAAACATAGTTTATTTCCGGTTTCCTTCTTCCCATGCGCATACACACAGATGTAATCATAACGGATCCCGACAATGACCACCCCAGCAAATTTTAACTCTTTATATCATACATTCCAAATAAAAACACTGTTCTGTATTTTCAATCATTTATTACACCATCTGTTAATTACACGTATTTCAATATTTGATTTCACTGACTCTAACCAATATTTCCTATAGTCAACCCACAACCATTTGCTACATTCCAACCACGAGGGGCAGGGGTCAATTAAAGCTACACTCAATTCCCATAATCTTGATACATACAGTTCATCAACACGTTCGAGGGCGTCCGCCATACACATCTGAACTTGTTCTTCGGGTTCTACCATCAAACAAAGATTATGTTGTAACTGGCTCAGGTGGTCGATCTGACATCCTTTGCATTTTTCTGTTACTAGGGTCTCAATTAAGTCAACAAGCGTGTCTGTGTACACCACCATCATATATTCCTCCATTAATTTTGCTCTCTCCACGTGGGTTAATTCGTCCCACGCTTCTACAAGCATATGCCACGCGTAACCGTCCAATTGCATTGTCACGTGACCCTTCTTTATCAGCACCATGGGGACCGGGTATCTTACACTCATCGTCATATCTGTGCCAATAGAATCCTCGACGCGACTCTCGTCTCCCGCTTCTACCTGTTAAAAGTTTCTGTCACAGCAGCTATTTCATATCCACAGTCCAATACACAGTTCTTCCTCAACTCTATATGACATTTTATGAAATTGTTTTTCAAAAACACCACCTCTTTATCCCAAACCACTATTGAATGCTGCGCAAAGTAGCACGTGTATAGCGGTTTCGCTTGATCCATCTCGATTTGTTCCACGGCTTTTAACAAGTCGGTATCGCTCATCCGTTTCCCAGCCATGCTGATAACTGAACTGAGAGATCCCGCTTGACTTTATATATGCCCCATGACATGAGGTATTACTTAACTTAGCTAATGTCAGCAAAATGATGATGAAATATCCAAAAATAGCGCACACCTTCCAAAAATAGATCCGGCTAAAATGACCTCACCCAAATAGGGCACATCCTATGACATGAGGTATTACTTAACTCACCCAAGGTCGTCAAGGACGATGATGAAATATCTGAGGGGATTTCATCAGCCGTAAACACCTTCCCAAAATAGAATGATGTCACCCAAAATAGCGCGCACGGAATCCAGAAACGATCCGCAAGCGAAAAATATATTGCGCAATGGTTTCTTACGTCATCCTCACGTCATCCCAGATCAAAAACGATGTAGTTACGGGTACCTCTACCACTACTAACGTGTGTTCAGAAAGGAACGTCCACACAATTTCTAAAGGATATTAGTTATGCAGTTGTCAAAATCGTTTAGTCAAAATCAGTTTTGATAAGTGATTCAAACAATCAACCGGTGACTATATTTGTAACTATAAAAAATCTCGACGACGTGAAACTTAGGAAGTTATCTTGCCCAAATGTTTGATGGCCTCATGGTATCACAGGATGGGATATGAAAGACCAAGAGTAGTAAAGTGCGGCGACGCTGTCAGAGGCGAATGTCCTTGTTCACGTGAAACGCGACTGAAGTCTTTGACTACCTGAATGCTGAAAGGCAATTCGCTGCGCATGCGCGTGAAATATTTGCGAATAAGTCTGCGAGAGGGTTAAGAAAGCCCGCCAAAGTCGAAAAATTCAACACAACAGCTGACTGTTCACCAACGTCAGGCAAAGTAACGAACGCTGCCATTTTGGTTGTATTGATTGCGTTATCCTCACGTGGGAAAAGCTGAGACAGAAGGCCAGAAGGACACAAAATCCGTCTGGGGAGTAAGCCGTGTTTTCCCCGCCTTGGTGGAGGTAATTGTTGTTCCCGTAAACATTTGTGTTGTATCTGCTCTCAATGACTGCAATTGCAACCTCCTCGAAGACCTGGCCCCAGAGGCAGGCGACGCTCGTGTGGCCGCCCTCGTTGCTAGTTTTCTTGGTCAGCTTCTTATTATAGCTGTTGAAGTAGTCCTGACCGATAACCGTGGAGTAGTCGCTTCCACCAATGCAGTGCTTTCTTTTATTCTCCCACTGAGTTGTCTTTTGTCTGATCCCGTCATCCAAGATACAGAACGACTTAATCACTTGTTCCATTACAAAGCTATACCTTATACTCTCCACTGTTTAAATAGATAGTTACAGACCATAGATGTCTGCGCTAACTGGGTTTATTCTACCCACGGGGGGCATTCACCGTCCGCGCAATGACGATGATGCACCCAATTTTTGTCTCAAACGTTCTAATTTTTTTTTATCCTTGTTCGTCAAGTGTTACAGTCTGGCGTGCTTTTACAAATCTAACCCTAATTTCACCCTTCATTTTAGTATTTTTTATAACCTCATCCGAAACGAGCTTAAACTCATCATTCTAGATATAACCATCTTCAAGTGCTGTCGATACATTGTCAGCAATGGTATTCAATTTGCTCTGAGCGAGAATGCGGATCTGGTCATGCTATTTCAACTTAATGGCCAGCCGCCGACTGATGAATTTTCCAGCAATTACAACTAGCCCACAAGCGGCCCCAGTAGCACCCCACACTGTGGCAAGAGGAATGGGAACTACTGTAAACATTACACCTGCACCACTTGCGCCAAGACATATACCCACAGCAACTAAAACAGTGTCTACTGCGTCCACCGAGTTTACTGCACACGTATATTTTTTGTAGATAGCACCATATTTCTCAATTTCTTTCTCAAGGTATTGCTTCTTGAGGATGATCTCATTCAACCGATAGGAGTGGCCTGGATTCTCATCAGGAGGAATGGGCGGGTGTTGTTTCATACTACCGTTATAGGCACATAAGTCTATAAATCAAGTTCAATTAGGAGTGATGCTACAGACCAAGTCGCCCCTCTCTTTTGAGTGGTTGTATAATAACGTTGCCTTTGTTCTAGCTGTAAAGGCTGGTCTATAGATCTAACAACAGCCCGTTGGTCAGCAGGCTTACTTATTCCTACCACTTGGTTTGTTCCATTAATAACAAGAACGACTGCTATAGGACCAGTATCAGCACCAACACCCGAGGACAACCCCATGCGAATGATCCTACCATAAGATAACATGGTATATCCACAGCCTGAGTCTCGTGAGTCTCGACCCCTAGCCCCATGGCCAAACTACCACTCATATCCTGTCCGAAGGGGGCCTCTTGCTTCTGCCCAAATAGTAATGAGATGTTCCGTTTGGGAGGTCCCTGCGATGCTGTCTGTGTTGTGCATCAACATGCTTTTTATCAGCAGCGGCATCTTTAAGCGATATTGGGTCTCCAACTGAACGATTTTATTATCTCCCATTTCAAGGTCTCCAGTCATAGTACCGCCACTTTTATCCATTTTTTGTGAGTCGTCAAGAGATACATAGGTCTTTGTGGCATATTCCGAGAGGTCGGCGCCCTGAACATTGCTTGCCGGTTTTTGCCTAGGTCCATAAATACTCGTTTTAATTGACATCTTGTAAATTCAAGAACAACCCTAACAGGTAAGTCGTGGTTATCCAATAGCCTTCTTTTATTATCGTGTAACTGAACCTTTAACTCATGCACTGTTCCGCTAGTGACACGCTTACAGACAGGATTAGTGATGTTCGTGGTTATAATATCACCGAAAGAGCCACCTTCTAAGCCAACAACTTCAAAAAGGGTAGTGGGCGCACCATCTAGCATGTTGTGCGTGGTGCTGACTTCATCGAGGTGAACATAAATTGTGTTAAAGATGCTAAAGTTGATGGGCCTGTCACCTATGTAAGTACCTGAAGGAATTAATTGCCTACCCTGACCGTCATCAAGACCCAACGTTTTTAACACAACATCTGATATGCGCGCAGCCACATTATCAGGAATTGTGAGGGTTATAACCCCATTTACAGCATCAACATCTAAACCAACCTATTGACGTAATCTGCTGCTGAAAAAGGCTAAAACTCCAGAGACCAGCTTTCGATTGGACAGATCCTCCCTCTTCTGAAGTTCTTGACCGCCATTGAATGTTCTCGTCTGTTTCGAGATTGTACAAGCCCACAGTATAAGTGATTGACCTTAGGCCAACACATAGATCGCCGCAGTGTTGTCAATAGCTTTTTGCAGGGACAGCCTCGCCGCTTTGAACATGAGAGTGTGATACATAGCACTATGAATAAACAAGCCTTTACATTCAATACGAATAAAACGTACAAAACCGGGCTGGTATACCTACCCCATATTGCCCGCGAGGATCTGACACATCACCTCATCCAGGTAAAATCCGATAATATCACAGATGCGTTTTGTGTAGAGTTTTTATGGAAACACCAACCTCTACGAATCTGTCCGGCAAACCTTTGAGAAATCAACCAACGGGTTTGTTTTCCAGGGCGGCAAGCTGCACATTGATTTCATAAAGCAAGACCAAGAGTGGGCAAACATCGCCTGGAGCACCTTCATCCTGGAAAAATCGGAGGGTTCACATCCCCAGATATCACAAAGATCAATGACAGCATTTGGACTTATGTCTGGGCCATTCTTGAGGCTCAGGCACAGACCCGCTCAGAGATACTAGGTGTTGGAACGTCCTATAATGCTCTAAAGCAATTTCAGGCCAACGTTGAGGATGCCATCAACTCCCCAGTGGACATTCCGACATCCATTCGGCGGTATCAGAACGTCCTCCAGAAAGCTTCCTCAAAGGTTGATTATGTGTTTGAAACGGGCCTGTACATGGCTCCGTTGAATATGAGCCTCGCCATTGGAAACCTTGCTGGGTACAACAATCCGATTACTATGGCAACTGCGGAACAGCAGATCGACAGCAATGCTGATGTCAACTCGTTTCCGTGGTTTCAGATAGAGGAAGCTTTGACCCTCCGCCATATACAGATATAGGAGTCCCCTCTCCAGGGCCGGCCCCTGACTGGTCTACGTTGGGCGCACGAGGATGAGAAAACCGCTCTTATTGTGTGCGGAATCGCTATAGGCTTAGCTGTGCTTTGGCTTGCTACGCAGTAGGTCACGGAGTATCAGGAGGATAACTCCCCCCACCGCCACAGCTGCGGCACATACATGTTCTGCCATCCAACCAGCCACCTTTGCAGCTGAGTTAAGCAGCCATGATACAATGGAGCCAATGATTCCTGAAAGGGCAGCTGCTGCCTTACCGGCTAGGCCCTTCAGAACGTCTGCCAAGGAGTTCAGCTGTTTTTTAATCCATTCCTTTACACCGGGCTTACCAGCTGGCGTCGGTGTTAGTGCCCGGGTTGTACCAGTGCTCCCTCCACCCGTCAAAGCAACAACCAGAGTCGAGATTGTCAATCCAATCGCAGTGAGGATGGAGGCGATTGTTATGCCCTGCTCCCAGAACAGGGTGCGTACACGCTCAGCTAGCGTTGTGTGCTCGTTAAGAAGTTCACGGTTTACAGAGGCAGCCTCAACACGGACACGCCGCAGGTCCTGCAGCTCTGCAAGCTCATTTGCTTGGAATTTCTATGCTCGACTATCAACCCTCCCTTCCTCCTCCAGGCTTGCCATTTTAGCCTTCCGCCGGTCTATATCCCTATCTATTTCAGTTATCTTAGCTAGGTTGTTGACCAGCTCACCCCTCTGCATAGCCTTGTCAAGCCCTATAAGCTCTCTGAGTGGTAGTTCGTTGTCTGTTTGTGTACCTAGGTCTTCTATGGCGTTATGAACGCCCTCTATGAAGCTTGTTTCTTCCACACCACCTTGCTCTGCCACAGCTTCGGGGCTGCTCATTTCTAACTTTTCTAGAAGTGCAGCTTACGCTTTAGCAGCAGCTTGGTCAACGCCTTGTAGGGCTTTTGCTGCCTTTGTGTAGAGTTTTTATGGAAACACCAACCTCTACGAATCCGTTCAGTGTTCACTCCAAGTGCTCGACCGAGCTGTGTACCACCGTACTTTTCTATTCTACTAGGAGAGAGGAAGTTGTTGGGATTGTTCTTCCATGTCAGAAGCTTCCATTCTCGGGCCCATTTAACCCAAAGGTCACCTCCTTTAGACGATCTAAACTCCATAGTGGCCTGCAGCCCATGCTTAGACTGCCTTCTTCCACCTCGTAACTAAGACTTTTGTTTCTTCTTGGGATCCCACCTGATCTTCTGTTAACCCTGCAGGCATTTCAGTAATAGCCCATGGTGGACTAGTCGTACTCGACGTATTTAAAGTTTCGTCAATCAGGTAAGTCCCCTCATCATCAAAGTTAGTCTCATTCCTCTCTCCTCCCATAGCCCCCTCCTCCTTTACGTCGTCAAATGTGGTGTTATCAAACTCCATGCTACTATGTTAAAGATATAAGTGTAATGACGAATTCAACATGTCGAGTACTTACGGGCGCAAACTAAACCCACACCGCCGGATACCATACCCCTAGGGGTGCAACGACAGTCTATAGTTATTACAAACAATCCAACCACTATTGACCAGAACCAACAACTGCTGGTTCGCTTCCCCAATCTAGGCGCAGACGACGTCATTGTCCCAGGGACAGCATGGCTGGCCTTTACAATCGTACTGACCTCAGCTGATGCCAAACGCAGCGTTGTGCAAAACCTGGGTCACGCTGTGGTTAAGAAAATGACAATCAAGATATCTGGCAATGAGGTCATGTCTATTGATGACAGCGATGTGTACCACTGTTACCACGACTTGTGGCGGACTGCACAGGAGAGACAGGGCCTACAGTACAGGCATTGACACATCAGATGACAGAAACACAACTAAGATACGAATGGGGGCAGGAGACAAGGACGAGACCGAGGAAGAGGACAAGGCAGTAGCCGATGTTTATGGTAACAGGTTCTATGTTCCACTTTATTTTGAACTCCTTGAGAGCCACATGCCATTCTACCAGAGTGCGCTTAGTGACAGACTGGAATACGAGCTCACATTCAACAACTACAACCGCATGATTCAGGCGTCAAGCGACTCCAGCTACAAAATTGATGGCATCTCCTTCAAGTATCACATGGTTACCCGTATGATACACACCAAGTACACAGGTCGACTTGCGATTCTGTATGAGTGTGTGCTTCGTCACAGGAAGCTTGTATACAATAAAAAAGATACACTGTGTAACATCAACCTGAATGTGCCTGCTTGCAGCATGAAGGGCATCCTACTGCTCTTTGAAGACCCAGCCAACGCCTCATTCGCCAGGAAGACAGAGTCGTTCTACAACCCAAAGATTGCAAAAGTTGAGGTGACCATTGAGGGTATCCCCAACCAACTCTATGCCCAGGGCATGCGCGGCTACCAGCAGTGGGATGAGGTTAAGAAGGCCTTTGCAGCAACGAGTAAACGAGACCCCAGCATAGCAATAGCTGTAAAAGACGTTTCCCTCGGAGAGTACCTAACCAGTAAGTATGCTCTGTGGCTTGACTTAAGGACGAGTGATGACGATCAGCTGCACGGTAGTGGTAGGGGCGTGGAGAATGTGTCTGAGGGTATCACCATACAGATCACAAAAAAGCAGAGCCAGCCGGTGCATTGAACGTCTATATGTATATTGTTATGGATGCACAGCTTAACATTAAAGATGGCAGGTTCGGCAGCGCAGTCTACTAAGTTTATATTTCCAGATGGTCCCAGTACGGCTATTGTTTGTGGCCATGCACAGCAAAGTGTTTGGGTCCTCACCCAAAAGTACAACTCTGTGCTGAAGGACTTACGTGAGCAGACTGGATGGTGCTCTTTCACACCAAGGACCGTGACTCGCTTGAAGACACCTTACGTGAAAATGATGTAATTCCAACAAAGGAGGAACGTGCCACAGTACGCCAACTACTAGCAAAGACCAAGCACGCAAAACTGCTGCTGAAGACTTATCAACCTACTGCATATGCCGTAGATTGAAGTGATATTGGCCTTGATAGCAGCCGCTGCCTCAGTAACCAATTTAGGTTTCTTCATCTGGGTAGCGGTGCAGTATTTAAAAGCTCGAAGGCGTGTACGTATATTCATGGAGCCTGATACCATTATTGATAAACTCCTTGAACAGGACACGACTAGCTTAGTGGACGACAATGTCTGGGGGAGTGGAACCTAGTTTCACCGGAAATGTAGATATGTCTTCTAAGAGAGATAGGCTTGCTGCCGTCATTGCCGGCTGTCAGGCCTGTCAGTACCTTGGTTTGGAGCGCCTTACATTTGACCAGGTTGAATCAATGTCTGATGAAGAGATCATAAAGCTGTATGTGAGATACGAGGCTCGGCTAGGCGCCAGCATGACGCGCACTCTAGGTCAATCATTGCTACCGCTATACTCAGGTATTGCTTGTATATTTCTACCAATCCCACTAGAACACCAGCCAAAGTTAATTACAGACCTCGATACTAACCTGTTTGTTAGACACGTGCTAGGCACTGCCACTTGTGAGCTATATCGTCGCTATGGTATGTTTTTAGCTCCATTAACCGCCGCTTTAACAACAATTAAGCACTGTCAATTTGGGAAAAAAAGCACCGAATCAACAAGGGCCGGTGGAGAGGAAGACACCACTTCCTCGCTATAGTATGTGTTTAACTCTGCTATAGCATGTGCTCAGCTCCGCTATAACAGGTGCTTAACTCCGCTATAACAGGTGCTTACTAAGAGCTGTCAATTGGACAAATAAAGTAAGTAAACATGGAAGAAACGAACACGAATCAAGGTGGGACAACACCGGTGGAGATAACGTCAGGACGCTCATTTAAAGGATCCTTTTTATGTGGAATAAGATGACAACACCATTTACTGATGGAAAAATGCTCGTCAACGCTCTGTACCACGGTGCAGTTGCTTCCGGTATTTCAATAGGTTATGCCAAACTTGCTAAGATGGCTATGGGTGTTGGGGCGCCACGTCTTGATTTATCCCTACGCGACCTGGCTATGGCTGTTGCCGATGTATCACTAGCCATGGCAACAAAGGATATGTTAATTAAACAAGGAATCTTACCAGTTGATGTACTGAAGTAATGGCCACACTCGCGCTGCTTGTTGGAGGCACTCTAGTAAACGCCCTTGCATTCTCTGGGAGCAACTTTTTATTCTCTAAATTACGAGGCAGCCAATAGGACGCGGAACGTAAACGCCATGATATGGCAAATGAGCAGCTTCAATCTGCTCAGGCAGCATGGGCCAAGAAGCGAACTTAGCATTTAGACTTCATCAATGAGCAACTGCGCCGACAGGGACATGCCGATCATACTGATCGGCATGCGGACGAGGCTATGAATGAGTATTCCCTGATTACGGGTAAAACCATTGACCCGCTGGGCTCTGAGCCGCAGATTTCAGACTTCTACGAGCCCTCAGATGGTCAAAAAGGGCGTGAGGTGGCGTTCATTATACTGGGTATGGCTGCGACTGGGCTGGTTGCGTACAGGCTTGCCAAGTAGATCATTTGGCGTTTACTTTGTATGGATCGTCCCATGCAGAAGATCTACTATAGTCCTAAGGGCTACTGGAAAGGCACAACAGCTATCAAGAAGCTTGCAACAGAAGCGAGGGTTTCTGAGGAAGTTGCCAGGGGGTGGCAGTGCCAAAACACATTCCCAGTCCAAAATTTGACGTCCCTTTCCCTAATGAGGTGCACCAAGCCGATCTCTTATTTCTTCCTCATGATGTTGTGAAGCGCTGCACTTACAAGTATGCCCTAACGATGGTGGATGTCGCCTCGCGCTACAAAGGGGCCGAGCCATTCACTACAAAAGAGGCTAAAGAGGTCGCAAGTGCACTCGAGAGGATATACAAGCAAGGACCGCTACATTGGCCTAAACTACTTCAGGTCGACCCCGGACGGGAGTTTATGGGTGCAGCGAATCAGCTGTTAGTAAAACATGTAGTATAAGTCAGGCGTGGCCGTGTGTATATCCATCGAGACCAGGGTAAAGTGGAATGCTTTAACCGCACCCTTGCTGAGCGGCTCTTTGGACACCAGTATGCTGTAGAGTTAAAGGATACTGGAAAAGGGTCTACCGAGTGGGTTTCTCGACTACAGGCTGTTTTCTCTGCGATAAATAATGAGGTGCAATGGTATGACACTCTGGTGTAGGCGTTCGCTACCTCTACCAGCCTGGTTAGGTAGAGCAAGACCAGCGGAAAAACTGGGCTGTGACTCTGTCCGTGATCACTGCCATATAACGGGCTTGTACAGAGGGCCAGCCCATAACGTGTGTAACCTGAAACTTTGGCTGAGTCCCAAGACATCACCCATCCCTGTGGTGATCCATAACCTGCGGGGCTATGACTCCCATCTCTTGATGCATGGTATAAGTAAAGTGGAGGGGAACATCAACTTAATCCCCAACAACATGTAGAAATATATTCACTGTCGCTTGGACAGTTGCTCTTCATTGACAGCGCGCAGTTCCTCCTTGCCTCGCTTGATAAACTAGATGCATTTGCTGTAACGGCGGAATATGAGACAGACCAGATGAAGTGGTGGTTGCTGTTGCGCAAGGGAGTCTTCCCCTATGAGTTCATGGACAGCTGGGATAAGTTTGATTCCCCTCTGCTGTCTATCCATGAGTTCTACAGCAAGCTCTCTGAGGAGGGTATATCTGCTGTAGACTATGCCCATGCACAGCGATAACACCTTGAATTCGAACATTTCGTCGAATCCCCAACTTCCAGAATTTTTCAAATTAATCAAAAACTATGTTGTATTGTTTGACCAAATAGCGGCACAAATGCCTTAACCAATAACCAAACAGAATCCATTATCAATAATTGTAAATTCCCTTATAGTTTACCTCCAAATCGCATCCAAATACGACTTATATTTGTCACTCCAATGTGGCTGACAGTGGGCGATAATTTGTTGTTATTACTTACCGGTGGCATACTTATGCAATGTCCGAATACTTATATGTAACTAACTATAACCTAGAATATGTGAATATAATTTCGTTGAATGATTAATGGATAAATATTAGTTGGTGTTGGTAACTGTGTATTGAGAACATATTTTTAATCTTTACATAACCAGTTCAAGTATGTTTTGCAGGCAAACCTTTCCAGTTGGCAGGAAAAGGAAAAGATCCAGGCGTAGCCACTCCTTCTTTAGTTATGTAACTTCTTGGTGTAGGCTTGTTCTGTATTTTATTAATAGTATTCTGTTTATATGTTTGTCATATTGAAGTGCAAATAAATAGTTCTCACTTTATCTCATTGTTTACATAAACCTACAGCTACTTCTGTTTTAGCATGAAGAAACATGACATCAGCATTTGCTTGTGACATGAATATGTAATTTATTATACAACGTTAATTTGAATTTATAATATGCAGGCAACCAGAAAATAACCCAGTTTATAAATATATTTGATAACAAAATGTGACTGACTAGCTGACAATGTGTATGAACAATTCAAAATGCCCAAAACAATGCTTGGCCAACATTACATTACATCTCAATCACTCAACGCAGTACTATGAGTAGTACATTCATTTGAATACCGCACACAAGCCACAGTTAATATGGTTCGAGATCTTTAAGAGTTTTTCTTAATCCCTTTGAACATTTCATGGACACTATCTTCAGCCTCTATGTCGTCTTTTTAACAGTTAAATCCACTGCCAAGCGGACCAGATATGCTCCGAGTAAATCAAAATGAACTGAAGTCGCGCGTCAGATTTGCGTTGCGTGTCATCGAAACTCCTGGCATGCCAACGCGTTTCAATTCTCGCGCGAGTACTGATATTTTACTTCCGACTCGTACAATGTGATGACAAGGCATGCACAGGACATAGTTAATGACATTGAGCAATGGAGTACACCGCTTGCTGTTGTTAACTCGTCTTTTGACACTTGCAAATATATCCATTCCATTTCGTCTATATGTTCCCGCGAACTTGACCTCCGGTTTCCTCGCTGGCTCGCTTGATGTCGCTACACGAAGTACACTTAGCGCCGCCAAGCGCGAGCTTTTGAAAACACTCGCTGCCGAGGCACACACGCGAGCGCCTCGGTGGCGACTTCTTAAGTTATATAACTCCTTGGCCAAACATAATACAATGAGCAACTGCCGTGCCAAACATAATACGATGGGCAACTGCCATGCCAAACAAAAATAATGGGCAACTGCCGTGCCGAATATTATACAACGGACAACTACCGTGCCAAATAGAACAATGGGCAACTGCCGTGCCGAATAAAACAATGGGCATCTGCCGTGCCAGATATAATGTAATGGGCAACTGCCGTGCCGAACATAATACAATGGGCAACTGCCGTGCCAAACAAAAATAATGGGCAACTGCCGTGCCAAACAAAAATAATGGGCAACTGCCGTGCCAAGTAAAAACAATGGGCAAGATAGTAGGACGGTCAAGCAATGCTAGAAATGAGATATGAACTGTTGTTGTCGACCTTAATGATAGAAACTGGGTAAGGTGAAGTGGGATCAGAGTGCAGGAGTGCACGACCTATAAGAAGGGTGCCATATTAAGAATGGCTCTCTTGAAGGGTGTTTTGCACTTGGTACGCGCTATAGAAGTGTTTGGATGAATGCCAGAAGCGGATGCAGTTGTTTACCAACGTTTGGAAGGTTTCCTTGAAGTCGAGCCAATGTTTAAAGCTACGCTAAGGGGGCTCACCTAGAATGGCTCTGCGGTGATCGCTTCCCTAATTATAATACATTTCAATCGTAAGGTGGCGCTACCGTGACACAAACAAAAGCACATGGGAATACTGGGCTGACGTCACTGCGATTGTTGAGAGCAGGAAAAATGTCTTTTCACAGAGCCTTGCCACTGCCAAAACACGTCGCACAATGGCTTATGAATAGCGAAAATAGCAAGTACTGTACTAAATAAATGTAAACTTGATAAATTATGGAAAACAGTTCGCTTCTAACAGCGTCCGCGCAGTTTACGACCCTCGATCTTTTATGTCCGCACTATGTCCGCACTGTGGATGGTAGTTTTAGATTGTCAATAAATGTCTGAAGCGAGGAAACTGATCTGGGGTTGACGTAAACATTTTTGGCATGTCAGGGGGGTGTCAAGTTCTCGAGCGAAGAGTTTATAGCTACGCTGAGCTGCATGGCGAAAGACACCCCCTACATCAGGCGACGATACCATGGAACAAGGAGTTATATAACCTAAGATATTGGTTATAACTCCTTGCATGGAATCAACAAAAGCTCATGGGACTGTTG
>CM067347.1:8532154-8787154 GCA_034190875.2 Urechis unicinctus
AAACCAACTATCGACCTGAACAAACAACTGACGGTCCACTTCCACATCTTGGGTGCAGATGACGTCATTGTCCCAGGGCTGGCCCGGCTGGCCTTAACAATCACACTGCCATAGACCGAAACCACCCGCAGCAATATAAAGAAGCTGGGGCGCGCCGTGGGTAAGAAAACGACAATCAAGATTTCTAGTATCAACGTCATATCCATTGATGACAGCCACTGTTATGGCGACCTATGGAACATCGCAAAGGATAGGGTGAGCGCCCAGTACCAGGACATTATCACGTAAGATGGCTGAAATACAACCAACATACGGGTTGGTACAGGGGACAAGGATGAAACCGAGCTAGCCAACGCACATGGCAGTTTGTTCTATATTCCGTTGCAGTTTGAACTCCTTGAAAGGGACTCTGGGGATGGCTGTTGCAGATAAAGCCCTCACCATGGCCAAAAAGGGATTATACCAGGGGTCCTGGGGATATAATGAAGTAAGTCTATACAATGGCCGTGATAGCAATGCTTGTTAGGGGTGCCCTTGTCAATGCCCTTGAGTTCTCTAGGAGCAACTTTATATTCTCTATGTTGCGAAACATACGAAAACGCGAATGCAAAAACCATGACGCAGCAATCGAGCAGCTTCAGTCTGCGCAAGAGGCATGGGGCAAAAACCCTCTTCAGTTGTACCAGGATGCTTGGCCGATTCAGCACAAGGGGGCTTTTGTGGACCTAGATTGCGGCTTGGTCATCATCGAACATCTTCGTCCGTGCAAAGGCTGGGCTGGCGATGAGGCGCAGCAACTTGTCCTCCTCATTGGCTCTCATTAGACTGACATCAACACGCTTTTTGAGGTTCTCCATTGTCTTCACGAAGACGCCGTTATTTATTAGTTTGTACAGGTCTTTTTCAAAGTTGTTGGTTGACTTTTGATGTAAGGCTCCATCCAGGGGTCTGATCAAAGCGGAGGGCCTGATGGAACTTCTTCAGGCGCATGCCCAGGTACAGATACAGCTGCAGGTTGCGGTCATTGAGCATGTAGCATTCCTTTTCACAGAGGTTGGGAACCACCTTTTCAATCTGGGTTGGCGCCACCCCAACACCTTGTAGGTTGAGCTGATAATCAGATATCCACTCTTACTGGACAGTCATGCACTGCGGGGCCAATAGGTAGGTATTGTGCCTCCTATTCAGCTCCTTAGGTTACTCAGGGTCCACTTCATGGATGAAGCTATCTAGGCTGTCAGTCGGTTGCTTCGCAATAGGTGTTTCACAGAAACGTAGCTCCCCATCCACCCTCCTGAAGCCGCATAATAGTAGCAGCTGGCTCATAACCCAGCCATAAAGATTATTGGCATCCAGGTAGAGGGTATGGATCTAAGGCTTGGAAGGGTCGTCGCCCTCAACCAGGTGATTATTCGCCCTTGCGTGGCACTGGGAGACCATGGATATTCTGCCTCGCATTTCCTTCTTGACAAAGAGGTGCTAGTCGTAGTCTGTCTGCAGTTCCAGTTCCAACCCTGTAATTATTGGCAAGGGCTCCCACGAGAGGTCGGGGCTTGTGTAATAGCATGTGGAATCCAGACCATACTGCTGCAGGGATGTCTTTCGAAAGGTCTGAAACAGGTAGGCTAGGAGGAGGATATCAGTGCAATTATTCAGGTCCTGCTAGTCTCCCAGCATGCGACACCCAAAGGTTTCCAAGGCCCTTTGGACATGGTTGTAGTCCTCTACAGAAACGTGCACGTCCGTTTACGTGCGTTAGAATGCCTCCTTTAATAGATGGGATTGTGCAAACCAATCCCAGCTAGCCATATACTCCTAAGGGTAAACGCCCTTTACCCTTATGTAGCAGCAGTGCGTGCTTGGCTCTGTTGAACTCATAGGCTTCTGGCGGCTTCAAAGCCACTAGTCTGTCTACCGATGCCAGCATGAACTGTGCGTTGTCAATGAAGTGCAGCTGACCCGTGTTGTTCGATGTGCATGGGACCCAGCCCTCCACTTTCGAAATTGCCTGCATCAGGAGGTAGGAGTCATAGGCCCGCAGATTGTGGAACACAACTGGAAGTGGTGGTTTTGGGGCTCGGTAACAGGCGTTATGGGCTGCGCCTTGGTACTTACCAGCGATGTGACATAAATCACGGACTCTGTCTTGTTTTTCTGCAACTATCAGTGGCGTTTTGCATACGCGACACTGAGTGCGTCTATCATTGGTTGTCATCGCAAAGTTCTTATGTTTGGTTAGGAGGCCCTTGATCTTGCGATCCCCTCCTGGACTGATTTCAGGAAATGATCTGAGCTGGGAGCGGACGTGTGATTGGGCTAGATCAACCCGTCCGACCATAAAATCACCCGTCAGTGACGGGCGGACGGGTGTTAATTTCCAGCCCTGCGTATGGTCCGCTTGACAGTGGATATAACTGCTTAAAAAGCCATGAAATGTTCAAAGGGCTTAAGAAAAATACTTAAAGATCTCGAACCATATTAACTGTGATTTGTGTGCAGGGTTCAAATGAATGTACCACTCTCAGGACTGTGTTGAGTGATTGAGATGTAATGTAATGTTGGCCAAGCATTGTTTTTCAGCTTTTAAATTTGTCATACACATTGTCAGCTAGTCAGTCATATTTTGTTATCAAATATATTTATAAACTGGGTTATTTTCTGGTTGCCTGTATATCCTAAATTGATATTAACGTTGTATAATAAATTGCATATTCATGTCACTATAGGTTTATGTAAACAATGAGATCAAGAGAGAACTATTTATTTGCACTTCAATATGACAAAAACATATAAAAACAGATATACATAAAAAAATACAGAACAAGCTTTCACCAATCTATATCATTTAACAAATAGAGCTCATAAATTCAACTTTTTAGTTAATAAGTGGTACAAAATCTGATTTTTTTAAATCCCAAAAACAACAATGTCAGGTAACAAACTGTTACCTTTTTTTTGCTGGGACAAGACTCATATTCTAGGTTATAGTTAGTTACATATAAGTATTCTGACATTGCATAAGTTATTGGTTATAACTCCTTGGTTTAATGAATGCGTAAGTTAGTTAAATCTGACCGTAATTGGATAGAGCCTAGATGGAGTGTGTTTATGTCGTTGGAAAGGATTATATTAGTTGTGTTGTACTCTTGAAGATGCCCCGGTGATGACGTATTTGTTTCGTCGTCAGAAAATAAACCACAATCGCTTCTCTCAATTCTCTGCTTTGGTTATCACGGTTCATTGATTGGATAATAATCCAGTATTTTTTAATGAAGGAGCTGATGTCTGGGTATCCAATCGAACACAAATTAATGAATTCATTGAGCGAGACAGAGAGCAAGGGTGGCGTACTTTTATTGTTTCCAGGGCGTTGGCAAGGTTGCGCAGTGCGATGCGCAGAGCGTGTAAATGTATGCATAATGATTTGTTGTTTACGCCATCTTGGAAATTTTCGCCTCTGAGTTTAGCGGAGTGTAAATCTGTGAAGATCGTGTTGAATAAAAGGCCATCGTGGATTGTTAGTGTAGAATTTAGCTCGTAGAAAGCCTAGTTATGGCAAATACGGATGGTAAGCAATCCACAACGGAAAGGACCGTCAAAAGTAAGTCCGAAATCTTGTAATAGTAGGTCTAATTATGGATTCAAAATATCCGCCATTTTATAGAACTGTCAAACCTCTAGCTGTCTTGTTTGCTGCTTTGTAACTTAACTCTCCCATCAAGTTCGTCAAGATAATTCCTTTTAGAAGAAGCTATCAGACTGCGATTGTATAGAAATTACAATGATATCGTTGCGCTTGTATACCCAAATTTATTACACCCGGTGCATCCGGCGGGCCCTGGACAGAACGATTAAACGTCTCTGCTTTCCAATAGATTATTATTATTATTATACAGAAGTAATAGTCGTAAAACCCGTGAGGCTGTCTCATACAGCATGGTGTTTACGAGATGAATTAACGATTAAGTGTAAGCTGGCTTTTGTTTCACTTAATTTGGGTCATCGATATCTTTATATATATTCATAGGGTGGACAATAGATTTTTCAAATATGATGCATGGCATTGAAAACAGCACAATCAGAAGGGGATTAGTTTGGGAAACTCAAAACAGTTGGAATTTTTAAAATATCTTGAACCGTTCAAAAGTTATTGTGATTTTTCGGTCCAAAATATAGGGTCATTTTCTGATTTGTTGTGTCCAAAAACCTATAATGGCACAGATGACCAACTTTATATGTCCAAAATATGTGTTTATATGAGAAGTAACTAATAACCATTCATTTATGCTGTAGTTGGCCCCAAAATTAACCATATTGTAACATGTTTACATGAAAATGTACAAATTTTATAATTCATTCATTGGCCTACTTTTGGTGAGTCATGTTAAAATTACATGTTTTTTCTCATTTCCTATTACTTGTGTACAATTAAGCTTTGCAAGTAACCCAAAATAAGACATTGTACCATAAAGTATCTCTAGAGGACAATATATGCCTTAAATATTGTTTGAATATATTATATACATCATTTATTATTTTGAGTACAAAGTCATCGAATAATGAAATTTGCAAAATCGGCCAAAAATATCGCGCGGCAACGTAATTTACTTAAAATCGCAATATCTTGAAAACCGCTCGATAATTTCATGGAGTAAACTGCATCATGATCTTCTATTAATTGATCATTGTTGGGCTTTGATTCCATTTCTGACAAATATAACATGTGTTGGAAGGGATAAATTGCAGCAAGTACATGCAAGGTAAGTGGGAACAAAAGTTATAAAAATTTTGTCACAAATTCTCAATTTTGGGCTACTAGTTGCATATTTTAAGTTGAGGATGTTGATTATGAATAATAAATCTATTATAAACAATAACAAATGATATTACCACTTCAAATGTTTTTATTTCACAAAATAAACCATTCATAATTGTAGTATACTATATCAGTGTTCAATCATAATCAATAAAACCTCACAATAGTGACCTGTCATTAAGCACTACCATTATCTGGTACATGCAGTATAATAGAAATCAGAGACAAGTATTAAAAATGGCACTGCAAACTAATGCATTTAATGTATTAAAACTCCTCATTTGCAATGCAGTCAAACTTAGCATTAATATCGGCTTGCTTTTTCAAATCCTAGAAGGTATGATCTTCATAATATTTCAAATTCACACTTTTTGGTTTACCTGACTTAGACCTCAGAATTGTCACTGCATATCTGTTTACACTTTATGCACACAAACAGGATACTTAGCATGTAGTATTGGCAAACAGCAAACAATGCAAATTAAATCCCAAGGTTATGTACCGATTTTCGTAACTTCTCTAGTTGTTGATCTCGTTAAGAGTATGACTGGCCTTCTTCCAAAGGCTGTCACAGAGACACTCGGGGGGGCACTGAAAACAAGAGTGATTAAGGCATGGAGAGCATGTTTTGGATTATAGTCATTTGATGGAACTTGATGGAAATAATGTGCTACTTGTCCCATTATACCCTTGATTAGCTTGCTACTACTAAGCCTATCAGCACCCCATGAAGTTGGTTTAATAAGGTGACCCTCCCCGATACCAAGTTCTACAAAGAGGCAGATAGTTTGATTGATACAGGGTCTGACATGGCAACTCGATATCTACTGTTTTATCCAAATAACTCTTTAAGAACAATGGTAGTTGGGATGAAACATGAAGAATCACACATACCCAGCATGACTTACATGACTTGCAGCAAATCCTTACCACTCTCCTTGCATAATTCTGTGAGTTTCTTGCTTTTACCTATAGATTCAAAACAAGGGTATGTCAAATTGTTATCTCTAAGTGTGTGCATTTAATTTTCCAAACTTGTTTAATTGTAGTAAACCAAAAAAATCATTACACCACTGTCAATCAATAATATAATAAAAGTAGTGAGATAAAAATACAATGAAAATTTCATCACCACAACCACATTTTGATATGAAAATACCCATCACCATGCTATTCAAAATAAAACACTGAAATAAATGGATACAATATATAAATCAATATTGATAATGATTCGAATAAAAGAATGATCATGTGAAAATATCTTTAGACTAAGTAAAGGAGATATCCTAGCCATAGGTAGCTCCGGTCGTAACGGTAACATGAATTTATACCGTTACGAAGTTTCATTAAACACAAGTCGGCGAGATCTCGTTTGGGCTATATCTCGCGAAGGGCTATATTTCGCACCTAGAAAATAACATATATCAAGATCCTTTACAAAAAATAGACCTTTCGCTCCAAAAAACTTACCACCACTCGACGCTATTCTTCAATTAATGCCATCGATAGTTCGTTTCCGAACAAATCGCGATACAAAGTCTGCCATTTTGGAAACTATTAATTCTCGCGATTTCCCGCATTGCCTTAGCATCCCAAGTGGGGGGCACTTACCCTAACTTGGATAGGGGTGTGCCGCGGGACCTCGAAATCCCGTACCCGTTGAACTCGTTGAGAATGAGAAAAAGTATACTCCACCGTACAAGGTATTATGCGATTGTCTAACCCGTCGTACAAGTCGAGATGTCGAAAAAACCACCCCCTTCGTGCGGCACATGTATACTATATCCTTACACTTAAGTGCCCCCCCGGGCTTAGCATTAGACTTCGTCATACTGCGCATGGGCAATGCATGTGGTCTTGAACTTGTAAACAAACATGTTGCTGTGTTTCTGACTTTTTACCGCTTCCCAAATTGATCGAACTATAAATAATTACCATGGATGAAATCCCCCGCCGAAAAGGGATAAAATCGTCCGTAAAACATCATTGCATTCTATAACTCCATCACTTGTGTATGTTTTGTGCTTGGTAGTTGTCTGAATCGATCTAAAAATATTCGCATTGCGTTGTTTCGAAAAACGGTAAGACGTCTACGCAGACGTCTTGTAGGGCTAAGCCATAGGTAGACTACTGTGCATTGATTATTAACTGTCATTGTTATATATTGACATACATAAAATGTACCCAGATACAGACAGTGAAACCAGGCTCTTTTTAATATTTTTTGAATTCCACATTGATAGTTAATCAGGGGAAAAAATAATCCAAACAAATTCGTGTTTTTCGCGTCTCCTGCTAACGCACTACCAGTGGGTCATTTAAATGCCGCTTCGTTGTGGGCGATAATATGATATCGAAAAATAAACATGAAATATTCTTGATGAATTAAAAGAAATTTATCATAAAAATGATTCTCCTACCTGAAGAAATCTTTGCTTGAACCAAAACAGCCCCAAAAGCCCCGGTACATCGTCACGGGGTCCATATCAATAAGCGTTGAAAAAGTCAGCTGTGCGCTGTTGCCGCGTTAGGACAGCGCGGGAATCCCTGGATGACGTGCTATTCAAAATATGCGCTAAACGTGGTTGCGGTTGGTCAAGGAAAGTGTACAAGCGAATTTTTGTGTCAGGTCATAGGTGAAACCTGAATACGTATTCATAGTGTGCACATGTTTATCTGTCGAACGCGAGTGCGCTGGGCCGATCGGTCGGGAATGGGCAAATTTGCGGAGTGTACAAGTATACGGCGCTATTTTACTATCACTTCTGCATAAGTTAGATATCCAGCGCACTCATATTTGGTAGCACAACATTTCATGATGTTAATCCCGAAAAAAATAGCAAGATTGATACTGGCATAAAAATTCGCTTTCCACCTTTTCTACACCGACTAGCGTAGAAAAAAGTGACACGCCATTTTTTCGATGTAGAAAAATCGAAAATTGCGCAACTTAGTAAATTAACTGTTCCAGATACGGTACTGATATTTGATTAATCGGTAGATACAATTGTTATCTAAACAATTTTAAATGTTGGATGCGATCCAATGATCGATTCTCAAATCAAGGTGAAGTTGGGTAACTTTTGTGACAAAAACGGACATATCAGAATTTTGACGCGTGACGTTTGGCCACACTAATATTCATGCTAATTTTGTGGTTGGGATATCGAGTGGCTATATACGACATGGCGACGCGGTAGGCAGATTGCTTTCACTGATCGAAAAGTAATCATAGGGTACAATCTGTATAATTTCCAGCAAATTGTTTGTAAACCTGCAAGCTGCGAGCTATTGGGCCGAAACTAGGGCCTGTGGTCCTAAATTCGCTACTCGGCATTACTTCTGAATCACCTAATCAGTCGCAGCATCATAGTTCTTAGTGAAAACTACATAAATTGCCCAGTAGGTACCACTATTAAGGCAGGGTAAATAAACTCTAAAGCGGTGGCAAGTTTAAGTTTATATGGTGAGTTCAGGCCTTAAAGCTCGTAATTGTGCAATGGTGGCGTTCGTAAAATCTGACAAGTGATTAAAGAATCTCTCAATAGCATGTGCTCATTCAGACATCTGAGACATTCTTTATTTCAATGATGCAGGCACTGACAAGGTGTCACAAGTATGTATATATTGCGTGAATGGTACCGTTATTTTATTTGTCAAATAAAGCAGCATTAACCAGCAAGCCCTGTATTGACAATCATGGTATGCCAACTGATCAAACATTATTGATAGCGCAATAGAAGCTCAGAACCAGCCGATTTCACATCCTCTACAAGCAATTATACTTTATCTCACCATTTAAAAAAATCCATTTATGTTAATATATAATAAAACTGTTTTTTGGGGTGAATACAAAAAGAGAGCTTAGCTCTTCCTCAACAACAGACTTTTGTAATGTCAACTTTTGGTTGTGCAGAAGGATGCATTATTTGTTGAGAGGCCCTCAATGGATGCATTTTGACAGACACGTGCCCTAAACTCGCCACGAAAAGCTATTTAGAATATTATTCCTCCGAGTTTGCGACCAAATTTGCACAATCACATTTATCAACCCTATAGCAGGGTCTTAGTCAGAGACCTGTCCATAGCACTAGCAGGTGATTGTCAATTTGAATGGGCTTGAGTTTTACCCTAAAGACTGTCCTCCCGTTCACGCCTTCTAGGCCAGATACAAGAAATAAACTAGTCAGTATAAACAGCTCTTTTAAAGACAAACAGCAACGCAGTGCATTGGCCGCTCATCTGTGATCAAGATAATTGCTGATCGTGTTTGATGATGTCACTTTTGAGGCATATATGTGTTGAATATACTGTGTTGAACTTAGAGTGATTTTATTTCATGCAGGCGTGCCCTTTCCGCCCAGCCACCGGCTTACCATGAGCGAGGTGTTTGATTCCAAAGGCAAGCCCAGGCCAGATGTGCTCAAGCAGCATTTCATTGTTGAGGGACGTGTCACAGAAGATGTTGCACTTAGGCTAATAAATGAAGGTGCCGGGCTGCTGAGACAAGAAAAGACAATGATAGACATTGAAGCTCCTGTAACAGGCAAGTTGAATATTTGAATTGCTCTTTGGTGTTTTCTGTGTTTGAAACTAGTGGTATGTTCAGTCGCATACCTGACCATGGTTTGCATGATTGCCATACTATCTATGGAACTTCATCTCGTACAACCACCCGTCTGTTCACACTCCCTTGCAGCATACACAAAAATCAGCTTGGGCTGTACTAACAACTCAGTGCACAGGCGCATGGCTTTTCCCCCAGCTTCATAATGCTTCAATGTTAGTGAATGAAATAGCGACCTGACACATCACAGCTTCATTTAGTCTCTCAAACAAAATCCCAGATCGTTTAGATTTTATCATAGTTTTTTACATGAAGAATGATATTTTCAAAGTTCTTAAGAAAATATATACGCTATTTCGTTTCTTCCGAATAAACATTGCTGATTTAGCATCATATGGATGTGTTGAACACCCTGCACTGCTTCCACTCCTGCAAGGTGTGGTTTCAGTTCTTTTGAACCAAGTTCGGGACCCAGTGTTCCCTCTTGATAATAACCATTTAATCAAACCGTCTATCGCTCTTGCCATGAGTGAACAAGACTGCGGCCACATAAGAAGCACACAAATTTTGATTTAGTTACATTTCTTTCAACACCAAGTTGGGGTTTAGGTGTAATTTTCCAAGGTGAGCTGAAGAAGATGATGCTACGTTTGTGTATAGCGCTGCGGTATATATGATTTCTGTATCACCCAAAATGGTCCTTGTGTATGCGTTCTTACATGCCGCATCTTGATAGCATGACAGTTCTTGTCCAATTACAATTTAACAGAATACACATTATGTGATCCACTCACTTGCAAGCTGTACAGAACATTTAGCCATCTTTATATTCTAACCATGGTCTACCCCCTCCCATGTATTTGGATTTTTTTCTAGGGTTTTTTTCTTTCTCCTTTGTTTTCTCCTCTTGGTGCGGCCTCCCAGGCCTTGCCCCCTCCTTGTACCGCAGTAGCACCAACATGTCACAGGCCAGGAAAATCGCAGTTCCCCAGCGAAGCACAAAAGCCGCTAAAACCTCGCTACTAATAATAGCCTAAATTTAGAAAACGAAAACACAACTTTCGCTCTCCCAAATCACTTGTTAGATTCGTAAAAGTGGGTCCTTATTATAGATTTCGCGTAATTATTATTCTTCGAATATGTTTGGTAAAACGAAACGGCGACATAATTGACGAAATAAACTGTCGGACACAATGACCGATGGAAATGGCTTTATTTACCAGACCAAAGAGAAAAATACCGGACATGTCCGTGGTCCGACGGTCTTTCCTGAACTCTGCATTTCCAGTGGATGAAGGGCTTCAAAGGCCGCAACAAAAACCATGCATGCATAGTGCATTAATACATATTATGTGTACCATAACAGATTCATTTAATTCTATAACCAAATTTCTACCTAATCAATCATCTAAGTTATAGCCCCAGTCATTCTCTAAGTAACCATGCTGATTAGACATTGATCCTATATGACAAGTATGCTACAGAAACAAATGTATGAAAGAGCTATTGATAGTCATTGGCAGTGATGTGAACACACACTGGGTAGCTGTGTATGCTAGACATTTTTAGATAAGGTAACCAGTGGCCTATAAGGCTACAAAGTGATGTGGTTCAAATCCCATCCTACCCCAAGTCACGCCCACCAATAGGTGTGAAAACAGCCAGACTGGCTCCAACAGCAGAGAGTCCCTATAGTATGCAATTGCTTTGTATGTATAAGAACGAGAACAAGTTACAATTAACCATGCATAAACGTCATCGGCCATTTCCTTTGGTCGTTTACCAGATTAAATCCGGTCAGGGAACCGATATGAAGCATCAACTCCGGTCACACATGTTAATTTTGGCAAAAATTCTGCCTTGAAAGGGTTAAGAAAATTAGCGGATGTAACAAATGCAATTAGCTACTTCTTCAATGTTTACAAATGAAGATAGCCATGTGCGAATGTATTATTTCTACATCGATGTCCTATGGGGCTAAAATGAAGCGTGCAAATTTGATGCCACAAAATTTCATGTCTATTTCAATACGTTGATATACCAGGATCATCCTGGTTTGTAATGTTTACCCAGTCCCACTACATTTGTCCCATACTATAATATAGTCTATATGCCTGGACTATATGCGTCCCATAAGTTTTTTTATGTGCCTTGGTAGGTAGTAAGGACAAATGTTGTTATGCTGTTATTTAGAATTAGACTTGCAGTAGTTCACAAGATCGAAATCAGCCAAAATGTCGGTGTGATCAATTCCTTCCATGTCCCATTTCAGACATTGTGAAGGTTTACCGGACCCGTTGGACATCCAGTAAACTTTTCTCTGGTCCGATAAAAAATGTGATTGTTTTCTCTGGTCCGATAAAAAATGTGATTGTTCACCGGTCCTTGGTCCAGTAATAAATTCTAACATAATATTCATGCCAGTAACCCCTCTAAAATGAAATAAACCCAAAAATTTGCCGTTTAGTATCTTTTTCGATACTCCCAATCTTTATAGCTTTCGCTGGTTCGTTAACCATTTGCCAGACGACATGACTTTGGGGGATTCCGTGGTTGCCAGAAACTCCCGAGTAGATTTCATGCGGATTTTTAAAAGCACAGCGTGGCTATATATGTTTGTCAAAAACAAATAACGGTCCAGTAAGTTTTTCAAACTTTACTGGACTGTGGTCCGGTAAAGTTTGAAATTCCTTCACGATGTCTGTCATTTTAATCTGCTTATATGGACAGTTGTTTTAAACAGTAGCATATAATTAACACTGATTGTAGCAGCGGAATGTCACCCACCCTAGCACATACCCCTTAAAGGGTTGCATTGTGCAAGCGTGTGGGAGTGGGGCTTGCCACCTTATTCATCTGTGGTAATGTTGCCTCTGTAGTAATCATCTTGGCTTTCCCCGGGATTCCGCAAGGGTTGATGTATTCACCGCGGCATGAAATTTGGCAGACAATTAGAGGACTTGTTACAGAACACAAAAGTGAAAGCGGCATTCCTGTATGTTAAGGGGTATTCCAGAATTTTGTCCTAATCCCAGCGCAACTACCAGAGAATTTGTTCGCAAGTCAACCTCCTAAAATATAACATCTTATCTTTCTAATAATAATGGTGATGACATAAAACAGAACCGTCAGTTAACACCGCGGAATTGTCGGTTAAAGTTGTTAATATTCCGTCGTTAGGTATATGTTCGGTAGGTATGTGGCAATTCCCAGCGATGTGTGGGCCGCTGTCTCCAGGCCCCTGCTTGGGTCTCTCGCTTATCCCGCGCAGGGTGTTCACCTATATCCTGGCCTCGGATTGGCTGTTGCTGAGATTTCCACATGGAATCCAGCTATTATGAAGATGGAAACCCCTAATTTTCCCTCTTTTTTCCAATTTTTTGATTCCGTCGCGTCATTGCAGATAGCGAGATATATAACCTCATCAAAACCTACTTTCTCAGGCATAGACATTCATGTATGATACATCAATCGTTTCAAAATATAAATGACCGTTGATGCGTTTTGTCAGAAGCGGATAATTCAAACCTAAGGACGTTATAGTCGTCTACCGTGGCAGGCAACATCAAAGGTGCAATTCGTCACGTCGTGTGCAATGCGCCATGGCGCACTAAGTAGCTCAGAGCTGCCGAGTCAAGATCAAAAGGATCCAGCAATGGACAAACTGTCTCTGATCTTGACTGTTTATAAGCTGACCCTCACATCTCCATTCATATAACCTGGTCTGGTTTATGATATTACAATCAAATATGCAAATTAGGCTTTAATTTGCTGTGTAACCTTAAGATATTTATTAAATCTCAGATCATAATTGTGATCGTGGACAGTTTTTCTACCCAGGTGTCAATTTTCAAGATAATTTTAAGGAAGTTATAGCACTCTAAAGATGAACAACAACTTCAAGTGGCTAAATTGAGGGGTCAAGACTATCCCTAATGCTTTAAGCATAATAGCTGTCAGTGTCACCAAAACTGATCAAAATTGAAAATTCAAACACTAATAAAATCATAACCGCTTACCCGATTTTCAAAATTCAAATGGATTTTTGATCCTCTTGCTGGGCTCTAGATTCCTATCTTAAAGTAAGTCTAGTTTTGTGTGATTAAAAATTTCATCTTGCATTGCTATTTCCATGTGCCACAGATTACCACATCCCGACACCCCTCACATTACCATAACATCTCCATGTCTCACACATTACAACAGCTTATCTATGCCTCACACATCACCCTCACATCTCCTTGACAATGCATATTTATCATTACTTTACATCTCCTAGGCCCAAACATACCACTATGTCTCTATGCCCCAAGCACAACCACAATGTCCCCTTTCCCAACACAGTACTTATACTTTTCTGTACCCCACTCATAACCTAAGCATCTTAATGACACACATATTACCCCAGCATCTTCATACCCCCACCCATTGCATTATTGATACAATAAACTGGAAACGTCTGGTGTCTTTGCTTTATTTGTGAGGTAGGGCGGAGAAATCTGGAAATGAATGCATTAGCTTATGCAAAATGTAGTGATAAAAACTGATGTAGACTTCATAATTGCAGGTACGTTGTGATATACTATGGCATAGATATCATAAGAGTGAAGTTGTTTATGGAAAGTAATATACATTCCTCTGGCTCATAGAGTTATGTGGAATAACGCAATACAGTGTTAAAAATTCGTGAAAAAATGGTTCCGAACCCCAGGGCACGCAACTTTCCAAAGTTTTCAGTCCTGACCCAAATTTGTCGGTCCTGATTTTTTTGACTGTATATATATATATATATATATATATATATATATATATATATATATATATATATATATATATATATATATATATATATATATATATATATATATATATATATATATATATTGATATATATATATATGTATCTATATATATGTATATATATATATGTATATATATATATGTGTATATATATATATGTATATATATATATGTATATATATATATATCTCTATATATATATATGTCTCTATATCTATATATATATATATATGTATATATATATCTGTATATATATATGTATGTCTATATCTATATATATATATATATATATATATATATATATATATATATATATATATATATATATATATATATATATATATTAAGTTTCAGGCTTTGTTTCCATTCCTGTCTATAGCGGCCTAGTTGGTTTCAATTTACAAGAGCAATGTTTTGCAGATGGAGGTGATAGATTGAGGTGGAGGAGGCTAATTGTGCTGCTCTGTGGGTCAAACGGTGTAAAATGTATTGCAGACTGGGCTTATGGTGAATAATCTATCATTAATCAATCACTACTTACCTAGACAACATCGTTGATACTTTTCGCACGTGCAGCAAATGGCGCCGGTTCACATCGTGACACCTAGCGAGTACCTTTTTTTTTTTTGGCGTTTTCGGTTGCGTTCGAATATTTCCGCTACAGATTGCAACAATGCATTTGATCGGGACCCTGCTGTCAGTTCTGACGAAACGGTGAAGAATTCAGCGAACAAACAATTGCCTGTTTTCGGGTATTTCCATGGTGATTCGGGTCGCTCGTATGTTGACAATTTGGCAGACTCAAAGCGGTCCTATCAGCAAATTCAAATTTTTATTTTTTTTTGTATTAAATGCAATTCTTAGGCACTGAAAAGATGTCGGACACACGGGCGGGGAAGGTTATTGGTTTGTACGTCCGGAGCTAAGCTTGTCTGTCTCGGACGTACGTGCGGACGTCTATTTTATACGCTGCATACGGTCAAGTCTTTTTGTAGGAAGTTAGCTGGGAAGAATGTGTCCAGCTTTATATCGTGACTCGTATGGCACTCCTCTATCTAACTAGTGCTATGTTTGAATATCATTAGGGTCTTAGCTGGGCAAATAAAAAAAATTGTTGTCTGTTTCAGTTTGTGGGGACATCCATGGACAGTTTTATGACCTCATGAAATTGTTTGAAGTAGGAGGCTCGCCTGCAACAACACGCTACCTCTTTTTAGGAGATTATGTAGACAGAGGTTATTTTAGCATAGAGGTAAGTTTCATATTTTTTATAAATTAAACTACTGGTATGCTTCTGGTGGTTGAGGCTTGTCCCTGTGGGTCAGGGGGTAGAATAGGTCCACTGTATCCACCTGCATGTTGTAAGAGGGGAATAGTAGGGGGTTGTGACTCATGTCAGTGGACAATGGGATTCTGGTTGTTGAGCGTAGAGGTCTTTGCGAGGGCCATATTTGCAACACACCAATTAGGACCGGATTTCCCTTAGACGAGAGGCTGGAATGACCTTGTTCAGTCAATCAGCTGGTGCTGACATAGGATAGTCCTTTGTAATTTTGAACTTTTTCATCATCATCCATGTGTTTTTCCCTCTTTTTTCCATTTATCCTAGAGTGTGGCTGCTCAATCAGGTCAATCTTATCCCTTCATATTCATTCCACCTTTCGAGGCACCATATAACACACCGCATGTATAGGTTGCACCCCCCTCTATTCAATTCATAATTTTGTGACCAATACAGGAGTAATTATGGTAATTGTAAATTATTTACAAAAATTTAAGAAAATAATCACTGCCCAATTTAACTCAATAGATAACGTTCATTGATGGGATGGAAAACAGCAATTACTCCCATTCAAGGATTGAACATTTTTGGTATCAAAATTGGAGACTTGCCCCTTTGTATAGCTATTACATGATCATCATCTCAAGAGTTAGACATGTCATTACATCAACTGCATCATCGTTACATCAGTTTGTCTATGCTGATAATGATCATCTCCGTTATCATCAAGATCATCCATCTTCATCATGATCATCACATCAAGTAGTCCATGTTGCTGATCATGATCATCGCATCAAGTAGTCCATGTTGCTGATCATGATCATCACATCAAGTAGTCCATGTTGCTGATCATGATCATCACATCAAGTAGTCCATGTTGCTCACCATGATCATCACATCAAGTAGTCCATGTTGCTGATCATGATCATCACATCAAGTAGTCCATGTTGCTCACCATGATCATCACATCAAGTAGTCCATGTTGCTCACCATGATCATCACATCAAGTAGTCCATGTTGCTCACCATGATCATCACATTAAGTAGTCCATGTTGCTGATCATGAGCATCTTTCACCTCCCAACAAACGCATACATACACACATACACTCACAAACACATGCACCCACCACCTCTCCATCCCTCCCAAAAGTTTAAGTTAGATTTACAACCTTTCGGCCACTCGAGACATGAAAACTAAACCAATTCTCCCCTTTTCACTTGTACCAGATTTATTGTTGTCCAATTTATCTGGTACAAGTGAAAAGGGGAGAATTTCATTAGCCTAAATTGGTTTAGTTTTCATGTCCCGAGTGGCTGAAAGGTTGAGTATCATCAAAGCTATCATCGTCATCATCATCTACCTCTCCCTTAGAGCATCAAAGCCATCATCATCATCAACATCATCATAATCTACCTTCCCCCCAGAGCATCATCAGCTCATCATCATCTTCCTTCCCCCCAGAGCATCATCGAAGCTATCATCATCTTCCTTCCCCCCAGATTATCATCGAAGCTATCATCATCATCTTCCTTCCCCCCAGAGCATCATCAAATCATCATCATCATCATCATCATCTATCTTCCCCCCAGAGCATCATTATTCATCATCATCATCATCCCAAGAACTAATCGTGATCAGCCCTGTGATTGTCATAATCATCTTTATCAGTTTTCCTTCATTATCATCATTCCCCCTGTGGGTTTTGAGGATAGAATAGACCTCCTGCATGTTGTAACAGGTGACTAATAGGGGGCAACCTGTTGGCTGTAGGTTGCGACTTGTGTATGTGGACAATGGAATCCTGGTGGTTGGGGTCCTTCCGAGAGCCTGATCTGTAACATACCACTAATGCCAACACAACATCAATTAGTCAATGTAATTTTTTAACTTTCCTCACCTTATCCTTCATCGTCATAATCATCACATCAATAATTTATCCCAATTATTGTAACCATCATCTTTTACCACCATTCATCATAATCATCATCATCATCACATCAAATAGTCCATATTATTGATCTTGATCATCTTTATTATGATCTCCCACCATCATCCTCTATCTTCCCTCTACAACCCATATAGATTTCTTTCAATAGGTATTATTATGCCCACTATACTGCTTAATGATAATGAAGAGGATGATGATGATGACGGTGATTGAAATATAGATTGGTAAATGGAAAACAATATACAAATAATTGTGGAAGTCAGCTGATTAGTGAATTGCTGGCATTGCTAAAGCGGTTTCTCATGGCATGTTACACATACGCTGCCCAGCCCAAAAACGCACTGCCGTGCGGGGAGAACAATAAGTATAAGCTTGAGAGAGACCTCAGCTGACCTACTAAATCTACCTCCTCCACCCCCCCCCCCCCCATGTGGTCTCGTTGCTCTAGTCTGAACAGTCCCTTTGTAATGTTACCTCTACCTCGTATTGTCACAATGGTTAATGTTGCTTTTGGTGAGGTTGATGGTTTATTCTATTCTCACTAAGACTGGCAGCTTACAGAACCTGCGACTTAATGGCATACTCATTAACAAATGGTTGGCATTGGTCTAACTGTTGTCTGCAGTAATGGCTGCAGAGCCCCTACCACGAGAGCCTGGTCCTGGGGAGCTGACCTTGTGTGTTGGCTCTTTGGTGCATCAACACCGACCAAGGCTTATTTTTATCTACAAGAAGTGGCCATTAAGGTGTCTGGGTTACATATGAGGCGGTCAAGTGGTTATCTATACTGTGTATTTGCTGAGCTGTGAAAGAATATATGATTGAGCACCTATAGGAGAATCATACTGTTGGGTACAGCTGGGTTGCAGCTTATATACCACAGTGCGTGTGTGTTTTTTTTGTGTTTTTTTTACCCCAGTGGCTTTTGTATGAATTATGCATGGCTGTGTTCAACATGATGGCATTGATTAATTGTTTTCTTGTATCTATCTGTTCCAGTGTGTATTGTATCTGTGGGCATTGAAAATCCTCTACCCTAACACTTTTTTCATGCTGCGAGGAAACCATGAATGTAGGCATCTCACAGAATATTTCACATTCAAACAAGAGTGTAAGTATATCTTCCCCACTTAATAAAGACTTGAACATCCTGCAATAACTAAAACACACGTAGCAATTTGCCTGAAAATGATAAAATATAGCTGTTTACCTCCAGGCCCCTCACCCCCACCCCCCCCCCCCCCCACCCCCACCCCCATCAAAAGGCATACCTGATGATAACTTGTCCCCACATATATTAGCATATCCGCAGTGTCTCATATATCAGTGAACTACAGGCCCCACATTTGTAGGTATACCAGTGAACAACAGGTCCTACGTTTGTAGACATAACAGGGAACTACAGGTCCAAAATTCATAGGTGTACCAGTGAACTACAGGCCCCACATTTGTAGGTATACCAGTGAACAAAAGGCCCCACGTTTGTAGACTGAACAGTGAACTACAGCCCCACGTTTGTAGGTATACCAGTGAACAACAGGCCCCACGTTTGTAGGTATACCAGTGAACTACAGGCCCCATATTCGTAGACATTCCAGTGAGCAACAGGCCATGCATATGTAGACATAACAGTGAACAAATGGACATGCATTCGTAGACATACCAGTGAACAACAGGCCCCACATTTGTAGACGTAACAGTGAACTACAGGCCCAAAATTCGTAGGTATGTCAGTGAACTACAGGCCCCACATTCGTACGCATACTTATCAATGTCAGACTCCATTCACTGGCCTGTTTTCTCTTGTTTCTATACGAGGCTGGCCAATAACATATTTTGGTGTGAGTTTTACGCGAAACATCTTATATGTCAGGTCTTACAATTTTACTCTGTTCTTTCATCTTCATAAGAAACCATCACCACATGCAAGATTTATAAATAATATATATCTGATACTACTGATGTGGTGCATTGTGTTATTTAAGTGTTGGAGCCCTGTGGGTTGTACTTTTCTTTTGTATAGATATGAATACATTATCTACAGCAATGAGTCCAATCAAGTTAGGCAATAGAGGTTAATGTGGGACATTGTAAGTTGCTGGAAAAAGCTTTGTTGGAGAATGTAGGTGGACTTCTCCCCTTGGGCAGCTCTGTTCTGTGGTGTGGTGATGAAATATGCTGAGTGACGTGAGCATCTGGTGTGGATGACTTAGTAGGTGGGATGGATTAATTAACAGGTGATATGGATTAATTAGGTGGTATGAGCTGGTAGTATTGGTGACATTAGGTGGTATGGACGACACGAGAGGATGGTGTGACTGACATGAGCAGGTGGTATGAGTGACAAAGGTGGTAGTATGTTCTACATATGCAGATGGTATGAGTGACACTAGCAGGTGGTGTGAGTGACTAAGTTGGTAGTATGGTCTACATATGCAGATGGTGTGAGTGACACTAGCAGGTGGTACAAATGGCTGAGCAGGTGTTACAGGTGACTTAGCAGTTACTACTCTGCATAACATGCAAATGTTTCTTTCGTAAGAGGAGAGGTAGTGAAGGTCCAAGTTACCTACATGCAATAGTATGTACGTAGGATGGTAGGTACAGGTAGGTAGGTAGGTAGGTAGGTAGGTAACGTATGTAAGTAGGTGTTTACTGAGGATCTGTTTTGGAGCATAGAAGCAGCTAAAGGAATGTCTTGTCTCACTGCCAGACTAATTCCAAATTCCCCATCCTCTAAATGCTGTAGGAATGTTATATGTTGACTTCCCTGGTCATTGTGATTATCTTGGACGGCAAGCTGGTTGGTCTGCTTCTCAATTCTGAAATTGACAGTGAACAGGGTTTAACCAATACTATCATTAGCTTTGTTTTTATCTTTTAATGAGAACCTGTATGAAATGTATCTCATGTGATGTGTTTTTGTGATTTTTCATCTATTGCTATGGTTTTCAGGTAAAATAAAATACACTGAGCGAGTGTATGATTCGTGTATGGAGGCCTTTGACTGTCTGCCCCTGGCAGCATTAATGAACCAACAGTTCCTCTGTGTCCATGGTGGACTCTCTCCAGAAATCCACACATTAGATGACATTAGGAAGGTGAGAGGTCGCTGCCACACATACATGTGAGGTTTTTATGACTGGAGCAGATTCATGATATCTTACAGAGACACATGGGTTATCATGACAGCTTAATGTGACAGGACCAAAGGTTATTGTGACAGCTTACTGTGACAGGACCAAAGGTTATTGTGACAGCTCACTTTGACAGGAGCGTATGGGTTATTGTGACAGCTCGCTTTGACAGGAGCGTATGGGTTATTGTGACAGCTCGCTTTGACAGGAGCGTATGGATTATTGTGACAGCTCGCTTTGACAGGAGCGTATGGGTTATTGTGACAGCTCACTTTGACAGGAGCGTATGGGTTATTGTGATAGGAGTCCACAAGGGTTTTTTCTCTGCATTAAGGTTTATGTTGAGTGAGGCAGTACTAATGTATCAATGTTGATGGGCAGTTAATGAATTGGTAAAGAAGTACGGTGTGTGTGGACTTGCAGTTGGACAGATTCAAAGAACCACCTGCGTTTGGGCCCATGTGTGACCTCTTATGGTCTGATCCCCTAGAAGAGTTTGGCAACGAGAAGACAACAGAACATTTCACTCACAATAGTGTCAGAGGTTGCTCATATTTCTACAGGTATAGCATTGCATTAGGTAGTTCATGGCCTTAAACTAAGTCCATAAGTAGAGAAGATACATTCAGATGCAGTGACCTTTTGTTGAAACCTCAGTTGTCTATATGTGTTCAGCTATGCAGCCTGTTGTGACTTCTTGCAACAGAACAACTTACTATCAATTATCCGAGCACACGAAGCCCAGGATGCAGGGTAAGTTCTTAACTTGCCTCTTCTGTCCTATACGTATTCAAGTCAACCTCTCAATGCACCTCTATCACCTGACAGTTGCTCTCTGTGCCTTGTATTACCATGTAGGGACCTCTGTGTTCATTCTTTCCTGGCCCATCATTAACTAACTCTATCTCTCGATTATCTCTCAGTTGTGTCACACAACATCAGTAAAAATTAATCTGATATGTGCAGGTACCGAATGTACAGAAAGAGTCAGACAACTGGCTTCCCTTCGCTCATCACAATATTCTCAGCACCAAACTATTTGGATGTATATAACAACAAAGGTCTGTTACCAGCATAAGCAACACTAAATTGAAACACAATTGTTCCTTTTTACATCACATGTAGCAGAGTGTGTGTTTCATTGCAATGTTACAAAGCTTTGGACTTTCAATGTATGTTGCTATGTGCAGCTGCCATATTGAAATATGAAAACAATGTGATGAACATTCGACAGTTCAACTGTTCACCTCACCCATACTGGCTCCCCAACTTTATGGATGTATTCACATGGTCCTTGCCCTTTGTCGGCGAGAAAGGTAGGACAGGTTGGCTGCTGCTCTTGTCAGTATTTTTACCCATGTACTAGCTTGAGCTTGCAGATGGCTTGCTAACCTTACAATAAATGTGTATAATTGTGTTTATTCTGACAAATGTAGGTTTGATTGGATGGGTTTTGGAGTGCTGTTTAAAGGGGAAGGTTAATGTTGTTGCAGTGACAGAGATGCTTGTGAATGTCCTCAATATCTGTTCGGATGACGAACTTATGACAGAAGGCGATGACACATTTGAAGGTAAGGGTCATGATCTACTACCCATCACAAACATCCTATCACCTTCTTTCAATCAGCAGTCCTCTCAGGGGTGGGGCCAGCACAGTAAGGGGCAGGGCCAGCCCGATATGAGGGTGGTGCCGCCCCAGTTTAGTGGAGGGGCAGCCTAGTTGGGGTTGGGGCCAGCCCTTGTGGCTCCACCCCTACCAGCCATTACATTACTTCCTTGCTGCTCATTCTGCTGCACTACCATATTTCGTTCAACTGCTCTCACCATCAATACTTTTGATCCACTCCAACCTCCCATTACATCCCTTCCAGCTCTTTTCATACCTTCCTGCATGGCTACACCTGTCGACAAGCATTCCTCATCCACACTTGGAAGTAACCACTATGATCCCCAGTATGCCTGCCCACCACCTCTCTCAGTGTTGTGGCTTTGGCAGTGTTGTAGTTATATAATCTTTTTGCGCATGAAGCTGTTGGTGTGTTGCCTGACATTAACTGATATGCTATAAGCATTCTGGTTGGCCTTCTCTCTTCGCCTTTCTATTGCCGGTGGTATGACATCACCTCAGCTGCTGACCAAAACTTCAATAAAGTCATGCAGCCAAGGGCTATGATGGGTTAAATTTTTCACTCTTCTTTTCTCAATATCAACAGGGGTTACTTTTTGTGCATTCTGAAATTACCTAATATATGTTAGTTTCATTATACTTATGATGTGATTAAATATTCAATCTCTAAATCCCAGTAGATTTTCCCATTATGATTGCGTGTTTGTTGCGCATATAATTATGATATGTATTGCAATCCGCTACTTGTATTCACTCTATTTCAATTTTTTTTATAAACCAGGGAAGTCTTTTGTTATTATTACTCCTTTGTATTGAGCAAAGATGTTGGTTATCATTGCTATTGCATGTTAAGATCAATTAATAATCATAACATCATACAGCATGTCATTAATGATGTCAAACTACCAAATGAGAAAGATGCAATGTATATGCTGGTCATTATCGGTGTAAGCTGACACAGCCATGCATGTTGGACATGGCTTCTGCAATGGTCGAGGTTTTAAGCATTGGTGGGGCCACCAGAGCATGGGTTTGGCTAGCATAGTGCCCCTGTGACATCTCTCACCACAGCTAGAGAACCACTCGGCCTCTGCTAACACAAGCTTGATTGTTGTATATTTCATGTGTGTCCCTGTTTTGTCCCTGCATGAAATCTGGGTTCGGTATATCAGGGAAGTCTGCGCAGGGTAAGTGCAGATGCGAATGACAGCACCCAGCAGATATACTCGCAAGCGGCAGCCCTTCTCACCTCTATCTTGCTTGACACACTACAGCCACCATGCCTCTACTGACCACACTCATCACACACATTCATCAGAGGTTGCCTGCTCCAACACTCCTCTCTTATCATAGCTGCTCTGTGCAGCACCCATAGCCATTCAGAAGACTTGCTGTCTATGAGCCAGTTTTTGCCGCAACCTCCTCCTTTTTCAAGGCCACCCTGTATACTTGTGGTTGTGGCAGGTTGCAGCAACATCGTCCTCACCTGACCCCAGCCACATACTAAGTGCTCACATCCCTCTGTGTTCATTTCATCTCAGACCCTCTTGATTACCATGACTTCCACACACACACACACACACACACACACACACACACACACACACACACACACACACACACACACACACACACACACACACACACACACACACACACACACACACACACACACAAAACAAATATATTTATGCATGTATATGTATGTATGCGTGTGTGCCTGCGTGCGTTTGAGCGTACATGTAGAATGTGTGTATACAAACTTGTCACCAGTGTCAACTTGTCTGTCCCCATTGACAATAGATGAAGCTTTCCTAATGACTGTAAGGCATTTATGATGTGAGAACTGGTTAGATGATGTGACTGTTTGCTACATTAGTGTTCTTCTCCCTCTGTCGCTGCTGGTGTTGTTACTGCCATTTGAGAATCTTGCGTCACCCCTGTCATTGCTAACAGTCGCTATCTGGTCTTCACTTGTGGGTGTATGCTTACATACAGAGGGTTTGGCAGCTCTAGAACAAATAGCTCAGGCCGGTATGCCTCTCCTAATGTCTATAGACAGATAGTTGTATGTATGTAATCTTTTCAATCTACTCTGCACCGGCATTTGTCAAATTGTCATGCATCCCTGAACCAGCTGGATAAAACGCGATGTGTTCTGGTCAGTGATATATGCTCTCTATGACCCAACGTTGTTCTACCAATGTGTTATGATCCCAACATTACATTTTCCATATTAATAGAGAGTCCTGTCTCCATGACACACTATCTAGCTTCACATATTACACATGCACTGTTCCAATGCATAATCAAGCTGTCACTGACATGCTTCCACTGCATGACAAATCTATTGTCACGCTGGGATTTTCTGACACACAAGCTTTGTACTATTTTGTATGGGTTCTGAGTAATGAAGAACACAAAACTTCATTTGTCCGAAATGGGGTTGCCTTTAGGTTTAACTTTGGAGCCTAGGAGTGCTGTGACCCACTTTGGGGTTGAGACTGGGCTTCTAGCGGGCTGTTTATTTTTTTTAAAAAAAGAAGAACACCGTTAGTAGTTATCTAATCATGACTAAACTACAGCTGGGCAAGGATTAAGTCACTGTCCCTGGAATCTTACATTTACGGCACAACAAAGACACTGTCACCATGGCACCAACACTTAGTCACCATGACACCAGCCCACTGTCACCATTACCCTGCACATCAGAACAGTTTCTGCTTGTACGATGGTCTCTTTGGTGTCTCTGACACAGCACATTGCTAGCTAACCTGGCTCTGACAGGGCAGACTTGAGCTGCCATGGCTGTGCTAGCACCCGGCCTAGCTGCACAGTAGCCCCACCATTGTAAGTTGCCACTGCTGCTATCAGTTGTCTCTGATGCATAGCCCTCTGTTGTTTGTTTGGTGAATGCAGGACAGCAGTTGGATAGTAAGTTGTTTATATCGTACAGTGATCATCCCGTGCACTTCTTTACTACCTAGTGACAAGCCTTGCTTCTCCTCTGTCTCGTGCACACCACTTGATTGACATTGTCTTGTGCTATCTCACTCTTCCCCGCCTACTTCTCTCCTCTCTACAGACATGACCTCTTCTACACACACTTCTAACTTCGTTTTCGTGGGTGTTTGTTGTCTATGTGTGTACTGCACTATGTTGTAGTCAACCTTTGTGTGATGGAGCATGACAGCAGTATAGCACCTGCCCATCAGGTGCTGTCTGCCTTGTACTGATTCTCCCCTCAACACTTGTTGCTTTGGTTGTCACCTAGATTACATTGTGGCACAGTAAGCATGGAGGGACCATGCTACCTGGCCGTGCATGTCTAGGCCATATTGACCACATGCTAGAGCAGACTCATTGCTTTGGCTGGCTGTTAACAATAAATGTTGTGTTTTAGCTTGTACATCCTGTGCTGTGTCTTAATGTCATTATTAGCGCTGCTCCTTCTGCCTTTCCTCTCCAGGGGCCACTTCATAATCTCCACTCACCTTTTGTGTACAATATCCTTTACTTGTGAACACTGAGTCTGTTAGATGACTAGTTTGCAGTACTTTTCTAAGTTAACAAGTTGTTAAGTGTACAAGTGCTAAATGGAATGTGTGGGTTGTGAGTTTTGGTGGGGGCCTGCTGTGGCAGTGCTAGGTAACTGCTGCTTCTTGTGTCCTAGGCTTCATTCCTTATCACATATCGGAGTCTGGGCAGGAAGAGAGGCCGTGCAAAGCTCCCTCATGTAAAACCTTCACCTTACCTAGTCAACAGACCTTCATGTAGCTCCTTCTCATCACTGCTCTGCTGCCTGGTTTAAGAACCAAAATAACTGGCCTGTTTTAGTTGATTCTCACTGTCACGTTTACGTTGTCTGGGAGGAGCGGACTACTTGATGATTCTACCCATCTCCCCCACCCCACAAACCCTGCCTTTGTTCTCGGCTGCAACCCTTAATAAGAGGACAGTTATTTTGGTGGAATGTTACACACAAGTGGAATGACTAATTAACTGACTTAATGGTTAGCCAAGTGCCACTGACATGGTGCTAACTGGCAGGTGTTGAGCACCAGGTCCAAAGCGCCAGTTGCCTGGCCCTCTCTTGGCCCTCACCACTCTACTTCATAAAGATGGCATGGCCAGGGGAGTGGCCAGGTAGCCAACTCTTGTGTAGTCAACCTTTGTTTTTTCCTTCACAACTAACCTTGTGTTATGTGTAGCTGTAGATTAGCTCTCATTGATGGCTGTCCACTCCCTTCACCACTAGCACCCCTGCTCCTGTCAGTAGTATCAGTTGCTGTGTGTCAGTAGTCATGTAGGTCCTTGTCTCATTGCTTGGTGCCACTCAATATTCACTGACACCAGGCTGTGCCACAGATCCTGGTGCAGATTCCCACCATCAACCCTTCGTTGGTCACATCACTTGGTCCTCTTTGCATGCTGCATGTAGGTTTGCCCTCTATTTGACCAGCCATCTAGCTGTGATATGTGGATGGAGGTGCAGTGAGATTGCAGCCAGAGTGGCTGTAGCTAGACACAGACATGTGCAGTGCTAGCACCTGCTACTCTGCTAGATACACCCGTGTAATTAAGTAAGATGACGGACTAGTTAAGTTGCTGGTTCTCAGTGTGGTACTATTAGACGTCTATATCTTTGGGTTTCTGGCCCTTAGATTCTCATCATTTGTGGGTAGTCTTAACTCTTATTGAATGCTGTGTGTGTGTGTGTGTGTCCCTTTCTTGAGTGTTGATTGCCTTTAACATAAGTCTGTTCACAGTGCCACCTTTGGGATTGTTAATTAACACACTTTTTATGGCTAATTACTGGTTGTGGTAAATCTGAATTGGTTTAAGCCTCAGTTAATTGTAAGTAAAGAGCCTTTTGCCGATTACTACATTTAACGTAAGATTAGAGAATATTTTGATTACTTGTAGATGACGTGGCTGGATAAAATGACATTGTGTGTGTTATTAGGTGGTGCAATGGCTGCCCGTAAGGAGATCATCCGCAACAAGATCAGAGCTATTGGCAAGATGGCACGTGTATTCACTGTCCTCAGGTAAGCTAAACCACACTTTACAAACACCACGGCCATTCCCCTCACTCTTGCTAATTCAATATCTTGTGCTTTTACCAAATGAATGCAATCAATGCACAGCTCATGTGTCTGTGTTACCTTGTACTACTGTAGAGAGGAGAGTGAAAGTGTTCTTCAACTGAAGGGTCTTACCCCGAACGGGCTCCTTCCAATAGGAGCGCTGTCAGGTGGCAAGGAGTCACTGCAAGGAGGTAGGTCTTCATACTCCATTCCGGTCAATCATGATATTAAACTTGTGTGTGGAGGCTGGCACATTACACTGCAAGCCCTCCACGCCACCTGATCTTCATCACACTGATTGTGCGTGATTGTCTTGTTTAGTACCCCTAGTTTGACCTGTTTAGACTTCTTTAAGTTGCTGTAACTACCACCTTGTCTTGTCATATTTGGCTTTGTAGCATTTAGAGTAAAGATTAGCTTGTAGTATGTTTGTCTTTTATTTGAGTGTCGTGCTTGTGATAATTGTTAAGTGCTCTGACATCCTCTCTGCTTCTCTCTCCGTCCGACTCGAGATGTGTCACAACGGTCTCTTGTCTACTTGAACTCTAGATACTTGTGAGTTGGAAGGAAAAAGGAGCAGAGGGGGTTTGAGAGTTAGTTGTTGAATGTGGTTGCTTGGCCCGGGCTCGCATACCAACGAAATAACCTTACTGATTGTAGCTTTTTGTGGTGCAGCGATGAGTGGCTACTCGCCCATGCACAAGATTAGTGGCTTTGATGAAGCCAAGTACCTGGACAAACTCAACGAACGCATGCCACCTCGTAGAGACTCAGTAGTTGCCAATTTTAATAATAAGGAGAATAAGTCGTCTTCATGAAGGGAGTGCTAAGGCGAGCCCTCTGAAGCCACTTAAGCTCCACCACCACCACCGACAGCCCTACCACTCCTTCCTCACCCGCTCCAAGCCAACTCGCCTTCCTTCCATCACCACCTAGCTCACCCAGTTGTGCTGTGAGATGACCTGACCTAACAGCAAGATGGTGGTGACGATGATGATGATGTTGGCGATATTGATGATGAAGATGATAGTGATCTCACCAAGCAGTGACGCCGCTCAACCAGCCAACTCCACTGGTTGGCATGAACGCATCACCATTTCTTCTCTGTTTCTCTCATTTTAATGTTAATCTTGTTGTTTTGGGGTCTGTAAGGGTTATAGTTACCATGTACAGCTTTTTCTATTACCCTCATGCACTATGTGCCCTTTGACAATGATCATGCATCTGCTGAATCTGTTGCAGCAAAACCACCTCTATTTTGTGTATGTATTTACGCCAAACAGTGACAGTCAAATGAGATCTGACATCAACTCCCTCTCCAGATGGTGTTTTTCTGTCCCCCAATGAAACCCCAAGTTGTTGCAACTTTCTGCTTAGTTCCAATTGAGGAGTGAATGCCTCCCTCAACAAGATCTGTTCTAAATGTGATCTAGTCATTATCTATGTGTGCTTTGTTTCTTTCCTTTGACAAGTTGTGTTGCTATTTGGTGTTGGTCTCTCGTCCATCTTTGAGCTGTGGTGTGTAGGGAGGCTTTGCAGAGATCGTATATTGTCTGTTAGCTACACTCAGTACAACTGCTGCTCCAATCCTCATCTACAATAGCTCAAATTACCATCAATACACACTTGCACACGTGCTCTCATTACATGGGATTTCTTCATTGACTTCTAGGCCTGAGCTTGTGATCCCAGTGATTTCTAGCTTGCATTGAGCAGGCTGCATTAAGTGTGTTAGGTAGCGTTGTTGTTGTAGGTGGTCCCTGTGGCACGCCACCAAGTGCCCCATACCAGCATGCAACCTGCCATTCCGATCCACTCCACCCTGCTGGTGCAGGTATGCTACCCCTCTACTGTCTCATCCCAGGCAAGAGCCCCAGGGCTATTATGCTCCATTCTCATTTGCACAACATCCCCATCCCTTAAAGGGTGCAAATACAACTGTCCTTATATGAAGTGCAGAAATACTGAAGGAATTAAAATAAACTATTCTTCCACACCCATGATGATCTTTGTATCAATACAACTGCTCCAATGTGCAATAATATCAGGTACCTGGCATTGTTTCAACATAATATTGACCCACACACAGACTAATAAATTTGTTTCCCTCTAACTGATTATTCATAAATGGGTGTGTTTTTAATCTCAAATATTTTAAGGTGAATATATGCTGTTTGTTGTGGATTCATGTCCTCCTTTGGTCTGACTTTCCTCGCAGATCGTGTGGTTCTGTCTTTTCCCCCATTTTTGAAAACAATGTTCATGTTTATCCTTACGATATTTTGAGTGTTGTTAAGCTGTTAATTGTTGAAGTTTCCTGCAATTTGAGTGGTTTTATTATCAACTGCATTTGTAATTCACTTCATGAGCAATTTGAGGATATGAACATTATGCCCTCTGCCATACATATAGATGGGCTTGGGTCTGATTCAGTGACACCCATCGCAATGGACTGGGATCTGATCCAGTGACACCCATCAGGATGGGCTGGAACTGATCCAGTGACACCCATCAGGATGGGCTGGAACTGATCCAGTGACACCCATCAGGATGGGCTGGAACTGATCCTGTGACACCCATCTCAATGAGCTGGCATCTGATCCTGTGACACCTATCATGATGGTCATTGGTCTGATCCAGTGGCACCTATCATGATGGGCTGGGATCTGATCCTGTGGCACCAGTCACGATAAAATGGAGTAAGGCTGCTCTCAGCAGCTTTGTATGTCCTGTCATGTGGTAACTGGGGCTGTACGTTTCTGATTGTGTGATTGTCCATTGCAAGGAAGAAGTTTGCTTGTGAGCTAGTGCATAGGCTTCCTTTGTGGCACAGCGCCTTCTGTCCTGTGTGATAGCATTCATTTGAAGCAGCTGCCATGGGTGTATTTGCTCATTGTTTCTTTACATCCACAGAGCCTGCTGTAGATACAGCTTCTCGCGTTGGTAGGCCCCTATTTGGTTACATATTTGGCTGTTGTAAAGGTTGCTTTTTCTTATCCAGTCCCCCAATAATGTGTGAAAGCTTGCGTGTTGACCACCACTTTTTTCCCTAGTTTTTGCACATATCCAAGGTGAACTGATTGTACAATGTGGTTACCATGGCCACTCAGCTGCTGATGATAATCATCTTGGAATCGGGTTTAAATTTTATGATGATGTGTATATTTCTTTCTTTTGTACTGATGGACAAATTGGCTCCTTTTTCATATTTTGGGTGTTTGTTGTTTTTGCTTGTACAGAATTCATGTGATGTAGCCCTTAACGTGGGCAGCTCGTTTTGCTCTGTGTGTACATCACTGATACGAACAAGTTGTTGTTGATATATTATTATTATTATTAATATATAAATCAATACTTTGTATAGAACAAATTTTACTTATTAAAGTTTTCACAATTTCCCCTTTTCATTGATAATATTATTTTGTCAATTGTCTGACAGTTATTGTTGTAAATTCATGCATGTATTAATACTTGTAAACATTTCTGTGTTTAAAAAATAAAAAAGTGAAGTTACACTGTCAAATGTGGTCCAGTTGGGTAAATTGTTTCGGGTGAAGCTGGCCAAGTCGAGATCAAAGAGGCTCAAATATTCTTTCACACACACATACGGGCAATTTGCCGATGGCGCCAACGAACCCGCCATTTTGTTCGAGGTGGAAGCAAACGGAGGGTCTGATGTGCAAAGAAAAACAATGCGGAAAGTTATAGGCTTTTGTAGCGAATTTACGAGTACGAGTATTGGGTGATGATGAAATGGTGCAGTGCTTGAGCTTACAAGAACCGACATTGGTTGAAAAATGGCGAGGGAAAGCTTGTTACAACCATGTAATTCATATGTTCGTTACTGCAGTAGTTATGGAGGAGAAAGTTACAGGAAATATTGGACAAATTCGACGAAAAATCGATCCCATCAGCCTCCAACACTGTCCATGCATGTCAAACTGGATCGGTAGTTGTGTCTAAACTTGATCTATCATTCCCCAAAATTTCATGTTGATATGTCCAACCGTTCCGGAGAAAAGCCCGAAAAACTTAGGCTGGAGAAAAAGAAAAAAAATGTATGTCTCGTTGGAAGACAGAACAGATTATGACAACGCCAAGTTAATAATGATTACAAGTATAGCTACGTTATGACTGTTTGACGGCTGAAGGTATATGTATGATGTTGATACAATAAGTGAGATGCATAACTATGATATGTCTAGGAGAGGTTACACAACGCAAGATAAAGCCTATTTAAAGAGACTGTTCAGCCCCATATAAGGCAATCAGGGATCATCTCGTTATTACATTACTACGATTAACGCAGACGTAAGTAATAACATCTTCTAATTTGTGCCGCAAAGTTTACATGATGGAAATTATGTTGATAAGTTTTAAACATTATTATTTGACTGGAAATATTCATGATCTACTGTGGAAATCGGTTTTATTCAGTTATCCCGGGGGGGGGGGGGGGGGGGGGGGGGGGGGGGTTCTCACTATGTGAAGGTTACTTGGGATGTGCCGCCAATTTGGGTCGGTTTTCTGCCATTTTGGTTTACAAATGGGTCGTTATTTCTTAAAGCCAGGGCTAGCAACGGGTCGGTTTTTTGCAATGACCTTGTATTCCAATGGGTCCGTATTTTTGACAGCGAGGTATAGCAATGGGTCATTGTTTTGCAATGGGTATACAAATGGATCAGTATTATGACAGACAGGAATAGAAAGATGTCTTTAATTAACGTATGAGCCTCAATATTGCGTGTTTGCTCGGGTCCCCTGGGTCAATGGTGGCCAACCCCAGCTTCCATCGGGGTCGTGTTTTTTCAGAGACAAGTTTTATGGCATGATAAGCAAACAGAAAGGTCAGGTCCGTACATTCTCCTTCCCTTTCCGGGACCAGTGATTCCCCCCAGATGCGACAAGGAGGGATTTCAGTTTGCCTACCCCTCTAGCCCAAGCCGGTAACCATCCATCCCCAAGAGAATTGCCTAATTGCTGTCAGCACCTTGACATAATCAAAGTTGCCCAGTTGACGAGCGTGGGAACGGTGTGAGAATCCCAGTGCGATCGTGTATGCACAATTGGCAGCCTTAATAAACGTACTTTTTCATTCTGAATCGTTAGTTCGGTATATGGATGGGTCCCTTGTAGCTCCTCGAGGTAGTCTAGATATGATTTGGGATCATTAAATTTAGGTATATGTATTGGTGACCCTTTTAAAAAAATTGTATATGAATGGGTCTTTTTTCAGAGGATTTGGTATGTAAATGGTTCCCTTTTCTCACTTTGGCTTGGTATAGATATGGTCCGGTTTTTGTTTCCCATGGCGGCACACCCCTACCCTTTTTCAAGGAGAGAACCCCCCCCCCCCCCCCACCCCGGGCAGTTATGTCGTTCCATCGATAACGGTGCCTCCCTAAAACCATGAACCACGCGACATTAGACCGACAAGCAGGAAGGGTAATGTCCGACAACATAAATGGCGACAGCCGAAGTAAGGATCTTTTTTCTGAGACCACAGCGTCGCGTAGCGACTGAAAGTCTGAAAACTTAACATTTTTGGTTTTCAAGGTGCGGTTGCCAAGCAGCTTGCTAGGCAACCTCGTTCCCAATATGGGGCTGAACAGTCTCTTGAACTGGTCATGACACAGATAGGATTAATTGATATACCTATACATGTACAGACATACATATTACACAGCAAGTGTTGAATGAAGAAAATTAGAGGAAAGCATGTACAAAAGGTGGGATGGCATTGAAAACGGGAAGGGAGGGAGGGGTTCGGAACAGAGAGCAAATCGATGTGATGTCGTTAAAATCTAATTCCGAAATACAAAAGAACGCTGGTCACCTTACCCTATCCGCGCGGGATAAAATTGGGTCAACCTCTTCCCTTCCAAGGAGGAAAGATAAGGACTAATGCTATAACGTTTACAAATTCGACTCTGCACAAAATGCGGCTGTAGCGGTTTCCCGCCCCAACCTATGTTATGCTTAATTTTCTAGGCTTTCTTTGTTGCGATGCTCCTTCGTTTTTAGGTACTATTACTCGCTGCTCGCTGTTGCTTGAGTGGGGACTAGCCAGAGGGAATAACACGATTCCAAGAGTACAATTGCTTATTCGTTTTATTAAGGTTTTTAACAATAAAGCTACTCTGGGTTCTCGGTCAGAATCTCGTCCATGGACTAGAAAAATCTCTTAAATGATATGAGCGGGCTGGTTATGTAGTGCCCCGTGAGTTGGATTCCCCAGAGGCCTTTGACCAACCCACTCTATTGGACCACGGCCTCTGGCCTAACGAGTCCGCATGGGGTGTGGACTCGTTAGCCATTAACCAATGGGATTAAGCGCAGGCCATTTCGGGTGATAATTAATGGGGGAGGCAGGCTATAATAGTATTATAAAATATGCTTCGTCGGACTACGATCTAACGCTCTATACACTTCCACCTCCGACAAAATGGCGGATGTCGCCAAATATGTTCTCCTGCAGCATCGAGAGATAATCGCCTGCATGCATCCCGCTCAGGAAAAACCCGCACAGGAGCAATGCTCCTGCGGAAGATGTAGCGGTTAATTACTAAAATAGACACACATATATAAAATAGCAAAAATAGTTAAGAATTTAATTATATTTTCTGTCAATATCGATAAAACATTTAAATAATAAAAATAATTCTTCAAATTTGGAAGGCACATGGCAAAGATAGTTGATACGGCCAGAAACACAGGGATCATAAATTTCATCGCCTATCTTGTCTCTGGCGGCAAAGAATCTGCAACGAAGGAATAATAAACCTTGCAGATCTTATTCGTTTTTTATTCGTCCGATAACCGGACGAATCAGAGAAATTCATATTTGTCCGGTCACCCCTATCACAACCCACGCAGGAATCCGGGTAATAACTTAACCGGAACAGAACGTTAAATGCACAAGACGTAACTGTACCAAAACGTATGTAATGATACATAAAACCAGATTCGAAACGTTTACTTAGCTGAATATATACACAAAGCACTCATATCGTCAGGATCAAAGAAGTAATATATTACAATAAATGTGAATATGCAATGGTTTCTTTGTATTTGGATCCCAAGGGTGGGAGTGTCAACTGATGTTATTGCAACTCTAAACAATTCCACTGAAATTGAATGTTATGTTTCAATGCTTACCAAATCGTCTGTCACCCTATTCCCAAGCACTTATGGACTAATTTATCATGTCACCAGCACATCTAATGACTCTCTCTACACAATTGGACGTTCCTGCACGGATAATTCGCTGATTTCCTGTTCCCTGCTTCTATCAGTTGTCTTGGAAGCAAAATTACCAATAACTGTGCAATCGCAATAAAAACTGGCAATATACAAGTAGGGGAGAGGCTTTATAATTGAGTTTTTATTGTGTATAGGCAGCGAGCTCGGATATAAAATAGAATAAAGGTCTACATAATAATTGTCAATATTATTGAGAAGCATTTTATGCTTGGAAAGAATAGAAATACTTGGTCAAGTTACGATTTGGTCTAGTACATGTTATTTTCTGTCCCGTTTACGTTAAAAGTTCACACAAGGTGACGACATGGTGGTCGAAAGCTAAGAGGAAAAATTGATAACAAATCCTTGTGTGTGGATGTGAGAAGCGGTGTTTATTGTATTATAGATGGTCCTGGTCGAAGCAAGCCAGTCCATATTCGAAAACTGGTATCCGAATCACATAGTCTTTTGCGTTGTGAGTTGACATCATGTCAGAGAAGTGGCATGCCTGCATTAGAATGCAGACATCTATTTGATGCAGTGAATGCTGAGCTTTATGTGGCCCCACCTTCACTCTTGGAAATCTCTATTGACGAATTGAATGCAGCATACCATCTGTTCACTGAGGCCAGCTGAGGGAGCTCAAACTTCAGCAGTTCACCCGCTCCTGCCTGCATCTGACAGCAGCACAGGACGTGGCATTCTCATGTCTGTCATTTATGTCCGACATCCAACATACTATTCACGACGTGGTCGTGTAATAGTTACAATGAACACTGACAATAACACTTGGACTTGTGGTTGCTCATCTGGGCGCACGGGATGTCCTGGTAAAATGGTTTAGGTACCAGGAACATATGGACATGTTTTGCTGTGATGGTTCTGATCCCAATGATGAACCAGTATTCTCAGTCCACGAGAATGTGATTCATTGAAATCTTATCCTCAACCTATGGCCACAAAGCTGGAAATGATTTCCTACTGGCTAAGAGAGAAAAGAGTGCCATACCCCTTGGCAGCATGTGATTCATCCGAGCACATATTGGTTTAAACAACCAAAAGAGCTGATACACGCAGAAGTCATCTACTGCAAATGTGGTGCTGACTTAGGACCTCCGGTATCGATAACTGACAAGGCCCAGATTGTCACTCTACAAGGCGTGAAACACAATGGTTATGAATAATTGATAAACATGTCATTGCCTCAGTAATGTATATTTTTTGAAAGTAACTTATGAAGATTTATCATACTACTGTTCACAGGGTTATTTACCTTCTGCAATATTTACATATATATTCGAAAAAGTTCAAATGTTCTCATGCATTCCGACCATTGATGTTCTATTTGAGTATTCTGGCATGAAACGTTTTATGCCAATTCAAAAATCGACCTTTGTTTACAGTTGGGGCTGACAAGCAATTTAACAAATTTGTTAAAGGTTGATGGCTTTCAAGCTCCTTCCCTCATGGCATAGTGTGTGCATTCAAATTCATATTGCGGGCGGAGAGTCCAATAGATTATATTGATGTTTTGGCATCTATGAGAAAGTTTCCTGATGTCATCATATCAGTTATGTCTGATATGATTGTACGCCATGCTGAGAGACAATGCCCAGGGATATTTCAACCACATTATGGCCGCATTCTTCCTGCGGCTGCTGAAAATGTAGCTGCTGCACAGACAGGACATCTTATGATGGACTGTCCTTAGTTAAATCCGGGTTAAATCCCAATGTTGATGCAGATGCAACTCGGAAGTTGTCTCTGTATGACACATTTCATGAGGGTAATTCCAAAATGGCCGTGGAAGTGTTATGGCGTACATTACATGTGAAGCAACTGGCACGCTTGGTTAACACTGAAGTTGCCGAGCAGCTCCATCGCTCGCTGGTTTTTTTTCGCTGCTTCCTTAATACAATGTCACCTTCCACTCATATATTTGCCTTCAGGAACATTATTGATGCCATGAATCTTGCTAAGAGCAGTGCAATAAAGACAAAAATGAATTAAGCAGTTGGTCATGGCTTAGTAATGGACCACATGGGAAGACTGTGTGTTTGTAAGTTTATATTATCTCCTTATATGGGTTGACCATCTGTATCTCAATAAATTTGAGAGAGAGAGAATATGTCTTAGCCAAATATGATTATTTTTGACTCCTTGGCAACATAGTATACCTTCTTTCTAATTCTTATCTTTCACTATTAATTGTTCGGCATCTGTCCCGGCACAACCGTCAAGGCAGCCACAACCCCCACGACCGCTGCCCCAACAGCCAATGCCTCAATAGCCTCAACAGTCAATGCCTAACAGCCAATGTCTCAACAGCCTCAACAGCAGCTGCATCAACAGCCTCAACAGCCAGTGCTAGTGGGTTCATCTTATCAATATAAGTTAAGTATAATGCTTACATATTGTAGGAATCTGAGGGGCTTCGTCTCCTCAGATTCAGCGGGTTTCCCCACCCCGATCTTGTGTAGGTGTCGTTGACCGATACAACACAGGCCAGTGAACCATGTTATCTCCCTCTTAAAGGGAAAAGGGACATCCTGACCCTCCCCGGCCCTTAATAGGCACAGTCAATGGACTCGCCCATCTGGGCCAGGGATTCAGGGCAGGGATGCTTTGATGCCGGATATGCTATGTATTAGTACAGTAATGTAGAACTCCGAGCACCCCTTCTTATTGCGTAATGTATTCGCCCTGAGGCAGGCAGCCTCCGGGCCAGAGGTATCTGTATAAAAAGGGTCGCAGGACTCTAAATCGTGGGATGAACGGGAAGGTGACCTGCCTTCCCTAGTCTCCTCTCTGTCTCCGAGAGAGTGCTCCAGCCCTGCTCCAAGCCTCCTACCCGGGAGTGAAGACCCACAGACCGCCGAAGCATCACCCAAAGCCTCCTTCCCGGGAGTGAAGACCCTCAGACCGCTGAAGCATCACCCAAAGCCTCCTTCACGAGAGTGAAGACCCACAGACCGCCGAATCATCACCAGTAAGTCTCCTTCACGGGAGTGAAGACCCATCGACCGCCAAATCATAAAGAAGAGGACAACAAGAAGAGGAGGGGGGCCAGTTCGTGGCTCCTCATACAGTCGTCAACCAGTGCCAGCTACCCAGTAGGCCTGCTACCCGCCAATAGGCAGAACCGCAAAAGGGGTGCTCCTCTCTAGGTCTAACAATAATATATCACTCTCCATTACCATCATATATAGTCAATAAATATCGTTTATACATGCCAACCAGGTGTCTTCTTTAGGGACAACCCTCGAGTCGTTTACAATATGCTTTTTTGTTAAAGTCCCGGAAAGGAGCCATGGGAGGAAGACATATGGAAGCAAAGGTAAGTGCGATCTATACCGGGTACAATACTATATGTTACAGTATGTTTTGTGCCATTGTTGCTTCAAGTTTCATACACATGTATACAAAGACTGTCGTACTGTGATTGTTGGTTAATAATATGTATGTGTCTGTAATTTTTAGGGCCCACTGACCTGGCTTTCCAGAATGCAGGCATCACTTGTTATCTAAATGTGATCTTGCAGTTCTTGTTACGCAGTGATGCAGTGTCCAAGTTACTGCTCAAACATCAACATAATGGTGCTTTTCAATTGTACTTGTATAATAAATGATAATGCTGATTAATTTCTATATCATTCCAATATCTATCCTCCTTACAGATAAAGCGAATTGCCCAGCATGCATGCTGAGACATTATGCATTGATGAAAAGTGAATCGAGAGTGATGTTCCCTGCTGATATGATTGAGTATCTGAAACGTATGTATTATTCTTTGATTGCTGGTCTAAGTAATGTGATACAATACTAATGTATTTCTAAATTATGCAATTAAAGAAACTATATTTATTAAAGGTAATTTGGGTCTGTACAAGTTTGGATTGCAAATGGATGCACTAGAAGCTCTGCTTCATATCGTTAACGACCTTCATTAGTTTTATATATTCATGTGCAAAATCAAGCACACAGGTAAATGTTTCTTATCATAAATATCAATATACTTTTTATAAGAACATATATTTTTTCTTATATGCAATACCGTTTATCAATCTATGTAACAAATAATTTATTAAATTTGCATGAATTTTCAACTGTACATATGCATATACAATATCAATATGCTTTCTAGTTCACTGCACCATTGACCACACACCTTTTTCTGTCAGTTCGTGAGGTAAAATCCATTTCTGCTGTGTTGGCCTTGTATGTTTACATGTGAAGAATTATCTATTAAATTATAATTTTTGTATCAGCATTAGTTAAAATATTGACTGTTGAAATACACACTCAAGGCATTTGGCAAACAATGCATGGCAGGCAAACCAATAAATGTCACTCCAAAACAGTTACTGGTATCAAGAAAGTATCTAATAAATAAATATGTTTGCAGCTCTTAGATAGGTTTCCGCATAGATAAATAAGAAGGAGTTAAAAGGCAAGCCCCAAAGCTTGTGTCACACAATAGTACAACTATTCAATGAGCTGGACAAACATAGTCATCATTGATTTTTCAACGATATATTACTGGGTCCATTTGTAGCGTGAACCCCGACAGATTGCTGGTGCTATTGCAGCGCCCAGTATATACCGTGGATCTCTTTTATCTAGTTCGCAACCAAACTTAACTTTAAACAAGTGAACGACCGGGAATAGTTCAACCAGGTGAAAGAACTGTGATATTTAGTGTAAAAACCAGTTTTATTGACCTCTAAATTAAAAAGTCTAATACTACAAAATCGCGACACTAGCGACCAGGTAAACGACGCCCTCTAGATTCGGGCGCCGAAACAGAACACTACACAAATATAAACATACAGGGCAAGAATGCAAAATATCAAAAGCAATGACTGCCCGACACCAGCTATCAAGCCAACGGCGCCCCCTAGATTAGGGCGCCAAAACCCGAATACAAATTCACAACGACACCCCAACACCATCGATCAAGCTACGACGCCCTCTAGATAAGGGCGCCAAAACCCGAACACTAGCAATACAAAAAACAGGGTACAAATGCAATATTATGAGCAATGACCCAACCAACGACGCCCTTTAGAATAGGGCGCCAAACCCGAACCACTATCAAAACAAATTAACAGGGCCCAACCGCAACTGTTACGAGCAACGGCACACACAAAATCAGTACCACAAATGGTACTTACCACAAGCGATTTTATTCCGACTAATCAGAATAAAGCTGGCGCTTGGATCGTCCGACTAATCGGATCAGTTGGTGTGGTTTGTCCGACTTGATCGGAGACCGCCAATCGGAACTAACGCAAACGGGCTCATGCCCCAGCTTAAATACCGTTAAAGTGGGTCACGTGACCACACCATTACAAACGATAAATATTCAAGTTATAACAATCAAAACAATAGAATAAAGTGGCAAAACACATTCTAGGGCGAATTACATAAAGAAAACCCACCAATAAACCTTTGCCAATAAAAATATCCCCAATGTGATGAAAACCGTGTGCGTCACACTGCCCTTCCTTTAAAACCTGTTTGTCCCAAACAGATATCACTGACAATACAAAGCAATATATAAAAATATATGTGTACCAAAACTACTTTTGACAAGTATGATTTAAAAGTAATTAAAACATGAAAGAAAACAATCGTATGAACACAACTTGGTTTCATAGCGAAATAACTGCAATACCAAAATGACCAATACGAAACAAAATAAATCAAACACTAATCTGTGTAGACTTGATTCTTCATGTCCTCATCTCAGGGTCAGGATCCAGGTCGACTGCAGCTTGTACATCGCTCCCTTATGTAAGGTGGTCCCTTTCTGTGCGAAGCGTGGCTCCGGTCGAGTCCTCGTGGAAGTTGTGGACTCTGCCTCCTAGCCCGCCAGTATCCGCGTGAAATGGCAGTGGACAATCGATGGGTCAAGGATGGCACTATATGACTTTCTGACTTATCAGTCATCATTTCTTGATTTATGACTTGCTTGTTGGCATTTGAGCGTCCCAGCCCATTCGGCTTAAACTCCTCCTTACTTCCAGGCATATCCTGTGACTGCTCTTCTGAGGGTGTGATAGCCGATTCATCTCTCGGATGGTGTCTGGCGACATGCCTTTTCATTTTCTTTCCTTCTCCACGAGAAAGACGAAAGTCACATCCATGCCAACAGGACATGAAGTCCCTGTGAACTCTGGCCTTGTGGAACCGCAAGGCCCGCTTGCTGGGCCAATGCAGGTTGCACTTATTGCAGTTGTTCTCCATCACATCGTTATCCATGCAGCCGTCAATATGGCCAGACTGAATTTCCTCACTATGGGATGGGACAATAGTAGTCTCAATCAACGAGACCCGGTAAATGGAATCCTTAACAACTGATCTACTCTTGCAATGACCTAGAGTCAATATGCCCTTCCTGGCATCCAATACCCCATTATGAGTATGCAGGAAATCCATCCCTAGTATCCCAGGAGCCTCAATGACAGCTATTACTACAGAATGGTTCATAACTTGGCTCCCAACCTCGAATGGCAAAACTGCTCTACCATGTGCATTGAGCAGGCCACCATCAGCCAACCTGACCTTAGTTGCTAATGGCTGGAGTTGTGGCCTCAACTTTTCTGATATGGCCTGGTACTTATTTGGGTGTATCACTGTTATTGTCGACCCGTGTCAATTAGACAGTCAACAAGAACCCCAAAGACTGAAACTGTCAAAAACAAGCTATCAATACCTCCATTTTCAACAGGCACCTTTGGAACTCCCTCTGCTGTAACATGGTCCTCTGTCGCAGCAACTCTTAGTTTCCCTATTGCGGGGGATTCTGGGTTCCAACTTGGGCTACTAGCTAGGTTTTCACTTCACCATGCTTTCCCTACTGCGTGGCCTCATCATTCTGCCGTTTTTAGCAATTGGCCTTGAAGTGGCCTTGCTTACCACAATAATGACAGCTTTTGTCACCCTACCCCTTGTGAGCAATTTTCACTTCTTTCTTTTGCAGCATAGGCCCCTGTTTCTCAACATTTGATGAAAGTTGAACTAACTGGGTCTGCATCCTCAATAACTCAGCCTTTATGGAATCATCCCTCATGGAATCATCCTCCTTTAAATCACCCAGAGATGACTGTCTGTCTAGCTCTTCCCTCTGGGACCTCACATTGTGTGGTTTGCAAGATCCCGTTCAACAACAAAGGCTTCATACTCCAAAGCTGACTTCAGAGCATCATCTAAGCTGTTAGGTTTGGTCTGAAATATGAACAGTTCCATATTTGAATCACTCAGTGAGTCCATGAAGCAATCACGAGCCAGTGTTTCCCTAACCCCACTCGATGCTGTAGGATAGGCCAGCCTAACCATCCTTTTAATATCCCGTACGAGCTCACTGAGTGGCTCGGTCCTACGCCTGACCATGCACTTCAACTGAGCTCTGTAGACTTCTGTCTATGTCGTCCGCTATGGCAACATACCAGAGAGGGACAATAGTGGTTTATGTTAAACATAGCAGATGACATGGATTGTGGATGCCTCCATAGTGAGTAGGAGGCTGTGCTGAGGCTATCTGAGATGCAAAATGATGAGTTATTGTGATTGAAAGTGTAATTTCATCAACATCCTGCACAGGAACAATCCGTTATGACAACATCCATAATAGGGACAACAGTGGTTTATGTTATACATAGCAGATGACATGGATTCTGGATGCCTTCGTAGGGAGTAGGAGGCTGTCCTGAGGTTATATGAGATACAAAATGATGAGTTATTGTGATTGAAAGTGTAATTTCATCAACATCCTGCACAGGAACAATCCGTTATGACAACATCCATGATAGGGACAACAGTGGTTTATGTTATACATAGCAGATGACATGGATTGTGGATGCCTTCGTAGGGAGTAGGAGGCTGTCCTGGGGCTATCTGATAGGCAAAATGATGAGATATTGTGATTGAAAGTGTAAATTCATCTACATCCTGCACCGGAACAATCCGTTATGACAACATCCAAGATAGGGACAACAGTGGTTTATGTTAAACATAGCAGATGACATGGATTGTGGATGCCTTCGTAGGGAGTAGGAGGCTGTCCTGGGGCTATCTGATAGGCAAAATGATGAGATATTGTGATTGAAAGTGTTTTTGCATCTACATGCTGGAGAATTGATCAAGGATAAAACTGTTATCGTTAATGAATTTAATAAATGTTTAATCAATTTGTGACCATCACTTACTTCTAATATAGAGGATATTGACCCCAAAACACATATGTGTTATATGACAGAACCAAACAAAACTAGTCTGTTTCTTGAACCAACATGTGAAAATGAAGTTACACTAGCTAATTCGAAGAAAAATAGCCAAGGATGGGATGGCTTGAAAACGTTTGTGTTACTACAAGTACTATAACAGCACCTCCCCTTGCACACATCATTAATTTATCATGGAATTGTACCAATGGAACTAAAAATTGCAAGAGTAGTTACAAAAGTGGGGATGAAAAGACCATCACGAAATATCGACCTATTTGAAAACTAACAAATGGTCAATACGGCTTTCGTAGTTTCTTAGAAACGGATTGTTGTGCAAAACTCGAAGACTTGTATAATCTGGATAATTTAGGTTTATTGCCTTTGGCAAGCTTCTCCTGGCAAGCCTCTCTATTTAAGCTTCCCTCTTCATGCCCCCAATGTCCCTTCTTTTTATCCACACCCTGGAACTCTCACTCCCCCAAACCAGACACATGGACTTTCGTCAGTGGTCACGACTGGTCATCTGGTTGGAGTGTAAGTGAGTGATTGGTTAGGGGTTGGGGACGCCAGGTGGAACACGGGCGGAATCATTGGAATCAGAACCATCACAGCAAAACATGTCCATATGTTCCTGGTGCATATAGACATTGTGTGTACATCCCCAGCGCTCAGACGAACAACCGCAAGTCCAAGTGTTATTGTTAGTGTTTATTGTAACTATAACGCGACTAGTCGTGAGTAGTGTGTTGGGTGTCGGTCACAAATGACAGACATGTGAATGCCACGTCCCAAAGTGTCATACTGTCTGGGGAAGCTCCCAATTGGTATACAGTTCTAGGATATCGTACAACGGATGGAATAGGTGGGAGACGTGTTGTTCTCCACGACCACAACCCTACCCTACCGGAGATGGATATCGGGGTGGTATGGGAAACTCGTTGTTTGGTGGCTATTTTAGGGGTTAGCTCCAAGTTGTTGAAGAAAGCCATAGATTTCCGCAAAAGAACGATAGGTTGGATTCAACTGGATATAGGCCAGCAGCACCTAGATGTAGCGTGCGAGTGGTTTCTAAATAGCGAGTGGGGTAAATCTAAAACTTGAACTGTTGAACACGCTTCGCCCGAAAAAAAATACACAGATTGTATGGAGCCAAAAGTAGATTTATTCTATTTAAAAGCACAACACCAGCTACGTACGAGGTAGGCTATGCTAAGAACAGTTCCCTGCTCTCAAACAGGCAAATATTACAACAAGTCCAACGATTAAGGTGAAAATAATCCCAAGTCCAACTAAATCGGACGCTGGAACCACAATCACAACAACAACAAAGCCACCTCGATCTCCTCGCTGCGTGTGTGTGTGTGCGCATCGAATTATAGTCGTGTTTAGCAACTAGGCTATGCACGACTAGCAGTGAGTGTGTAACTCTGAGGGTGGTCACTGCCAGGGAGCACGTCGTCCTCAGAGGATCTTTTACATCCCTTTTCAGAGATGGGACCGCCATTTGTACTTGATCATCCGAGTCACGAGTAACCAGTCAAGTTGTCACACCTTGGATTCGAACCCACAGCCTGTGGGTCGAAAGGCGAGGCAGTAAACCACCAAGCCACTGAGACCGGCTTCCTCGCTGCGGAAGATGCCACAGCTTATATAAACAAGGTTACGTGACCACGCTGTTATCAATGCGAAATGTTAACATCATAATAAATGCATGGACATAAAAATACTATAATAGTTATACATTATATAAAAACACAGGAAACATCAATATACACAGGAAACATATTATATACTTACGCAGGAAACATCAATACAAAAGTACATTAAGATACAAGTGAAACAAATGCACCAAATATCTCACCCATCATTAACTGCGCGACTCAGACCCCCCACCTAGAGCGTGAATCAGTTAGGCGCGAAAACCCGCATCTGCCACACTGCTCCCACATTACCAAGAGTTTGGCCCAAACATGCCACATACAAGCATACCCACACAAACCTTTCATGCAACAACACAAAAAGAAAAGAAATGCCACAAATAACTTGAAATTCAAGCTGAGGGTCAGGTGGTTGACTTTATTGTTCATCCCGCGGAAAGTTTCTGACAAGTTCTGCTTGGTAACACAGCCCTCCTCAATCTGGCAGATAATCTCAAACACCTCAACACACCTCTCATCCCAGTCACACCTCTTGATTCATCCTCTGAATAGCATACATGCGCCTCTTCATGGGTGGATCTTTGTTATTTTTCATGGGGGAGTGGCTGTAATCGGAAGCACCATCTCGGTTGTCAGCATCACTTCTAACACCCTTCCTTCTAGGATACTTGTCATCGCTGGTATTTCCATTTGGGTCTGATGCGTCATCACCAGGTGGCGGTGGAAGATCACGGATGCTGGGTCTCCTGCGAGGGGTGTCAGCTCCCGAACCATCACTGTAGGGGGTCTTCTCCGTATCACTATCAAACTCCCCAACAGGCTTCATGGGAGGTGGTATGGGTAGTCTGGTGAGCATTCCTCCACGTGTAGGAGGTGGCGGCGCCGGCAGAGTGGTCACACAACTCTCATTGATCACAATGGGCTGACCCATCACACTGGGCTCATGCACAGAACTAGGCATATCCTGAGTGACAAGAGCAGGAAACACCACGGGCTTGCTATATGGCACAGGCACTACCAACCTGTCTGTCTGTAGGTCAGGCACAATGGAGCCTTGAGGTTTGCTGACCATGACAGGCTCAGGTTTGGCATTGGAGTAAGCAGATGCAATCTTTTTGGGTGTATCGCGTGGCGGTTGGGGACGCCCCGATGCCTCATCACTATCCCCAGACACTGCTGAGGAGGAGGAATACTTGTCACTTTTAACCTCGTCTCTGGGCATGTTGCTTTGAAGCTCCACTCGACGGCCTCGTAACTTCTTCCTTTCATCCCTCAGCTTCGTAAAGCATTTGGCAACAAAGTGCCCCTTTCGGCCAGAGTAGTGGCAACTACAGTTCACCTTACCAACCCTTGTCTTCGGAGAACCTGAAATTGAGCGGTTCTGACCTACGCCTGAACCTGCCTTTCACTTGAGCTCTGTAAACCTCTGACTGATTGTCAGGCTCAAACCTAGCCATGAGTGTGCGAGTTAGAGCAGCATAATTACTTCTGAGTTCTACATCCATATCACACAGTATGCTCTGAGCTGCCCCACTCAGACTAGTTGCCAACTCTAAGGCACTACTTTTCTCATTCCAATCATTCATTTGGGCAATCAACTCAAACTGAGTCAGATAATCCCTGAAGCTTGATTTACCATCATAGGTAGGGGGACTTTTGTGATTCCTCTTGTTAACAAGGTTGGACACAGGAGCCTGTAGCTGGGCATTTTGAACTGAATCACTTGGAGCAGGTAAATGAACCACACGCGGTAAGCGGTCTGCTACTGTTTCGCCAATAAGAGCAGGACCGTTTAACCCCTGACTTGTTCTACCTGGGGTATTAACTACCGGTGGCAAGTCCCATGGAGTAAGTGGCGCTTGTGGTTGAGAATGGGTGGACTGCTGCTCTACCCTTGATACCCTCTGGCCTGGAACTCTTTGCGGTGAAGGGGCTGGACAACTACCACCAAAAGAACCATGAGGATACATGCTATTATTTTGCCCATTTCCCCAGTAATCACTATGAAAACCTATACCAGGTTGGTGTGGCATTGGTCCCCGCATCCCCCAAGGCATTACCTGCTGAACCGGCCATGCAAAGGGGAAAGGCTGATGAGGATACATAAACTGAGGATTAGGGAACCCACTGTTTGGCATATGGTAGGGACCATAAGGGGAACCTTGCTGGTACGGTGTTGGGTATGGAGGCCTATAAGTCTCCTGAGGTGCCCTGGGTTGGGAAACAAGACTTTCTCGGATAGGTGTACCGGACACAGCAGGGGAAAATGTCTGCCTGACCCCATGGACACTACTTGAAGTCGGAATAGATTCTACAGTTGAGGAGTCAACCCCAACAGTGTTTGCTGCAGCTGCTAGGAGATCTAAGTTATTAGCACTACCCATCCCCAATGGGCCTCGAGGTAGCTCTGCTGTAACTTCTGTGGCATTCTGACTCCGCAAAACCACATCAACAGTATGTGACATTCTCCCGTTATCATCGCTCATGATAATAGAATTAGGAGAATTTGGAACGGACATGTCACTGTGCTCACCGGACACCCCTGAAAAGTCACTATCATAATCTGGGATAGCGCTACCACGATCGCTCATCATTCCACTATACTAGCACAGGTCAAATTGATCGAAGGGGACCAATTTGCTCTCACTTAGCAGAGATTCACACACAAGAGGTGGCTAATGTCAACAAAATTACACCACAATTGCACAGGAACTTTACCAACGCCCACTCATGGACGCCAAAATTTCTGAACGATATTCCAAGTACTAAAAACAATGTCCACCGGACACAAATAACCTGCCTAATAACATAACCACTGACGGACGTCCACAAAATAGGCGTCAGAATTTCGGAATGAAAACGATAGTGTCTACGGGAAACAAATTTCCCGCCAAACTGCACAAACACTATCACACAAAATGGACGCCAGAATTTCTGAACAAAACTTATGTACTAAACAATAATGCCCATGGGAGACAATTTTCCCACCAAACCGCACAAACACCGACTATCAGTATCACACAAAATGGACGCCAGAATTTCTGAACAAAACTTATGTACTAAACAATAATGCTTGTCACCAGTTTTGTAGCGTGCGAGTGGTTTCTAAATAGCGAGTGGGGTAAATCTAAAACTTGAACTGTTGAACACGCTTCGCCCGAAAAAAAATACACAGATTGTATGGAGCCAAAAGTAGATTTATTCTATTTAAAAGCACAACACCAGCTACGTACGAGGTAGGCTATGCTAAGAACAGTTCCCTGCTCTCAAACAGGCAAATATTACAACAAGTCCCTCAAATGGAACATACCAACGATTAAGGTGAAAATAATCCCAAGTCCAACTAAATCGGACGCTGGAACCACAATCACAACAACAACAAAGCCACCTCGATCTCCTCGCTGCGTGTGTGTGTGTGTGCATCGAATTATAGTCGTGTTTAGCAACTAGGCTATGTACGACTAGCAGTGAGTGTGTAACTCTGAGGGTGGTCACTGCCAGGGAGCACGTCGTCCTCAGATGATCTTTTACATCCCTTTTCAGAGATGGGACCGCCATTTGTACTTGATCATCCGAGTCACGAGTAACCAGTCAAGTTGTCACACCTTGGAGTCGAACCCACAGCCTGTGGGTCGAAAGGCGAGGCAGTAAACCACCAAGCCACTGGGACCGGCTTCCTCGCTGCGGAAGATGCCACAGCTTATATAAACAAGGTCACGTGACCACGCTGTTATCAATGCGAAATGTTAACATCACAATAAATGCATGGACATAAAAATACTATAATAGTTATACATTATATAAAAAAACAGGAAACATCAATATACACAGGAAACATATTATATACTTACGCAGGAAACATCAATACAAAAGTACATTAAGATACAAGTGAAACAAATGCACCAAATATCTCACCCATCATTAACTGCGCGACTCAGACCCCCCACCTAGAGCGGGAAGCAGTTAGGCGCGAAAACCCGCATCTGCCACATAGAAATCGATATCTGCCCTTCCAAGACCTTCGAAATAGATGGCAAAAATATATAGAGCAATCGATATGGCACCTGGGGAGTACGACTGCCAACGCATGGCTAGGACGGCCTATCGAGGCAACAAGCAGTCTCTTCTATACTTGCAACCAGTAGACGACAATGGGGACCTCTATGGCTAGAGTGTGCCGGTTAGCGGGTACTTCCTTTAAAAAGAAGTGCTAGCATTGGATGGCGTTGCCAGCATCGAGAAAAAAACGATATTCTCTACAATGTAGATAGGGCGACCCACGCACTACTCCACAAAAGAAGGATAAATTGGCTACACTAGCTAGATGGACAAACTAACAGCCTTCCATACCAACATTGGAATGGAGAACATAGAAGAATAAGCGGTACAGACCATATCTCGGGATAGGCTCTTCTCCGAACATCTGCAGCCTATATTCTGGGTCTTCTACGAGCAAGGAGGGTAAAGTAGCAGCCCAGCACCTGTACAGAACAAAAATAGCCTCTATCTCCCACGGCATACACAACTTCCACTTTTCCGCTTGGTCTTTGTCTATCCATGCCAACACCTTCGATTCCCCTACCAAGGAGGCCTCTTTTTCCAACTCCTCCCAAGTATATTTTGTTGGTCGGGTATGGCAGATAGCCCTCTGAAAGTTGAGATAGGGGAAGAAACACGGCTCTCATGGTTTCCATTCGAGCTCCATCTTGGTACACATTTGGCAGCACCACAAATATCGCCGTTGTTGGGTGCTATATATACATCTATTTTTCCTCTGTCTATATGGGGGAGTGTGGTAGAGTATAGTTCTAGGTATTTCCTGGTATTGGTACTGGCCATAGCCTAGCATCTGCATAACGCAGCCTAGCATCTACATAGCATAGCCTAGCATCTACATAGCTTGTGTTAGGAGTGTGGTATAGTACGATAGGAGTGTGGTATGGTTGTAAAACATACCAGAATACACACTAGCAAACGAATGGATCGCTTGTGGTAGCGTACACGAGCGGACGCCGGTATATTCAGACCATGTATTGGACTTTGGTGTTGGTACGGTATACACCATGCGAAAACAACCTCTATCCGAGAAACAAATACAAGAAATCCACGATTTGCAAGGGAAGGTTCCGGCAGAGCAGATTCGAAAAAACTGGCATTGGTACTAGTAGACTCTATAGAATATGGAATACAGCAACAAACTGAGGACTCCGAGAGTAGCAATCCAACCAAGCATCATCCCCCCCCCTACCCCAAGATTCTACCAATATGGTTTTCGAGAGTAGCAATGCAAAGAGTCAACCGAGAGAGAATCCCACGAAAGTCTACTATAATGGATATGGGAAGTAGCCCCACCCAAGAAATACTACCATTCCACACAGAAAACAACGCCCACCGTCCGCCACGATATGGCATCCCCAGTGTATACGATTTCTACTATACAATGCAAACTATAGAGTAAAAGGTCCACGATATAGAAACAAAGGTAGACACTATTGCAACAGACATGGAATCCGTAGAGGAGGAAGTAGGCTACAATTTGTCGGTTCTGGAAGACGACATAGAAGAGGTTGGAACCAATCTAGGAACCATTGCTACCCGAGAGTCGTTTTCGACAATATTTCAAATTGTGGGATACGTAGCATTTGCATGGAACGTCTGGAAAATACCAAAGAACCATTTGGAAGCTACTTCGTATTTCCAACCACCACCAAAACCTGAACCCCACCTTGGACACACTAGTATACCTACAAACTAGCGTGGCGAAGTCGGACCCGTATATGGGTCGGGCCCGACTTATGGTGAGACAAAATCTTGTATAAACTGTTAAAGGGGGAATAGTGTTGATGAATGGGGGGGCCAAGAACCCCCACTTTCTATACTACTCGACGAACAACAACTTGTCTGTGCGTTATTCATCCGGTAGCAGGACGAATAAGTTGTACAACGTTAATTCTTCGTCCGGTAACCGGACGAATAGCTTCCTTTGTTGCAGATGCTTTGCCACCAGAGACAATATAGGCGAAGGAATGTAAGGCTCCCTGAGTTTCTGGCAGTATCAACTATCTTCGACATGTGCCTTCCAATATTTGAATAATTATTTTTATTGTTTAAATGTTTTATAGATATTGACAGAAAATGTAATTTAATTCTTATGATACATACAATAAATTGTTATTTTCAATATTTTACTTATTTGTGTCTATATGATATTTAAGGAATTAACCGCTACAGTCGCCACGGGAGCATTGGTCCTGTATTGGTTGTTCCTGAACAGGATGCATGCAAGCGATTGTCTCTCCCGCGCAGTGGTAGATATAAAGGAACCAGTGATGTCAATGATTGGAAGCACATCATCAGAACAGTGATTCATAACGTCACAATTATATTGGGAGTTGCAGGGACTAAGAAATGCATTAATTAACTTTTGTATTGCTTGTCATTCGCTACTTAGTATCCTGATTAGGAATAACGGAAACTGGTAAATAATTCAGAACTTGCACACTCATTTGATTTCATGAGCTCTAATAGTCATTGAATTCAGTGACCCAACCCATATTGAAAATTCGTTGAATTGGGCACTGAGATCAAATAAAGGGAGCTGCTTGTTAGCTTGTGCCAGTAGTCGTAAATGGCCTAAGCAGCCAATAAAAAGGCTAAATAACCCTAAGGATCAAACAACAACAACAAAATTGTGCCAATTCTGGAAGGTTTTCGCCTTCCCTTGAAATCTCAACTCGGTGTAATATGTTCTCGTTGCTAATGAGATGCGAAAGGTGATGTTTAGTATAATTTTAATCAGATCAAACAAACCACAGCACACGACATTGTGGATACAGCAACCAAGCGCGGGCTAGCCAACCTAGAATAAACCTTTAGCTAGTACATTATAACATCCCCCCCCCCTCTTTATAAAAGACTAAACAGAATAAACCAAATTATGTATGTTACGCTTAACTTCACTGAAACCGTTTAGGTGGTACAATGCACCGACCAACTTGGGTTGTAGAGGTGTCCGTCTCAGATGGGAGTGTCGCTTTCTTGACCGGGGTGGGAGGCTTGGAGGGCGGAGCAGAGGTAGGAACATTGCGATTAGGCAAAGGTGGTGCGCGAGGTGAAGAGGGTGTTGTGAGGTTTGTGAAGCTCTGTGCTGGCTGTTTCAGGCGGTATTGGGCGAATATGTCTGCGGTTTCTTGTTACAGCTCCTTGGCTGGTGCTGATGGTGTACGACCGTGCTTCAGTATCGCGGTTAACTATCTTGCCTGGTTTCCAGAGTCTACCGTCGAGGTATGTGACCTGATTCCCAATACTTACAGTCGGGAGTGGATGCGCAGCTTTGTTTTATTGTGATTCGCTGATCCGCTGCTGCAGCCTTATCCGTTCCGCATGATCCGAGATAGGCAAGGTGTGAGTCGGGCGGTTGGTAGCGACCTTGCGACCAAATAGCAGTTCCGCCGACTTATGGTGCGGTTGTCTAGCGGCGTAGTGCGCCATGCCAAAAACAAAAAAATGTTAACAAACATCCAAACAAACAAACATCCAAAATCCAAACATACAAACCGGACCGATCGCCATAACTTGGCTCTGAACCAAGTTAACAATGCTAAACCAATGTCTTCGCCTGACTCGCTTGTTTTTATCATGATGTTCTTGATGGATTGGATGGCACGTTCGGCAGCGCCGTTGCTTTGAGCGTAAGTTGGGCAGCTCATTTTGTGGGATATTCCCCACTCACCACAAAACTGCTTAAACACTGCTGAGCTGTAATGAGGTCCTCTGTCGGAAACTAATATGTTTGAAATACCAAATTCGCCGAAAATTTCCTTGTGAATGTTGATGACCATAGTCGATGGGGCTGGTGATGGCAGCTAACGCACAATGGGGTACTTGGTGGTATAATCTGTAACTAGAAGGTACTGCGTTTAGTTGAAGTAAAATATGTCAGAACCCACTTTGGTCCATGGTGTAGATGGAATCTCATGGCTGGTCATAGGCTCTTCCGGCTGCGCACGGTGGTATTTTTGGCAGACCTGGCATGCTGAAATAGTGTCTGGTATCTGCTTGTTGATACCAGGCCAAAACACTGTTTCACGAGCTCGGAGTAGGCATTTGGTGACTCCCAAATGGCCAGTGTGAAGCTTGGTCATAATGTAATCTCGAACTGTTTCTGGGATCACAATGCGATTTCCCTTCAGGATCAAGCTGTCCTCAACTGCTAGCTCATTGCGATAATCCCAATAAGACCTGAGCGTTGGATTGAGGTCTTTGATTTTTATTGGCCATCCCTTCATGATCTGGCACTTAAGTTGTTGTAAGACCTCGTCTTGGTCTGTATGAAGCTTAAAGCTAATGAAATCCTCACGGATGTCCAATTGAATCTCACTGTTCTTTTGAGGGTTGGGGGCTCTTGATAGTAGATCGGGCAAAGTGTTATTCTTGCCGGGACGATAGATTATGTCCACGTCATATCCCTGTAGTCTGAGAAGCAGGCGTTGCATCCAGTGTGGAGCTTGCACAAGTCATTATCTGTAGATAGAGCGTAAAGGCTGGTGATCGGTGATTACTTGGAATTGCCTAGCTGTCAAGTAGATCTTGAATCTTTCGATAGCAAATACGACTGCAAGGAGCTCACGCTCAATATAGGAATAGCGCCGCTCTGTTGGCGTTAGGGCTTTGCTTGCATAAGCTACTGGAGCGTAGTCATCGTCGCCTTTCCGCGGTTGCATGAGGAATGCACCAATACCACGCAGGCTGGCATCACAGTGTACTTGAACTGGCTTCTTGGTGTCGTAGTACTGTAAAGTACAGTCCTCAGACACTAGCTCTTTGAGGCTTTGGCGGATGGCTTTTTGGCCTCCTGCCAACACCATGTCACGTTCTCCTTGAGGAGGTCATGAAGGGGTGCTGCTTTATCTGAGAGGTTGGCGATGAATGGGGCTAGGAATTGGATGAACCCTAGGAAACATTGTAGTTCTTCTACATGTTGGTTCCGGACAGTTCTGCAAGTCTTCGACTTTGCTCGGGCTAGGACTAATGCATTGTGCACTGTAGCCGTTGCCAAATAATGTTATTTTGCTCATACCAATGTCACATTTCTCGCTGTTGAATGTTAAGCCGTGTTTTTCAGCGGTTCTGAGAAGGGGGTTTAGGTTCGCATCGTGATTCTTGATGTCTTGGCCATATACGATGATATCGTCGGCTTTGCCAATTACGCCTGGACAGCCTTCCAGGATAGTGTCCATGGCCTGTTGAAAAATGTCCTGGGATACGTTTAACCCAAACGGGAGTTTCGTGAAGTAGAACCTGCCGATAGGTGTTCGAAATGTGGTCAATGGTTGGCTAGATTCTTCCAGTCTTACTGCCCAATATCCTGCTTTGGCGTCAAGTTTGCTAAACACAGTGGCCCCAGTGAGTTTGTGGTTTAACTCCTCAACTGTAGGGATCTTGTGCCGGCATCTTGCTAGAGCATCAATGAGTTTCGATGGATCGAGGCAGATGCGAAGGGAGCCGTTCTTCTTGGTGGCAAAGGCTAGGCTGCTACACAAATCAGTGTGTTCACTAATTTTGCGGATCGCACCTAGTTCCTCCATTTTGTTTAGTTTCTGTGTAATTTTCTCCAGTTGGTGGATAGGGTATTTCCCGGGTGGATCAATATATGGCTGGCTGTTGGGCTTAATGGGAAGTTTAGCTGCAAAACTCTCCCCGAAATCGCCGATTCTGTCGAACTGATTCGGGTAGGCTTTTTTCAGCTCTTGAATGTTGTTATAGTGCTTGGCCCCTGAGGTCACGCTGAGTGTGAAATGGAGCATTTTGAGATCTTCACAAGTGGTCATGCTCAGAAGCGGTGGGCCAGCTACATCTTCTACGTAGAATTTGGCGTTGAGATGAACATTGTTGTACTCTATGGGAATCATGATGCACCCAAAGCACGTCAGGTTGTGTTCACCATATGCAACCAGTTGACAGTCCGGAGGGTTAACCTGAGGAGTACCCTTGTCGTCTAAAAGATGTGGAAATATCTTCCTGAAGGTCCGCAGTGGTAGGGTGTTGCCTTCAGATCCATTATCTACTATTATGTACTCACGATTATTTGTTCAATAATCCTTGACTCTAGATCTTCCTCTTTGAAGTCACACTTAAGAGCAAGCGTACGGCATCTCATGATAAATGTGTCCAGCGATTGGTCTGGTTCTTGTCGCACATAATGGAGCTGAAGCCTGGCAACTCGAAAGTTCACAGTATCCTCTCCTAGGATGAGCTTAAATTTGTCAACGATATGGCCGTACGATGGAGCGTTCAGTTTCCACGAGTTGAACACTTGAAGTGCGTCGTCATCAAGAGCGCGAAGTAGATAGATAGCTTTGTCGGCGTCGGCCGTGACCTTCTTTAGCTTGAAAAACAAGTCAAGACGCTGCTCGAATAATTTAAACTTCACTTTAATGTTCTCCTGTTTCCAAACAAGAATTGGTAGATCGACATGAGTCATGTTCGTCAGAAGCTAGGTTGTGTTTCCGAAGCACAAACTGGGATGGCGACGACAACCGGGCTTTATTAGTGGTGTTTGGAGAAATTGAAAAAAGCATGAAAATACCTGCTGAGAGCATAAGCACACTTTTCCGTGCGGGAGTGGTGTCACTGATCAACCATCGCTGCAACCATGTAATATGTTCTCGTTGCTATTGAGATGCGAAAGGTGATGTTTAGTATAATTTTAATCAGATCAAACAAACCACAGCACACGACAACCGGTGTGAAGCTGGCACAAAATAGTAGAACCAAATAAGAGCCCGACGGGACAACCTATACCTGGTACAGATGAGCGGCAAATAGCGGGTAGCGTAGAGGGTATATAGTAGCAGACCATAGTTACTTTGGGGATTTCCCTCCCAGTATTTGTGCTTTAGCAGGTTCATAGTGAGATTTTTGGCTTTGCGGGACCTCAATACACATAGCTTGCACTAAATGCTTCTAGATAGTTATAACGCCGATAGGGGTATATTACATACAGTTTTGGGTAGCCTGGTGGCTATATAGTAGCAGACCATAGTTTCTTTGGGTGTCCCTCCCAGTTTTCGTATTTCAGCGGGTTCTAAGTGAGATTTTTGGCTTTGCAGGACCTCAATATACATAGCTTAATGGTTCTATATAGTTATAACGCCGATGGGGGTATACTGAATACAGTTTTGGGTAGCCTGGTGGGTATATAGTAGCAGACCATAGTTACTTTGGGGGTTTCCCTCTCAGTTTTTGTGTTTCAGCGGGTTCAAAGTGAGATTTTGGACCCAAAGTTAACTCAATATACATAGCTTCCACTAAATGGTTCTAGATAGTTATTACGCCGATAGGGGTATATTGCATACAGTTTTGGGTAGCCTGCCCGGGGGGGGGGGGGCACTTGGCCTTATTCTGGATAGGGGTGTGCCGCGGGACCTCAAAAACCCGTACCCGTCGTACAAGCTCAAAATGGCCAAAAAGCATACCCCGTCGTACAAGGTATTATGCGAATGTATAACCCGTAGTACACATTGAACCTGAAAAACATACCCCGTCGTACAAGTATGAGGCCCAAAAAAACCCGTCGTACAAGTCGAGAGGCCCAAAAAACATACCCCGTCGCGCGGCACATATATATACTACCTCTATACACTTAAGTGCACCCCCCCCCCCCCCCCCCCCCCCCCCGGGGTAGCCTGGTGGCTATATAGTAGCAGACCATAGTTACTTTGGGGGTTCCCCTCCCAGTTTTTGTGTATCAGCGGGTTCAAAGTGTGATTTGGGGGTATTTGCTTCTTTTTCATCTCGCGAGATCTCGTCTTATATGGTTCTACTATTTTGCGTTTTACAACTTCACACTGGTCACACGACATTGTGGATAGAGCAGCCAAGCGCGGGCTAGCCAACCTAGAATAAAACTTAAGCTAGTACATTATAACACTCGGGTCGCTGTTTATCTTTTTCCTTTACCTTGTGGCTTATCAGTTCTTTATTAGTAAGTAACTATGGAGGCAAGAATTGTTTTCAACCATCGTACTTGTTCTTATTGTGGAAAAGTGATCACGGTATTGGATCCACGCGCTGAGCAACTTACCGTCTTTCTTGATCAGCATCGGTTGGTTCATGCCATGGAACTGTTTACTTATCTTATGGACCATGTCTCCTCTATCCAAACCGAATTCCCTCAGAACTATGTTGTTCAGCTTTTCAACTTGTTCTACTTGTCATACGAGCATTGGAGCATATCGATGCCTATGAAGTCAAGACTCTTTTTTTAATCCATTATTTGCATGAGTTTAGCGACGGACATCAAAGGACGTTATGACTAAGTCATATTGATATGATGCGTTGCGCCGGAGGTCAGCCATCATGATGGAATTATAATTTGTCGTTCGTGAAGTCGCAGTGCTGGGCAGTTGCGGCAAGGGGGGGGGGGGGGGGGGGGGGGGGGGGGTGAAGTGGCTAGAGTGGGAGGGGTACAGTGGGGGGTGGGGGAGTGGGTGATGGATTCCAATTCAGCTGCATCAGTGTGCGCGATGGATAATAGGTGTTCCACAACGTTTAAAGGTGAGAGAGTGGAGGCTGTGTGTTGTGATGCGGTGAGACATTGCCACTAGCAGCGGTGAGACATGGGATGTGGGTATGGACAGTCACACACACTGTCTGTGTGGTCAGCTGCATTTGTGCACTGGCCCTTTTAGCTAGTGCCCTGTATAGTGGGCTGGCAGCGGAAAAGTTCACACGCTGCACATATATCGCACTAACAGCCGATCACAATCACTTTTCGTCGCCATCATCACGACCACCTACACTTGATCAGCACCACACCATATTTTTTTCGACAAATTTGTACAGATGCGAATTGTTGTATCAGTCAATATATTCGATGCTATCGGAAAGGGATGGCTTGTCATGGATGCCAGCCAGCAGTGATTGATGTTGCGACGTAGCAACTCGCCGTATGCACACCGTTATATGTCAATCCTTATAAAGGAAACCATAACATGATATATGAAATTATATAAGTTAAATTCATGGAATAATTTTTATACATGCATTAAAACAAATTATATGTCACATAACACATGGCATACAACGACGACATACACCTGGTGACAGCTGGCATTCCCTGAAACCCCAAATATAAGACTGGCACTATTAGGGTTGGGCGTTTGACACGACAAGTGACTCGCACTAACCGTCCCCTTCCCTAACACTCACACACATCAGCAACCACTTCCTGGAGGTTTAATATGACATTCATTACTTCCAGGTGAATAGCATCATTGGAGAGGAGCCTTTGAGACCATATTTCATTGAAAATAATATTTAAGATTCACCAATTAAGAACCAACAAGAACGCCATCAACAAATTGAGATTTGTTACTTCAACACTAAACAAGATGGTATATATATATAAGCATATACATCACAGGGACAAGGCAATGAGCAACAGATCACAGAGGCTTATGCTGCATTGCCGCATCAACAAATAGCGAGTGTGGATAGAGGAAAACCATGAGAGCAGTGAGTTCACGGCCATTCTCAATACATTACCAGGTGATAGCTCATCAGGACACGGTGAGGAGAACGTCAGCTGCACTGCATGGCGGCATAATGAAGACCGTCATATCATCATCGCCAAGATGTCGAAACTAGTCACTCAAACAATGTGTCCATTCGGTACTCCACGGGAGGCATTTCAGTATACAGCTTGAATAAATGCAATACATGATAAGGCAAACACATACAGTTAACCTTTGATGAAAAACGGTTCTGTGACGAAATGAAGTATTATGCATTCGCCAATGCATAGGAGAACGCGATTGAGGCGCATTGAAACCGGAGACAAAACTACCCAGCATTAACACGCGACCACCACCGCACGGCGTAGTCAGAGGGGGCTCGATAGAACGGAAGGCAGATTTCTCTCTGCGGGAACCCATGGTATCTTCCTTCCGCATCCTGATCTCCAACAATGAGGCAGAGAAGGAGGCTCGCCGCCGCTGCTGCTGCTGCTGCTGCTGCTGCTGCTGTTTAGGCTCCCGTGGAGACGAGGGACAGGTGAGACTATGGCAGATGGCTCCATTCTTCCAGCTCATTTGCGGCGGCGTAAAACATTGACAAATTCTCCTGTCAACAGAGAAAGAAAAGGAGCGGATGATAAGTGGGCTACTGCAACCAAAAACTGCTGCGTTAACACAATTTACTGCCTGACTACGTACAGGTGGATGGTTGTTCTAGCGAGATGTGTCATCAGCCAGTTACCAGGTAACGCCATGAAACCCCGCGCACTTAACTGCTTAATCAACAGCTGTACATGATCTTGAGAAAAAGGGGCCAGGGAAGGGGAGGAGGTAATACATTGTATTCGTTAATTGCGTTGTAAATGGGCAAATGTTTTCGAAAATGTTAAATCAGTTATAACAATTCTTGTGGTACTTGTCGTTACAATCACCGTATTAAACATATGTGCTGGTATTTGTTTGTTGTTTCTTGTTGGATATTAAAAACAACGAACAACAAATATCTCCATCACATTACTCAGCGAAGTTCTGTAAGCAAGTGAGTAGTTCTGGTGCGCAATTGTGCACTTCAGTATTATGTTAACCAAGTCATATCGGGTTAACCAAGTCGTGCACTGAAGTGCCGAACTCATGTTAGACACGAAATGGGGGAGCATTGCCATTAAATAGATTCAGCACTTTTCAAAGTATGCCTGTATGACCAGTCGTTATAGATTTGGTTTTTTACAACCTGGTCACACATGTTGCGCAAATGTAAGGTCAGTATACACATATAAAATAGACATTTAGCTGAGACGGTTACTTGTGACCAGGTAAACAAACATCTGACAACCACTACAAGGGTGATCACTGTATCAAGTGACATCGACTTTAATCCACCTTACCAAGCAACATGACGATTTCATTAACGACACAGACCCGCGCTCTACATCCTCTCCGCATTCACTAACCATACAACACTTGGGCAACAATTGTTTAAAGACCAGATGTTTCTTGCCAATGTTTACTTCGGAGGGGACGATGTTTGTTCATCTCTCACTGAGATTCTGGGTATCCTCCCCAGCAGTGGAAGGGTGAATAGAGGAGGCGGACTGGTTGGGGGGTTGGGGGGGGGGGGGGGGGGGGTCGTAGCGCAGTTTTCCGTCCTTCTGGCAAACACTGAGAAATCAATAGGAAGAGTAATCTGACAATAGCCAGGCAAACAGACAGTCTTGGTGCGGAATATGTGCAAGTAATAGTGGGTGGGTGGTTGGGGTGTGTGTCTCGCTATTGGTAGAGTAACATCTGGCAAGCTTGTTGGTACACGAGCGATGGGCCAGGTGCCTGCTATCTCCAGCTTAGTCTGGGCAACAAAGCACCTCAATGCATCTCGGGATGAGGATGGAGAGCAGAACCAGACTCCTATATGCAGATATGCTGCTGCTGCCAGGGATGTCTGACCGCGACCCCTCCCCCTTTCCCGCCAAATTACGAGGGGCAAAGAGAGAAAGAACTGCTCCGAGTGTGACACTGACGCACGCCACACTGGTGAAGTGCTGGGCCTAGGAGGGAAATCGTAGTCATTTATTACACCCCGCCTGTTCCCTTTCACATCGACAGTACTAAAAACACCAAGCACACATTTCCCCTCATCTGTTCATGGACTCAAGGCCCACATCACCCAGGTAAATCCCCATCCATTTTATCGAACTGAAAATTGTCCTACCCAATTAAACTCATTTATCCTCGGTGGGCTGTGTCAAGTTTCAAGTGTAAGGTTACTTGGTTGGCCAGTGATAACAAGGGTTGGGCGATGACGGATGGGATTTAATGTACGGTGTTCTCTGGGAAAACAGCGATTATGAGGGAAAACCCAGAAGTGGCGTTGTGACGAGTCTGAATGCGGGCCGTAGGCACCTGGTCAACGTAGTTGATGAGGTGCGGGATGTGTTCAGGTGTGCAGGCTGGCGGGGCGGGTGATGGCTACACTCGTCAACACACGTCAACCATCCTTGGATCGAAACTTCCTCTCATCGCCGCGTTCGCCGGTTTGAGTCAGGTGTCCATGATTTAAACCGCAGGATGACAACAGAGAACAATGGCCAACCTGATGATGATAAAACAATCTGCTCTGGGCATTTACCAGCTAATTATCGACCTCAGTCAAGACGTCCCTAGTTACTAGGTGAGTAATTATATGGCAGATCACAGAATTGTACAGCGTAGCGATAACGTTGTATGAAGAAGCGGGGCTTACTGGGGTCGCGAAGTATGGGGTTTGGTGGGGTGTAGCGGTGGATCCGCCAATCAATGTCTGGTTGTGATAGACGCACCTGTATGTAGGTAACGATGTGAAGGGCTGTCGTTCCTTCACTACAGAAGAACAACCAGTCTAGTTGTCCATGGGTACATAAGGGAACTTAGCGAACTGTATCGGCCCATTAAATTTTTGGCAACCACTTTTCACTAATATTCATGAGCATCGAACGTATATTGATAATATTATAAGCGATTAAATTTGTTAAAGAAATCATGCTGTCCACAGGGCCACGATAGGTTGACAATGATTTGGCCGACTTTTACGAAATTTGTGCCCGTGGAATCTTTTTCTCTCTCCAGCTTAACGCGCTTTGAAAACGACGAATATTTCTATAAGACATGTCAATTATAAAAGATTGATAGTTCATTCAGCTTTCAGAAGATGTTAATTTGTTTACAATCGGACGATCAATAGTAAATTAATTGCGAAATTAAAATATTTAGAGATTTGGGCTACAATAAATTTTCGACATGCTAGAATTTTTTTAACAATGCATTATTTACAACAACACATATTCAATGAAAGTTTACAATTACATAACATTTTCATAATATGTTAACTGTTTTAAAATCGAATTATTATACAAGGAAATATTAAGCATTGAACTTGTGTAATGGTGACGCTATCGACTTCCATGAAATCTTATGATGCGACTTAAGCTGTCGCGGAGAAGATGTTACCCAATTGTAATTACCATCGGAAATGTATTGACGGTTTTAAAGCGCTCGAAATATTCATGCAACTTTTGTGGAGTTTTGGACTGATTCTACGATTTTGGAAAACAAGAAATATTTAGACCATTATCCACGGAGCTATTCGGGATTCCAGATTTGACCTTTTTCAATGACCGTGACACTAGATTGAGGTCAAGGTCAAAACAAAACGTCTGGGTTCTGCACATCATTGATGCCGACTATTGAAAAAAAATCATCTGAAAAATTGCGACCTCTATCGCGAGCCAAACAACCACGCACACACGGGCGCACGCACGCACGCACGCGCGCGCGCACACACACACACACACTCACACACACACACACACGCCCGCACGCCCACACACACACACACACAACAGACAGACAGACAGACAGACAAACAGACGACGGACGGACGGACGGACGGACGGACGGACGGACGACATACATACATACATGCATACATACATACATACATACATACATACATACATACATACATACATACATACATACATACATACATACATACACACACACACACACACACACACACAACATACATACATACATACATACATACATACATACATACATACATACATACATACATACATACATACATACAATACATACATACATACATACATACATACATACATACATACATACATACATACATACATACATACATACATACATACATACATATACATACACATATATATACACATACATGCATACATACATACATATATAACATACATACATACATACATACATACATACATACATACATACATACATACATACATACATACATACATACATACATACATTACATACATTACATACATTACATACATATATGCATGCATACATACAAACGCGACTGACCAAGATAACTTTGCATTCGCGTCAACCACAGCAACTGCAGTATGAAAATACGTATGACCATGGCCAGCACTCGCACATACCATCACCAAAATGGGATATTTTACAGTCACAGGTGATAAAATAAATTTGATTAGCATTTTCTCAAATCCATAAGATAGTTTAATTTGTCATCCACCTAGCATGTAAAACGGATATATTCCACGATTTATCACTTAAGGCATACCATTAATGGTAGTCAGTATTGAAATAACTGAGGCCATGTCGTTTTTCACAAATCGCCATATGCTTAAACATTTTAGCGCCCCTTAAAATATTAAAGGTGTTCGGTGCAACATATTTATGTAGGATTCACAATGTTCCCTCCACTAAAATTTCGTGTTAACGCAATTACTCTCATACTCGCATGATAGACAAATCATAGCGTATCACATTTTATTAAATAAACGGATAAAAGCCGATCTGAGCGGACATTCGACGATTACGCGGTATATTGTGGACGGACGCTGGAGCAATGGTACAGAAGATTCTCCAGAACAAAAGTGATCCCACCCAGCCATCAGGTTGAGCGGCCCCACCCAGCCATCAGGTTGAGTATCCCCACCCAGCCATCAGGTTGAGTGATCCCACCCAGCCATCAGGTTGAGTGGCCCCACCCAGCCATCAGGTTGAGTGATCCCACCCAGCCATCAGGTTGAATGGCCCCACCCAGCCATCAGGTTGAGTGATCCCACCCAGCCATCAGGTTGAGTGGCCCCACCCAGCCATCAGGTTGAGTGATCCCACCCAGCCATCAGGTTGAGTGGTCCCACCCAGCCATCAGGTTGAGTGATCCCACCCAGCCATCAGGTTGAGTGGCCCCACCCAGCCATCAGGTTGAGTGATCCCACCCAGCCATCAGGTTGAGTTATCCCACCCAGCCATCAGGTTGAGTGGCCCCACCCAGCCATCAGGTTGAGTGATCCCAACCAACCATCAGGTTGAGAGGCCCCACCCAGCCATCAGGTTGAGTGGCCCCATCCAGCCATCAGGTTGAGTGGCCCCACCCAGCCATCAGGTTGAGTGATCCCAACCAACCATCAGGTTGAGAGGCCCCACCCAGCAATCAGAAGGACGTTTTAAAAGCCAGAAAAGAGGGGTGTTCTATGTGTAGGTCAGATCGACTTATCATAGCGGATTACCTAATGTGATGGTGCTTGCATTTGTGCCAAAGTGGTGATGTTTACATATGTGCCAAAGTGGTGATGTTTACATTTGTGCCAAAGTGGTGATATTTACATTTGTGCCAAAGTGGTGATGTTTACATATGTGACAAAGTGGTGATGTTTACATTTGTGCCAAAGTGGTGATGTTTACATTTGTGCCAAAGTGGTGATGTTTACATTTGTGCCAAAGTGGTGATGTTTACATTTGTGCCAAAGTGGTGATGTTTACATTTGTGCCAAAGTGGTGATGTTTACATTTGTGCCAAAGTGGTGATGTTTACATTTGTGCCAAAGTGGTGATGTTTACATATGTGCCAAAGTGGTGATGTTTACATTTGTGCCAAAGTGGTGATGTTTACATTTGTGCCAAAGTGGTGATGTTTACATATGTGACAAAGTGGTGATGTTTACATATGTGCCAAAGTGGTGATGTTTACATTTGTGCCAAAGTGGTGATGTTTACACTTGTGGTAAAGATAGTGATAAAACCATGTACAGCTGTGGCTAGGCAGCTGTGGTGTTGTATTGGTGCAAGCGCGAGTGATAGCGATACTGAAAGTAGCACCACTTATTGCGTCAACCAAGCAGTTGTGGAATAAGCCGTGAAATTCTGACAAAAGCCGTGCAGTTATTGAATCTCCCATGCAGTTATGGCGTCAGCACCGCTCCAGTCGTGTGCGACAATGCAATCTCTATTTAGAACCATCGACTGAATGAGGCATATGACAGCATGGACGCAGCCGAGAAGGGTTGTGGAGCGACTTCGTTTGGTAGAGGGGGCTATGCTGCCACACAAATATGGGTAGTAAGCCTTGCTAGATGGTCTGGGGCAGATGAGACCCCATATGGCCCGGGATGTAAAGTGCTTGTCGGCTGCTGTGCTAATATCCCTGCACTGGCTGAATGGCAGCAGCTCCCTCAGTCGACCAGATGGCGTGTTAGGGAGCAGCGCACGTAATGTAGGCGCTACGTGGGTGGCTTGGGAGGGAACAGAGGGCGGCAGCCACCACGCGAGCGCGCGCTAAATGGGATATGCCTTGGGAGGGCTTCGATGGAAGGGAGCTAGTGAAAGGAGCCGGGTATAAAGATGGAATGAAGCAGATACATGAAAGTATATAGGGCATGGCTGCTGCAAGTTTTATGGACGTTACGTGGTGGCATATGGCACTGTCAAAGGCGAGCATCTGTTAGCGGTGCCGGCCACACGGGGGCGCTACAGGGTTAGGCAAGCGACCTTTCATTACACGCTATCCTTAAGGCCATTAATAGCTACATCATCATACTCTCAATGCCACCATCTACATCCACTTCAAAATCCATTTGTATCCACGCTTCTCGAAGTGAGTGATTCAAGTCAACCGTGCCTTAGTCATTGATAAAATAAGCAACCTTTTGAAGGGAAAAAATACTACTGGTGGTGTAAAACTGTTATGACGATAAAGCTCAGAAATGCTATACTCCATCAACGACATTATGAAGGCTATACATCGTGAGTGGACAGCCTGTCAGCAATGGTACACTGAATGTGACGACCCGCTGCAATAACGTTATTCTCATCGTACTGCTCACTAGCAATATCTCCCTCCGTTAATGTATAACAAAGAACCAGCATAGAACTACAGCCCGGCCATGACAGACGACATTACTGACGAGTGCAGTTATGACAACGTTCAACAGTCGGTTATTGACAGCGGACTAAAGACTGGTAACGACAACTGTGTACAGAACTTCTGATAATATCATTTCACAGTCGCTTGCGCTACAACATACGTGGATATTGGACCCAAATCCGAGGTTTGATCCGGTCCCAATTGTCACGCGTCTTGCAGGAACCTATACCGCACAACAAGGAACTACAATAACCCGAGGAGTGGCGGGGTCTAATGAAGTCATCACTGGAGACTCAGTAGGCGAAGTGATGTGAATAGAAGGGGTGAGCAGGTAGGGTGAGTAGGTGTGTTTGTGGTAGGTCAGAAGGCGTGGAGCAAGCGTGACGTGTAGGTGTGGAGCAAGTGGGTGTCGGTGTGGAGCAAGTGGGGTGTGTAGGTGTGGAATAAGTGTAACGTGTAGGTATGGAGAAAGTGGGGTGAGTAGGTGTGGAGCAAGTGTGACGTGTAGGTATGGAGAAAGTGGGATCTGCAGTGTGAATCGTAGGTGTGGAGCAAGTGGGGTGTGTCGGTGTGGAGCAAGTGGGGTTTGTAGGTGTGGAGCAAATGGGGTTTGAAGGTGTGGAGCAAATGGGGTTTGTAGGTGTGGAGCAAGTGGAGTTCGTAGGTATGGAGTAAGTGCGGTTTGTAGGTGTGGAGAAAGTGGGGTTTGTAGGTGTAGAGCAAATGGGGTTTGTAGGTGTGGAGCAAGTGGAGTTCGTAGGTATGGAGTAAGTGGAGTGTGTAGGTGTGGAGCAAGTGGAGTGAGTAGGCGGGTGTGTCTTCTCAACTTAACGGGCACCCCATACTCTTCTTCACATAACCTGTCAAACACCATATGCGCATCACGGAATCAAGCGGGTATAATTTGGAAGCGAATCGAGTGAATATTGACCGCACGTGGCCTGTGTAAAGCCACGCATGGTCATGCACCATTCGTCACTGAGGGCGAGATTATCTCCTCCGCCGTTACCCTACCCCACGCCGGCTGTGATCTTCGGCTGGTCACCTGGTGGTGTGCCGACTCGCCGAGCGCGCAACTGAGAGGGTGCGGTGGGGATGGGGGTGTCAAATAGTCATCAGCAGATTTTACAATGTATTCCGTCACGAGCGCGGGGTTGGGAAGATCGGAGGATACACATTGAGATAATTAACGGGCTTTGTTGCTTAGGTGTCAGACTTTATAATTGTGTGGATCATTTTCAACTGATGATGACTGAAAACTCCGACATGAGGGTGGGGTGGAGGCGAGTGTGGGAGGACGCTATTGGGTGCAGATGCTATGAAACAGTGACGAGGCATACCTGCACATCAAACTCTCCGACTAACTGTACATTGAAAACTACTTTACTTCGAGATGGCGGTACTAGCTGCAGTTGGGTCAGGTGATTGAGATAGTGTCGTGTGAGGTTGTCCTCGAGGAGGGGGATAAGCGCCAACAGGCTGGCTGCACATCCTCCACATTAGCGCCCTCCCCCACCCCTACGCAGACACGGTGATCACAGGCTACACTAACACACCACACACCACCACCCTGCACTAACTAACTACTATGCAAACAGATGCGAAAGCTCTCGTGACCTGTTGATAACATGACGACCCTGCCGACCCGCCACAATCACTCTCTCATTGCAGAGCCTCTCGGGCAAGTACAGACCAGATGGCTGCCTGTTTACCGGATCAAAGTTCGAGCGTGGCCGATCGCTCACACGCGCATGGATCCTATCACTCGCCGGATTGCCAGATGGCCCGGCCACTCTAAGCACCCCGCTCATCACTAAAGCGTCTTACACCAAGGCCTCTCGAGCGCCAACCAACACGAGGCATTATAAACCTCGCTTTCAAGTAGACAATAATCGCATTTTCAGCAAGTGCATGTACATACCGACATTCCACAAAGCGTCTTTTTCACAAGGTTGACAGCCGCTGAAATAATCATTTTACAACATCCAAATCCTATCTCGGCCTGTCTAACCACGTCAGTATTTGTCAAATTCGCAATTCTTAAAGATTCCACATGGATGTTTTGTCTCTGGCGTTCAGTTACTTGGAGTTTGACTCTGTCGGTTTTAACAGCTGAGAATCACTTCATCTCACTGAGCAGCACATTCCGTGTGACACACAACATATTCCTCCCACGAATTTCCTAACAGAAATTTTTGAGTAAATGATAAATTGGATGTAAGCATGGATGATCTTACGAGCTTATCACGCTGTCCACGCCGGTTATGAGTTGAGCCGTAACAGTGAGAGATATTGGTGAACAGGTAGAGAGCGGTTTCAACCCGACAGAAGCCTGCCTAAACACGCCGGCTTGTCAGGTTGCGCGTGTCAGTCGGAGCAAACAGCGGACAGCAGGATGGCCTGCTCCTCACTCTCTTAGTGGCCTAATCGATAGCAACAAGATAAAGGCCATATATATATTCTTTGATTTGTTGATTTTAAGACGTTTCTGAGATGAAGCAAGGATGGAATGCATACCAATGGTAACTGGCATTTATAATCGGGTGGCAATGAGATGAGGGGGTGATGCTGTGTGTGTGGTGTTTGTGTGTGTACTAGTAGTAGTAGTAGTAGTAGTAGTAGTAGTAGTAGTAGTAGTAGTAGTAGTAGTGTGGTTTCTTTAGAGTGTGGATGTGTGTGTGTCGAGGGCGGGGTGCGATCCAGGTAGCACTGGACGGGGGAATTTCGTTGAGTACTTTAGGCTAATGGAACCCCGGCTCTCTGCGATTCTGGAAACTTCCCCTCCTCAGCGCCTCGGGCGTAAAAACAGAACGTGCTGATATTGTAGACTGGTACCGCGACCAGCTGTTGTCTCTCCAGCTGAGCTCATCCCCACATGCAATTCTCTGATCTCTAACATTAATCCCCTTGGTGTTGAAAAAAAGTAATAAATAAGGCAAGAAAAGCTGAGGATTGGGACGAGGGTGGTGGGAGGAAGGTGAAGGCGAGTCCAAATGGCTTGCACACAGCACGGGGTCCCGTTGATCATGCGACTGCGGTCGAGACGTGCAGACAGGTGCACGGCTGGGGGTCATAGGTTAGGGTTTGACAAGGTGGTCAAAATGACCTATGATGCATAAAGTACAATATGAGGGGGGGGGGGGGGGGGTGGAGAATTACCTCACCCCCTCGTAACCTTCGTAAAACACCTCTCTTAAAAAGGAAGTCGCATAACCGCTATACCAGTAGTTTAAGGTAACAAGAGCTCCCCAAGCGAACGAAATAATCAAAAGTACCTATCTGCAGGCGATTACCTACTACGCTTCTTTAACATAGCGTTTGAGTAGCTATAACAGCCGTGTTTATTAACAGGATTACATGGAATATAAACTTTTCTTCTCACCTGGACAATAGGACGAATTGCTCTTCCAGTGGGACTTCATGCGACCCTGGGGTGCTTACGTTAATGTCGACGTTTTGCTCGGCCCTCGGCCTGTATCGTCCTAGTGCACATGTCAACACACTCCGCGAACGACGGCCCGCCGTCCGCGCGGTTCGTTTCTGGAGAGCAATCGTCTTCGGTGATTCGCGACAAGGCGGTAATGTAGCTGCATGCAATGCGGAGGATGGCTAATTTGGACAGTCTCTGGTTGTACGAATAGGATGGCACCGCTCTACGTAAGCTCTCAAATGCCGCCGAGATCGTATGCACGCGTGTCCGTTCACGCGCGTTGGCTTCGACCCGTCGTTCACGCGTCATGTTCTTGTAGTTTTTACGAGCGCGTCGACCAGAACCCTGGGGCAGCGTCACCTCCTCGGTCGGACCGTCGCCTGTCGGAGCAGGGGTTGACGGATTGGACACGGAGGAAGACCTGGGTGTAGTCTGCCGGTAAGTAGTGTGCGAGTAATCGGGTGAGGACGAACTTGAAGGTGGTTTAGACGGAGACTCAGGGGTACTTCCGGTAGATCCTGCTGGAGATAGGCCCCTGAGACCAGTGAGAGTCTTAGCCGATGCGGTCGGTATGGGTACGGGAGCTTCACCCCCGCTACTGGCGTGTCCCAACGAGTCCACGCTGCCGGGACGCACGGGTACCGGCAGTGGAAGCTGGGGCACTATGAAACCTACTGGGGGAGGGTGGCAATGTGGCACGGGGTGAATAGGATAAGCGATAAGTCTGGGCTCCCTTAGTGAGAGAGCTGCGGCCATGGACAAGGCGACTGGATGTAACGTCGTCGGGGCTACGTGTAGATTGGGTGAGGTGGTCGGGGAGGGCTGTGGCGATGTGTCGTGATGGTTGGTAACGTGATGAAGAATCGTGTGTGGACTTTCACGAGTTTCACTTTCTATTCCAGTCAAATTGTTGTTGTTCTCCGCGTGACATGTTTTCACTCTTTTTCGTGAGTTGTAATCCGGAGGCCGGTCCTTGGGTTCCAGATTAGCCGTATCCAAAATGCGTTTCGAGCAAATCTTCTTGATGCTGAAATCTGACCTCTTCTTTGGTTCGGTCATTTTGCGTTTATTCCGTCGAGATGGGGTCACCTGGTCTTCGAATGAGTGTCTCCGAGAGGGAGCAGGTGAAAAAGGAGGTGAGCAGGCGTCAGTTTCCCCGGCTTCACGCCCCGCCTCCGCTCGTAGAGCTGTATTCATAGCGACGCCCTGTCTGATGACACCGTGTGGGGGGCCCGTGTCGAACAGGCAGACCCTCCACACTCCAGGCCCACGCCTTCTGGTGTCAGATGTTAGCCAACCTATGTACCAATATCTCGCCAAGTTCCCGCCCTCGTAGTCTTGTGGGCACCCATACACACCAGTCGAGCCTCGGCCAGATGTTAAATTTTAAAGAATCTACGAGTGTATGTTATTTATTGACTAATCTCATTGAGAGAGACGATCTTTCACTGGCGTCACTCAAGCGATCACGCGGCCGCGAGGTCTGTATTATCAGATCACAACGTACCCCACAACTACTCCGTAAGACCCTACCCCGCCTCTACAACCGACAAGTGGCTGCTGCTGCTGCTGCTGGCGGAGGTGGTGCTGGTGATGTCGGGAGGTAGTTAGATGCCAGCTGGTGTTCTCCTCCGCTTCCCCTCCTCCTCCTTTTCCTCCTCCCTCTGTCCCAGGCACGAGTCGTCTTGCGTTGATGAAGCGTCCGTCTTTCCTTGTCTCTGACGCCGCTGCTGTTATACGTTAACGGCACGCATCTCCTTTCACCCCTCCATAGCCATACTGCGAGCATGAAGTCAGGTGACGCAGCACGAGCTCTCTAATGGATGTGCCAGGTGGGCGAGTTTGCTGTGAGCCTCGATAACTCACTCCCAAAAGAGGCACAGTCAGCCACAAGCGCTCTCTTTACACAGTCACCTCGTTGGACGGGGGTGGCCGATCGAAAACGCGGGCTGCACTCAGCAACTTGACCGTGTTTTAATCACAATAAGGCGCGGTGGTACTGTGTCACCTCACCCCCTCACACACCCGTCATTCGCCACGGACAAGTCGCAGCATGTCCCCAAAACTACAGCCTGTCAAGTAGCAGTGGGCCAGCTGGAGACCAGGATTGTTGCCACCAGAATTCATAACCACCCCATTACACTCCATCAATAGAGACCATACTGCACCCAGCTGAGCGGCCCCCGGCTCCCCGTCCGCATCTCATCTTCGTCCACCTGCGTTCAATGATCACGCATGTTAGGCGAACACCTTACCCCCTCCTCACTCACACACCTCTCGTTGACCTGATTGCTTTACTCTCCACCAGGTGGCCATTCTCTAAAATCACTTTAGAACACAAGCGCAGTAGTGAGTATGTAACCTGGTCGTATAAACAAACAGCCGGGGTGACGAGATGAGACGCGATGAATGGCGTTACTCGATAGGGGGCGCCTTGTCCGCTCTCGCCGGACGTCAGCTGGCACCACCTGATACTATCAGATAGTTACGCAAATTACTGCAGCATGCAGTGTCTCAACAAGGAATGCAACAGCAAGTGGAATGCATAGAACATTGGGTGGACAGTCGACAAAACTCATCAACCTAATTTTTTGATAACTTGGCGAATTTGCATTCGCCAAGTTATCTTGATCAATCCGGTTTGTGGGTTTGTGGGTATGTTTGCTTGTTAACATTTTTTTGGTCTCGCGATACAGGTCACAATTTTTTTAATATTTTCATTTTTGGTATAAATGGTCGGCATCAATGGTGGTTTGATTTTGACCTTGACCTCAAACTAAGGTCAAGGTCATTGAAAATGAGAAAATCAAGTATATGATTGACCGATCGTTTCACAATTGACACCATGTTATAGCTTAAATCAATTGTACAAAATCAATAGTCGAAAAATCATTGTATCAGTCCAAATGTCTACAACCGTATCATGTATTTCGAGCGCTTATAAAGTCGCCAATACATGTTCGATTGTTATAAAATTTGGGTCACATGCTCTTAGCTTAAGTCACTTCCTAAGATTCTATTGATGTCGATGACGTCGTTTCCGGTTGCGAACGCATCAAAGTTTTAAAAGGATGACAAAAGTTCAATGCTTAATCTCTGTGGATAAAACTTTGATTTAAAAAAAGTTAACATATGTGTAATGTAATTGTCAACTCTTTGTAATTGTAAATAATGCATTGTGTAAAACAAATCTTGCAGGTCGACAATTCCTGGAAGCCAAAATCTGAAGTTTTTACTTTGGCAATCAAATAACCAATTATCGTCTGTAAACAAATTAACATTTTCTGAAAGCTTAACTCATTATAAAGCTTTTATGATTGACATATTCTATGAAAATATTCGTCGTTTTCAAAGCGCGTTATGTTGAGAAAAAAAATTCACATAGACAATTTTCATAAAATTTTTGATCACTTATAAAATCGTAAATATTGATCCAATGGTCATAAAACTTGGGTCAAATCTTACCATGGACAGCGTCAACCGAATTATAACTGGCATCTTCCTTACGAACGAATCAAAGTTTGTCCGACGTTAATGGTTGTATCATAAATTGAATTTCATTCTAAGAAAGCCCATTCAATTCTGAACATATAACTAACTACGATTAATTGTAAATTATCTAAAGATTTCTCTCAAAGAAGTAAAGCGGGTGTCACTGCTGCTGGGTTTGCACTGGTTTGTTAACAGCTGCCTATACATCGTGCTGTACAAAGGTCGCCGCTACTCTCTGCTCGCCTCATGGGAACGCCTTCAAGTATGGCACGCCGCGGTAATATTTAATAAACGATGTTTTTCCTTGAGTCATCCGAATCATTGTCAATTTATTAAGTCCCCGGACAGCGTCATTTCTCCCCCACTAGAAGCTGATGATCTTGTTACCGTCTTTGGGATTTTGCTCCATCAGATATTTAGCGGACAAATCACGATTATCGAAGAGCGTGAACTCCTAGTCAAGGTCCCCTAGCCTGTTGGCTGAGGGCCCTGCTTACATGTTACTGATATTCAATAGTCTTGCCATCAGTCTAGGACACAGTAACGTCTTGAACTGGACTAGCATTCCAGATTTGGGATGCTCCAATCACAAGCCGAGTCTCTCGGTCACTCTCGGGTACTTTTGAGTCGTTGGCTCTCATTGGTCAGTTCTACATTTTCCGAAAATTCGGCGCCATATTTGTTTTGGTACGCTCCGTTTGAAGGACTTGTTCGCTCGGCTGCTTAATGGGTCGTGACTGTTTTGCGAATGTGGCTGCTGGGACGGGGAAACATTTTGCTTCACGTTGTTAGCTACTGCTCTCGATGCAATGCTTGGAATGGGTCAGGGTTCGACACCAATGGTTGTCCGCTTGCTGGGACAAGTGATTTGTCATGTCGGACAAGTGACTTGCCAAGTCAACTTGTCCAACCGGACGAGTGAATTTTATGAGCCGGGCACACGTTCTACAACACCCCGATTTGTTGTTTCACGCTGAGTGGCACCGTTAATCACACAGTCGGCGAGAGAAGCAGACACACAACTGGTTCTTTTTAACTGACTGTTACGTAAACATGCTTTCGTGCAGCTAAGCGATTAAAGCGCTTATTGTGGTGCCAATTTGAACTTTTGAGACGTCCCATAATTCCAGAAGACATTCAATGTATTCTCATTGGACGCAGACCACAACAATGTACATGACGTCACATAAAACCGAGGGTGCATATCACAAGCTAGTTTCATGAGCCAGACACGCGCAATTAAGGTCAATCCGGGTCACAACCTTTGCGATGTTTGGTCACGAAGATTAACGAACGTGTCTAATGAATATTCGGACGCGCCAGTTTAAGACCTTGTCTTGTCGTAGACTCTAGGGCGAGAAGCGTAGCGGAACCCCTGGAGTCTGGGACGCAGACTAGTGAACTCCCATCGGGGCAGCAAATCTGGGAGCAAATGGTATATCAGGCTCTTCCCATACCCCGTTGGTAGATTAGCAACAACGTCTTTTCCCACGAACAACGTCTCCAAACACTCTCGTTGCTTGTCTTTCAATTCCAATCCCGGCTTGTTGATTTTCGATGGTCAATTTGTTTTCACATCTGACTGCCTCCAAATTTAGAAACGCTTGACGGGCGGCCATAAAATATCTCACTTTGGGCCTACTGGAAAGTTTTCCACAGCAAAATGTGTATTATTCTTCTAATCCAACACAACAGAAATATTTGTGTAACATTTAAGAGTTGATAATTCAATATTTCCTTGCATAATGGCCCGAACTTGCCCCAAAGCGATTCACGCGGGCGAATCCCAGCCTATGTAGAAGCCGATGCGTAATAAGCAGAGGAGATCGGTCACAGCGATACAACAACTTAATCTGGCAAATCACAGCGCAAACAACGCAGATTTGTATGAAATCATATGGTAATCAGCGCTGTTAAAATGCATTTCTGCCCCATAACTTACTACAGTACTGCATGTTTGCAACTCCGACGTCAGCATGACTTTATGCAGTATTGCATGTTTACAAACCCCACTTCAAGGTGACTTTTTGCCGTATGCTGCATGTTTGCAACACCGGTGTCAAGATGACTGTATGCAGTACAGAGTGTTAGCAATATGACTTTATGTAGTGCCACCTGTTAACAATACTGATATCCGGATGTCACATTGATGTCTAGATTATTTTATTTTTAACATTAATTAAAAATCTGACATATACAGATCTGAATCTCAACTGCAGTGATGTCCAGATAGCTGTGTACAGAGCTGCATGTATGTATGTATGTATGTATGTATGTATGTATGTATGTATGTATGTATGTATGTATGTATGTATGTATGTATGTATGTATGTATGTATGTATGTATGTATGTATGTATGTATGTATGTATGTATGTATGTATGTATGTATGTATGTATGTATGTATGTATGTATGTATGTATGTATGTATGTATGTATGTATGTATGTATGTATGTATGTATGTATGTATGTATGTATGCATGCATGCATGCATGCATGCATGCATGCATGCATGCATGCATGCATGCATGTATGTATGTGTATGTATGTATGTATGTATGTATGTATGTATGTATGTATGTATGTATGTATGTATGTATGTATGTATGTATGTATGTATGTATGTATGTATGTATGTATGTATGTATGTATGTCTGTCTGTATGTATGTCTGTATGTATATGTATGTATGTATGTATGTCTGTATGTATGTATGTATGTATGTCTGTATGTATGTCTGTATATATATATATATATCCTCTATCTATATCTATATCTCTCTCTCTCTATCTATATATCTCTCTCTCTCTCTCTATATCTATCTCTCTCTATCTCTCTCTATATATATATGTACATGAATGCATGCTCGTACTCTGTATCAAGCTTGAAAGTACACACGTGTGTTCATGACGGAGCAAGACACATCCATGTTACACGAGGTATAGCCACCGCTCTTGTGTTGCTGTGTTTCCAGCAGCATTAAAATGACGGGGCGGTGCTGGGTATCGTGACAGGTGCATGGTCGCCAGACTGACAGGTTGATCCCGGCAGAGTAAGTGGCTTTCGTGCGTAAATTGAGACAGTCAAAGTTGTTACACATGCTGAAAACTGTGTGGAGAAATTGCTACTGATATAACTGGTGAGTAAGTGAATTACCATGAGTACTGCAAAGAGGAGGGGATACAGCTTAAGCAATCTATTCATCATTGATCTCTGTCTGTGCATGAGTGAAGTAGTCATCCATATATCAATCCGTGAAAAAATTATATTTTCCCTGTAATTACGGTTTGTGACCTTATTTTCCACTAACCAGGGAGCATTTTAAGCTGGTATTCTACAAGATGAAAGAGTCTTAGATATAGGTGTATATGACGAGGTGGGAGGGGTGGGGGGGGGGGGGGGGGGGGGGGTAACACGTCCGAGGCGACGACTAACCACATGCTGATTGTATGGGTGTGCTCTTCTGATCCTGTCTAAATATTTCTTACTTTCAATAAACTTCTTACAGTGTCAATGACAATTCAACGCAAACTCAGAAATTGAGAGTTGCAGAAACTCCCACGTGTATTCAATTATAACAATAAAATCATAACTATGGTGTTGTGAGCTAACAGACTCCGGGAGCACAAGCCTATAACGTATATTGTATACCATTGTATTCTATACATGTAATACTAATAACCATTAATCTCAATTGAAGTCAAATTTTACTTGACAATTCAAGTAACATTTGCTGCAATGTTTTCAGAGCAATACACAGAAGATCGACATCAGGTGTTTGGTTGTTGTTGATGATATTAGTGTAAGAACCGGAACGCTCACGGACGCGAACACAAACAGCGTAATAGCTTTATTACTGACAGCGAACCGCCCGGTATAAGATGGCGTCATTGTGGAACTTCTTGGTCTGGGAGATCACTTGGCTGCTGCACCTGACAACCCCGCCTCCGACCTCCCCCTGACCTCCCCGACGCTGACGCCTCATAAGTAGCAATCCGACACCAAAAGCTTCCTCAAGTTTACACTCTGGTGTATATCGAGTGATGATAGTGTCTCACTTCCCAATAAATTACCCATGGGCTAGACCGAGTCCGTGCGACCAGTCTGATCTCCCGAACGCCCGAACCAAGCCATACGGCACCGAGATATACAGCAAGCCATCAAACAGGAAGACATAACTGCCCTTGCTGCTTCTGGTATCAGAAAAAGTCTTCTTTAAGTTATGTGCGTGTAGATCAATCACGGCCCACGTGCGTCGTCGTCAACCCACGACTTACTCGCGTCGTCGACGTCATCCACACGACTCTCGCCGTCGTCATTCACACTACTCTCATCCTCGTCATCCACACGACCCACGGTCGTCCTCGTCATCCCCACGACTCTTATCTCCACTCTATGGATCCCTTATATATATATATATATATATATATATATATATATATATATATATATATATATATATATATATATATATATATATATATATATATATATATATATATATATATATATATATATATATATATATATATATTCGAAGTTCGAAGCACTTACGCAACCGTGCCCGCACACGTATGTTTGCCGCTATTTGAAGGATCCATGCAGCTATTCAAAAAAGAAACCGAGTAAATATTAAAGAGACTGTTCAGCCCTATATTTGTAACGAGGTTGCCTAGCAAGCTGTATGGCAACCGCACCTTGGAAACCAAAAGTTCAAAGTTTTCAGATTTCAGTCGCTACGCGGCGATGCGGTCTCTGAAAATAGATGCTTACTTCGGCTGCCGCCATTTTTGTTGCCGGTCTCATTTTTGCGCAATGATGCCCATAACTTTAATGAGTGGAGATTTAATGGAATCTACATTTTGTTACCTAAGCGGATGTATACACATCGATAGCGAGGTAATTATAGAGCGTGTAGTGATTTGCAGCTAACATTCGTGTGGTTCATGGTTTTAGGGAGGCACCGTTATCGATGGAACGACACAAGTAAATAAAACAGATTTCTACTGTACATCATGAGTATTTCCAGTCAAATAACAATGTTGAACATTTAATCGGCATGATTTTCGATTGGTAAACTTTGCGGCTCATCAATTTTGTTATTTATATTTTGTTACGTTGATTAAGAAAATAGGAAAATGGTCATCTCCCTATTTGAAGGTACCCAGAAATTGGGGGCCTAGAAGCTGTAATTTGGCTCACAGGCTGCAAGCCAACTCGCCTTGTTGTCTTTGGATTTTCATGCGTCGTCTTTCGGTAGCAATGACCCAATTTTTTCATCTTCAAGCTCTACCGATGCTTTAATTAAGGGACTCTAAAGCGTACGCCCATTACTAGCTTCACTCTATATCGACGACGACGTTATAATGAAATGAAACGTCCGTTCAGAGCTATACTTACTCTGCGACAAAACGAATCTTATCCACGATCTATTTGATATTGCCACCCCAATGAAAAAGGCACGATTCGCAATGATTCAGCACAGATGTGTGTGGGTATCTAACTTATTTCTGTCAATCTGTGCATTTCGTCCTCGCTACCTGGTTAAATAGTTTCAGACCAGATGCGACTCCCGCGAGCCGACTTCAGCGCTGTTTTTTGTTCATTATTATACACAAGCTCATGCAGTTGGTCAAACAAGTGTCGAGAATAAGCAGGCCACGCGGAGTACGTCGAGAACAAGACACACAAGCTGCGTTTGTCTTGTCAGATTCAATTGCACCCAGCTTTAGAAGCAGCTTCTCGTTTGTGAAAGCGACATGTTAGATGTGACATCTGGTCCGCGGTGGATCTGACAGGTAGCATTGGGTCGAACGGGGTGACGATGAGTAGGGGGTCACGTGAGATAGCTGATGGCGGTATGGGGTTGGTGTTCATGGGGCATGTAATTGAACAGCACTGAGAGAAGAGTGTAGTAGGTCGTAAGACGGAGCCAGCATAATCAAGTTTCTGAGTTCACAATGCCGTCAAGAACTTGAGCACCTGTGTTTATTATTGAACTGAGTCAGACAGGTGGGGAAGTGAGAGAGACGCTAATGAGAACCACGTGACGGTGTGTGTCGCTGCGAGGCAGCCGTAGGACGTAGTAAGCAGGCCATCCAGTAAACCTACAACTAGTCAGCTGTTTTAAACGAGCGTTAATGGACACCAATTGCGTCGGGCGTATTGTTGTAGTTTCTTGCCAGATGGAGTTTATAAGGTTTATTTCAAGGTCTCAGAATTATGAATTATGATAACGTTAACCTCTTCAAGTTGTTTTTAAGCGCTGTTTACAGAGAATAACTTGTTCAGTATATTAATTTAGGTGTTGTCCACCAGAATATCAACTGAGCATTGCGTTAAAGAATATCTATGATCCAAATCAAATCAAAGTAAACAAGGCAGAGTTGTAATCATGTCTACAGCACATCCGATGGAGGCGTTGGATTTCATATTTCTATAATATATATTATCACCTCTCTGCCAAGTTTGATTGGGTGACTTATCCTCGGCTTGTTTGGTAGAATCAGAACCGCACGTTCCACATGTCCTCCCATCTCAACCCACGGCTCCATTCCAACTCTCCGCTTGATTGGATTGTCACGTGGGTGATAGGGTCCCTATAATTCGAACGCACGAACTTGTTGGTAACAGGTCGTAGGAAGATCCAACCCACCTCACCCTATTAGCCAACAAAACGGCTGCGGGGCGCCAGGTGGCAATCAACCCATGACGAGAAATGATTGTAAGCTTAAGGAGTTAAAGGCGCCTGTGTACACAGACGCTCGGTTCCTGATGCCAAGCTTCCGAGCGCCAAGCCGCTGCCTAGCCGCTATCTTTTCGCTGCTGCATTCTAGTCATGTCTGGGAGGCAATATCTCGATGGCCACTAATGGGATAAATATCAAACCAACATGGTGCTTTGTGCGACTGTGCCTGTGCGAGTGGTAAATAGCGGATCGGCGCTCGGAAGCGGATCGTCGCTCGGAAGCTCGGGAACCGAGCGCCTGTGGCTGTGCGAGTGGTGCAGTGAGGGCGAAGAAGTCCGACAACAAAAGCCTCTAAGGATTGCCTTGCTGACATATTGGATGGATTGTGTTGATCACCCTCGACAAAGCACGGCCGTGTTAACATATGGCCACGCTGGTGCCACCATGTCTGACCGGGCTTCGTCTTCTACACCCACCTGGCTTCAAACGACCACTTCCTTCACAGTTTTCTTGCCACCATACAATACATGCAATAGCCTTTTAAGGCCCTACCCCTCACCCCGGTTGGATACAAGTGTGTCGTCAACTAAACCATGAATGAGTTCGTAAGTAATGTGAGAAACCGTGGGTGACGGACGCGCAGAGAAGCCAGGTCTTTATGAAAGACATTCCAGGGTCGCTTAAAGCGTTCGCCACGCCCACATAAGACCTATTTCTGACGCGAAGTCACTCCTTCGCCTTTCTACAAGGCTGCTCAGTCGTTATAAAGACGAGTAAAGTATATGGCGTTTCATATTGCTCCCGTAATTACCGCACCATCCCACTCTGGCTGCGTTGATTCGTGCCTTAAGGCTCCCTGCTCCAATTCACTCCATTCTAATATCACCAAGATGTCCCTGAAAAGACATTTTCATCGCAATCCAGAAGGCCTTGCTCGTAATTGTTTAAACTGCATTTCCCAAAAGCTTTTAATTCAGTTTGAGTGATTCCCTTGGTAGGGTAGTGATGATAGGGAATTTTCTAGTAGTAGTAGTCTAGCTTCTTGCCACAATTGTGTGTCCAATAAGCCGCGACCACGACGCCATGAAAAATACACTTGACCTCTTGAGAGCTGCAAACATTCCACTCAATGGCTACTCGCATTCAAGAGTTGATGAGATCGGAAGTTCGTGGCAACAAGACCCCCTTCCAAGCGATGTGGTCGACTATCCCGTGTGTTGCGCATATACTTATCTCATGGTCGGCTTCGCGCTGTGCCTATATATTAACCACGCGGTGAACGAAACTTCGTGCCCGCAAAACTGTTGTATTGACTGCATCATCTAGTTACATATTTGTTTTCATCAGACAAAAAGTTTTCTAGTCGATATATCGTACGTTTTAGACAGCGTAAGCTCCTTCGCAAATACGATTGTGTATGCGCGCGATGATTCGCGCGATGCGTTATGATGCCACTTGGTAAGATATATATATGATATATGATATATATATATATATATATATATATATACATATATATATATATACGTATATATATATATATATATATATATATATATATATAGAGCTATATATATATATACTGATAGAAAAATATTTGAATATATATGATAGAATATATAATATATATCTCTCCCTCTCTCTATATCTATCTCTCTCTACTGCTCTAGGGACATCTTTATAGATATATATCTATCTCTCTATCTCTATATATCTCTCTATATATATATATATATATATATCCCTCTGATTATATATATTCTCTATATATATTATATCTCTCTATATCTATATATATCTCTATATATATATATCTCTATTTATATATTTATATTTGTTATATCTCTATATATCTACTATCTCTCTATCTCTCTATCTCTATATCTCTCTCTCTATATATCTATATCTCTCTCTCTCTCTAAATATATCTCTATATCTCTCCCTATCATTTATGTCTCTATCTATATATATATCTATATCTCTCTATATAGATATCTCTCTTTTCCTTTGTTCTCTATGATATATCTCTATCTCTCTCTATCTAGAGATCTCTCTATCTATATATCTATCTAGATATAAATAGATATCTGAATATCTCCTATATAGATATATCTCTATATCCTATATCTGTCTGATGAAATCTCTCCCTCTCTATAGATATCAGAATATATCTATATATATATCTCTCTCTCTCTATCTCTCTCTCTCTCTCTCTCTCTCTATCTCTCTATCTCTCTCTCTCTCTATATCTCTATCTCTCTCTAGAGGATCTCTCCTATATGCCCCTATATATGTATATATATCTCTCTCTAGATATATGGATAGATATATATATATCTATAGATCTCTCCCTCTCTCTCTCCCTCTCTGCCTATATATCTCTCTATATATATTTCTATCCTCTATTTTTTTATATCTCTCTTTATATATATCCTCTATATATATATATATATATATTATATTTGTATATTTATATATATATTATCTCTACTATCTATCTATATCTCTCTTCTATCTCTCTCCCCCCTATCCCCTCTCTGATAATTCCAATATCTCTCTATATCTCTCTCTTTCTCAGGGCCATCTCTCTCTCTCCCTCTCAGTTTTTAGCTATCTCTCTCTCTCTCTTCTTCTCTCTCTCCCTCTCTTTCTGTCTCTCTATATCTCTCTCTCTCCTCTCTCTCTCGAAAGTTGAAAGTTGAAATTTCCAAAATACTGAAAAATATAGCTCCTCCTTGGGGGCCGCAGGGCCTCTGTGGGTCAGGGCCCCCGGAAGCTCCCCCGAATTCTCAGTTTTAGCGATTTTCTTTGTTTCTGGTTTTTGCCTCAATCGGTATGTCGTAAAATATAGTCGTAAATTCGGGTAATTCCGTTTATCTCCACTTTCTCTTATGGTGTTTACGGAGGCCGTTTACGAAAGCTGTCGAAGACAGACGTTGAATATCGGAAGATAATTGCATTATTTTACGGAAAAGAACTGAAGATAACGACTAGCTGTCGGCTGCAACGCTATTTTTAGAATTAGATTGGGAAACCAGTTTTTCGTCACATGACATGTATGTTAGACTGGGGTGAATTATCTATCTTCCCAGTTTTAGACCTGAGGTTTTCGTCGATGAATAGAAGGGTGTACCCCCCCCCCCCACCCCCGAAAAACTCACCGGATTTACACGTTTTGGAAAAATGACCCCAGGGAAGGCCGAAAATACGGAATTCCGTCATAATACTAGTCTGCGTCCCAGACTCCAGGGGTTCCGCTACGCTTCTCGCCCTAGATTCTACGAAAAGATAAGGTTTTAAACTGGCGCGTCCGAATATTCATTAGACATGTTCGTTAATCTTCGTGACCAATTCGCAAAGGTTTGACCCGGATTGACCTCACTTTTCGCGTGTCTGGCTAGTGTTTACGCACCCTCGGTTCTATGTGACGTCGATGGACATTGTAGTGGTCTGCGTCAATGAGAACACATTGAATGTCTTCTGGAATTATGGGGCATCAAAAGTTTTGACACCACAACGGCTTTAATCGCTTAGCGCACGATATCTTTTAATAGTCGTTAAAAAAGAAAGTTTTTGTGTGCACCAATGCTGACAAAATGGTTTTGGAAAAATGACCCCAGGGAAGGCCGAAAATACGGAATTCCGTCATAATACTACGCCCTAGAGTCTACGAAAAGAAGGTCTTAAACTGGCGCGTCCGTATACTGCCGTTCTCTTCGTGCAATGTTGTGATTGACCTCAATTTGCGCCACTCTGGCTAGTGAACAACAAATCGGAGTGTTTGTAGAATGTGTGCCCGGCTCAATAAAAATCACTCGCCCGGATGGATAAGTTCTTCAAAAGAAATTGTAGAACTAACCAATGAGAGACAACGACTCAAAAGTACCCGAGAGTGACCGAGAGACACGGCTTGTGATAACGGGAGCAGCCAAATCTGGGATGCCTGTCCAGTTCAAAGACATTAAGGTCTCATAGACCTGAAGGCGAGACTATTGAATATCAGTAACATGTGTAAACAGCGCCCGCAGCCATCAGGCTAGGGGACCTTGACTATCATAATACGGAAAACTTTCACCCGCAGCCATATAGGGGATGATATCATAATATATATATCATATATATTATATATATATATATATATATATATATATATATATATATATATATATATATATATATATATATATATATATATATATATATATATATATATATATATATATATATATATATATATATATATATATATATATATATATATATATATATATATATATATATATATAATATTCGACAGGTTCACGATTGGATTCGTTTATTGAGTACCAAAATCTTCTTTATTACGTATTCAATGTGGTTTAATCGCAAACGAACATGGCGAAACATATTTTTTCTGTTGTCATGCCTAAAATACATTTTTTTAAATTTATGTCGTCCCGATTAAACTATCAAACCTGCTTGGTGGAACACATGCAATGCAACCATTTTCATTGAACACCCTAATGTTAGTCTTAGACAGAGTCTGGCATGCATTTGATAGGTTTTTGAAACCCTGGTTTCAGGTGCCAATGTGCTCAACCATGCCAACTGTCAGGAAAAGTGTCTGCTGTGTGGAACAAGAGCAAATGATGGTTGAAATAGAAAATTGACCAGAAATTCAATGTGTGACACAGCATCCAAATTTTAATGCTGTATGTCTCAATGAAGACAGCGTACTACCTCTACAAGCAGCATCATGGTCCATACAAGGGAAACAAGTAAGTATTGACAGACAACAAACACCAAATTATAAATTTATGTTAGAAAAACTTCCCCATACTACTGGGTCATTTTTACTCAAATGAATGACGTTTTCAATTCAGACTGAATTATCAATACAGTTTATACCAGGATGCCATAATTGTTTTGACTTAATCATCAAATCTATGTATGGGTTAAAATATAATATTTATTCAGCACTTAAAAATGTTTAAGGGTTTGTGTATGGTTGTGTGTTACAGTTGGAAGCGTTACACTGAATATAGGCAGTTCATCCGATGGTGCTACCATTATCTTGGAAAGAACAATCGTATCCATATACTATCCTGTGTGACATCAATTATCCGAAACACATTTCTAGAGGAGACAAACAATTATGTGGGATATTCAGATGAAACTAGCACTCAGCGAAGCGTGAGCGGAACTGATTTACTGTTTGGTGCTTTTCTGGGATCTCCAGTGCATCCATCTGCTCATCACTGGCATCACTGCATATGCTGACTGTCGTTGCCAAAAGATCTTCTACATAGCCTGTATTGTATATATGTGTTAGTTGTTCATTTGAGAGTACAGATTATAATTTTCACATAAAAGTGAAATTTAGAAACAATCCTTACCATAAGTTGGATCATTCAGCACTTTCTTCACTGTGTGACCTCCTACCTTGTGTTTGGAGTAGTGGAGGCTGTACAAGTCCTGACCCTGGGCTGTTATTCTTTGTTGTCGTCCAACATTTTCATTGAAATGCATAGTTGCAATGATTGATCTGAAATATATATATATATATATATATATATAGATAGATAGATAGAGATATAGATAGATATAGAGATATATAGATATAGATATAGATATATATTATAGAGAGAGATATAGAGAGAATAGATACAGAGGTACATATAGAGAGAGATAGGGAGAGAGAGAGAGATAGAGAGAGAGGGAGAGATATCTATATAGAATCTATTTAGAGAGAAGAGAGAGAGATAGATATACATATCTATAGATACAGATATAGATATATAGATATATAAATATATAGAGGAAGATATATATCTTTTAGATATATCTATATATATCTCCCTCTCTCTCTCTCTCCTCTATATCTATGTATATACAAAGAGATATAGAGAGAGAAATATGAATTTCTAAAGATAAATATCTCTCTAAATATATATGTATATTTATATATACATTTATATCTATATATATTTTGAGAGACATATATATAGATACATATATATAAATATGTATATACATATATATATTAATATAAACAGAGGGAAATATATAATCTAGATCTATATATTCTCTCTATAGATATATATTTATATATACATATATATATAAATATATATATATATATGAATTTATTATATATCAATACACACACACATATATATCAATACACACACACACACACACAGATATATATATATATATATATATATATATATATATATATATATATATATATATATATATATATATATATATATATATATATATATATATATATATATATATATATATATATATATATATATATAAACCCCTCGAACCCCCCCTGGCTACGGGCCTGTTGTACCTGGGCGAGCGATGAAGATATCAGCGTGCTCATTGATGATTTGCTTGACGCATTGTTGCTGATCTGCTGCCAGTTGATCACCATACCTGGTCTTAAACGCGTCAGCAATGATTGAGTTTATTGTGTAGAACCACACAAGAACCTGGCCTGCAGATGAAGATGGAAGGAAGCCACTTTTCTGGCGTCATTATCATCTACATGGAGCTGATGTAGTGTGCAGTAGCTCTTAAAATCCCGAAGGAACGTTTCACCATCTTCACTCGATAAACCATTGAAAGACGTTATCATCAACTTAAACGTGCTGGCCATCTTCTCGACGAATAAAGAAAACATAAGTGACGTCCTGTATAGCCGGATATGGTGGATTTAGACATTAAGACAGACATAAAACAGTGACAAAGACGGCCAGTCAAGATGAAACAACAAAATGTAAAATACAGATTTACATATTCAACTCAGGAATATGACTTAGATCTCAGATGGGCGATTAATCCTGCTTTCGGCCGGCCATGTGATAATGCGGGTTTTTGCTTTTCCATTCTAGGTTAGCTCGCAGTAAGAGGACACTGAATTTGTAACATTATTAAGTGGTTGTTTCTGATGTAATGATACAGACTGTTGTTAAAATGCATCATGACTCACAACTTGCTGGACACGGAGGTATTCAGAACATAATTGATCGAGGAGTGCTACAAGCTTATGCTTGATTGCCTTGCAGAACCAAACAAGATGCCAGTCAGCTATCTGTTTTGATGGCCATCTATGCGGCCTAGATGGTTACCTCATTGATGTCATTGAGGGTACCTCGGCATAGTCTGTACCTGGTATCTGGATCTCGACGTTTTGTATTTAGCTGGTTTTGGAATTGTAGAGGCTCCGGCTCATCTGGATAGCTCTCCTTGTGTTTCGGCAGTAGCAGCACCAATGCTCTGTCACGGACCTTCTGGTGGCTGGTGAGTATGAGGTCCTGTGGAGTCCACTGCTCCACGAACCGATCCCAGCCCAGACAGGTAGGCAGGGCATTTTGCATCTCCCAACACCGGACCTTGTCAAGCTTGAAGGCATCATCCTTTGCCCTGTAGTCGAAGGTGACCTCCTCGTAGTACACATTTTCTCGAAGCCAGTCATGTGGCAACTCTGGTGCGATTTGTGGCCCTGGTCACAGTCTGGTGGAAGCCACCCTCATGTAGTTTGCCTAATAAAACAATAGCCTTACGCACCTGCAGATTGACAAGGAGACCTGACTCGACTAGGTAGGTCAATAGCACAGTGGGCCCCAGTCTTGATCTGTTAACTGCTTGCCAAACCAGGCAAGGATGACGAGTAGTCCTTAGAGCACCTACCTCGTATAAATCGAAAACCCTTGTTTGGATTTTGGCGGAAAATGCTGGATTTATGGCCTACTTGGGGGTGATTTAATTGGTTAGTTTCGTTTTTTCATTTTTTTTTTCTGCAGTTTCGGTTTCTGGGTTTCGGTTTAATTTCACGTGGAATTTGCACCAATTGTGTAGTATAGGTACCTGTACTACAGTGGTCCCCAACTGGGGACCAGCCACCCGGGCGAATTTGGTTTCAGTTTCGGTTTCGAGGTGGAGGCTGGGGTGGGGACTTCGCCAGGAGCCTATATTTTTGTATTCTTACCACTCAATTGAACTAGGTGGCCTCAAGTGTCAGTTCGCAATCAAGGTAAGACTCTACGAGCATGATAAAGAAGGCACCACAGAGTACGTTGAACCAGTCTTGCGAAATAAGCAGGAGGTGGTTCTAGAACTCGAAGACATCAACACTGTGCTGAAGCAGTCCAACGTTGAAATTCAAGAGAGGCTTGAGAAGTGGACAAACCAAGGTTCTGGGTGGGTCTTTGAGGCGGTAACAACTGGATCGACATCACCAAGTATCAACCACTCAAGGGCGGCTCCCACATTGAGCTACCACCATCCCTAGCAAACAAGAAGGCCATCATAAACGTTAAAAACCAAGACGACTTATGCATACTATGGTCAATAGCAGCAGCCCTCCACCCAGTTGCTAAAGATCCACAGCGGCCCACAAAATTTAACCTCCGTGGGTTGTTAGATAAGATCGAGGGTGCGGGAGTGGAGTTCCCTACCCCGGTCTCCCACGTTGGAAAATAGACAAGCATCTTAACCTAGCCCTAAACGTATTTGGCTGGGATGGGAAAACCACCGTAGTACACCGAATCAGCAAACACCCCAGCACCCGCATTAACCTCATGCTGACCGAGAAAGACGACAGGTTTCACTATACTCACATCAAAGACTTGAACCGCCTACTCTACGACCAGACAAAGTACAAGGGCCGCAAGTTCTTCTGCGAGCTTTGCCTCTACGGGTACACCAACGAGAAACTGCTCCTGGCCCACAAGCCTGAGTGTGCGGGGGTAGGGCAAACTTCCGTGCGGGTGGATATGCCAGAGGAGGGGAAAAACATCCTAACCTTCTAGAACTGGCAGAAGCAGCTTCCGGCCCCCTATGTCATCTACGCTGACTTTGAGGCGCTCACCGTGAAAGCTTCCAGGGCCTGCGCTCAATCCTGAAAAGAGTAATACCCAGAAGACCAAGGCTGTGGGTACGGCTACATAGTAGTCAGGTGCGATGGAGAGACCTCGCCCCCAGTAGTCTACAGGGGAAGAGACACTGTGGAGAAGTTCCACAAGGCCTTACAGCGGCAGGAGAAAAAGATCAAAGCAGTTCTCTCCAAGCCAGTCCCCATGCGAATGACCAAGGAGGACCAAAGAGTCCACAAGACCGCATCCCAATGCCACGTCTGCAGCAAACCACTTGGGTCCGTGACCACTGCTACATAACTGGCAAGTACAGAGGGCCAGCCCACAACGCCTGCAACCTAAAGCTTAGGCTGAGTCCCAAGACAACCCCCATCCCCATGGTCTTCCATAACCTGCGGGGCTATGACTCCCACCTCCTGATGCAGGGTATAAGCAAAGTAGAGGGAGACATCAACTGCATACCCAATACAATGGAGAAGTAGATATCCCTATCCCTCGGACAGCTCTGCTTCATAGACAGTGCACAGTTCCTCCTCGACAAGCTGGTCTCAGCCAACAACCCAGACGCCTTCACCGTGACGGCAGAGTATGAAGCAGACCAGACAAAGCGAGGGTTACTATTGCGCAAGGGAGTCCTCCCCTACGAGTTCATGGACAACTGGTATAAGTTTGATTCTCCCCTCCCGCCCATCCAAGACTTCTACAGAAGGCTCTCGGAGCAGGGCATATCAGCCACAGACTACACCCACGCGCAAAAGGTCTGGAGCACGTTCGGCTGTAAGAACATGGGCGACTACCACGGCCTCTACCTCCGGACAGACGTCCTTCTCCAAGCTAACGTGTTTGAAACATTCGGGAAGACCAGCTAAGACGAACAACCCCTATGTAGGAGACTTCGACCAGGAGAAGCCAACGAGCTATATTCAGTACCTCGACGCCAACAACCTGTATGGCAATGAGCCAGGCCATACCTACCTCGAACATTGAGTGGGTCAACCAGCCAGAGTTGCTCTCCAGAATAGTCCGCACCCACCCTGACGATGCCGAGACCGGGTACATCCTTGAGGTCGACCTGGAGTATCCAGCCGAGCTTCACAACAACCACAACGACTACCCCCTTGCCCCAGAGTGGCTCTGGGGATGAGGCTGACCAAGATTCTGGATGGAACCCTACATCCGGAAGAACACAGATCTCCGCAAGGCCGCATCCAGCTACTTCGAGAAGGACCTATACAAACTAATGAACAACTCCGTCTTCGGCAAGACCATGGAGAACCTCTGCAAGCGGGTGACGTGAAGCTGGTTCGAGCCGCAGACAGCAACAAAATAAGAAAGCTCATCGCAAGCCCCTCCATCGCCCACCAGAAAATATTCGACAACGACCTGACCGCCATTCACATTCACAAGGCCCACCTGGTCCTCAACCGCCCAGTCTACGTGAGGATGTGCATACTCGATCTGTCCAAGCACCTCATGTACGACTTCTACTACAACACCATGAAGCCCCAGTACGGCAAGGGGGTCAACCTACTCTACACCGACACTGACTCCCTCCTCCAGGAGATCCGCACACAAGACATCTACGCCGACGTGAAAAAAGACAGTGACCTATTCGACACCAGCAACTACGACCCAGCCCACCCACTCCACAGCAACAAGAACAAGAAGGTTCTAGGAAAGATGAAGGACGAGTGCGGCGGTGTACCCATCAGGGAGTATGTAGGCCTGCGCCCAAAGATGTACTCCATCCTGATGTCGACCCGGGAGGAAATCAAGAAAACAAAGGGCTTAAAAAAGGTAGTGGTCAAGAAACACCTGTGCCATGCCCAATACCTTCAATCGCTGTTCAACAAGAAGCGGTTCCACCATGGGATGAACATGCTCCGAAGTGACAGCCACAAGATATATGAGCTGCACGTTAGTAAGGTGTCTCTAACCCCCTTTGATACAAAGAGATGGATAGCTCCGGGTGGTGTACACACCCTGGCCTACGGGCATACCCAGGCCTACCCCCCAGCGTAGACCGCCGGCAGACGGGGTGTGTCGCATTCAACTGTGGGTGTATCCACACTTTCAACCCCCGACCGGCCACTGATTCCTGATGGTGAACTTCCCGCATCACTGCTGGACACCTCTCCCACACCACTGCTGGACACCTCTCCCTCACCCTCTGCGATCAGGAGGTCATCCACCTTCTCACATAAGCTGGCTATAGTGAGACTGGGGTCGGCCTTCCTTAGCCGAGAGCGTAAAGGAGTGGTCTTCCTAGCCTGAGGGGGTTCGGGTGTGGGGGTTGCTCCACCATCTGTGACCGGGGCAGCCAGCGGACGTGGGGCTTGGTCTTCCTAGCTCGAGAAGGTTTATCTAGCACGCCTTCCTCAGTCTCAACGTGAGTCGCCACCCGGGCCTTCCTGCGACCTGGTTCAACGCCCTCAAGCCTCTTCTTCTCACGAAGGCACTTGTGTTTAACCCTTTTGTATCCACAATCCATACATAATTTTAGGTTATTTTTTATGGCCTTCTGACACTCTGCACAAAGCCGATTAACGATCCCCCGTTTAATCTTAAACATGTGCATTGCACAAAAGTCAAACTTACAGGGCCTGTCACAAGGGTCTCTCTTTCCCAGTAATATCAAGGGACACTTTCCAGTTGCTTCCATTACTACCTATCTGTCTCTTGTCTAATTGGTAATACCGTCTGGTGGCACCTGGGTATCGGACCACACAGGGTCAGTGGCCCGCCGCCGGTGGTCTTGCTCGACCTCACCAGGCTGGTAGAGGTAGCGAACGCCAACATCAGAGGGAAGCTTTTGCTCTTTAGCCCCCAGCGGGCGCCCTGGTATGACTGAAGAGGGCTTTTGTGCAACTCGTTTTGCCTTTATAGCATCCTTAGGTGTTTTTCCAGTCAAGCGGGTCACCTCATTATTTATCGCAGAAACTACAGCCTGCAGTCGAGAAACCCACTCAGTCGATCATTTTCCCTTAACTCTACGGCATACTGGTGTCCAAAGAGCCGCTCAGCAAGGGTGCGGTTAAAGCGTTCTACTCTACCCTGGTCTCTTTGTGGCCGGCGGGCAAGCTGCGTACTGTTCAAGGAGTTGATCAATAATGGTATCAGGATCCATGAATATATGTATACACCTTCGAAGTCTAATATATTGCACTGCTCCCCAGACAAAGAAACCTAAATTGGTTACTGAAGCAGCGGCTGCTATTAAAGCCAGCATCACCTCAATCGATGGCATATCCAGTGGGTTGATCAGTCTTCAGCAGCAGTTTTGCGTGCTTGGTCTTTGCTAGTAGATGGCGTACTGTGTCACATTCCTCAATCGTTGGAATCACATCATTCTCTCGTAGGGCGTCTTCAAACGAGTCATGATCTTTGGTGTGGAAAAGTGCCTTCCAACGGGTCTGTTCACGTAGATCCTTTAGCACAGAGTTGTACTTTTGGGTGAGGACCCAGACACTTTGCTGCCCATGGCGGCCGCTAAAGGCCAGTTTAGATAACATGTCTTTCTTCTTGGTTAGGGCCTTGGTTGCCGAACAGTCATCAATAATGTAGAGGGTATGCTCGCTCTTAAAGCAGTGGTAGAAAGCCCTCGAGTGGTCATGGAGCCGATCCCCTGGGTCAACCACGTACACCTCTGAATCGTTCCACACCCATGTCCGCGTCTGATAGGCCTCGTTGAAACGTATGGTAGGACAGAGGATTACAATATGCTTAAAGGCACCGAAGAAGGGCCCTTGGAGGAGGTCGAGGATGAATGCGGTTTTCCCACATCCTGTCTCCCCACAAACAATTGCCTTACAGGGACCATCTGGAAATGTAAACTCTTCTCCCACCGAGTTGTCCTTTGTCTGATCTCGTCGTACTGGGCCAATCTTAGATGACTGCGCCGGCGAACCTGCCATCTTTAATGTGAAGCTGTGCAGCCATAACAACATACATATAGACGTTCAATGTGCCGTCCGCCTCTGTTTTTTGTGTGATCTGAATGGTGATACCCTCAGACGCATTCTCCACGGCCCTGCCACTACCATGCAGCTGGTCTTCATCACTTGTACTTAAGTCGAGCCACAGAGCATAGTTATTGGTTAGGTACTCTCCTAGGGAAACGTCCGACAATGCCATGTCTTTTACTGCTATTGCTACACTGGAGTCTCGTTTACTCGTTGCTGCAAAGGCCTTCTTCATCTCGTCCCACTGCTGGTAGCCACGCATGCCTTGGGCATAGAGCTGATTGGGGATGCCCTCAATGGTCACCTCGACCTTCGTAATCTTTGGGTTGTAGAATGACTCTGTCTTCCTGGCGAATGAGGCACCCTGGGGTCTTCAAAGAGCAGTAGGATGCCCTTCATGCTACGAACCAGCACGTTCAGGTTGATGTTCCACAGTGTATCTTTTTTATTGTATACAAGCTTCCTGTGATGAAGTACACGGTCATACAGAATCAAGAGCCGACCTGTGTACTGGGTGCGTATCATACGGGCCAACTCTGGTTGGGCAACCATGTCATACTCTAGGGAGATGCCATCAATTTTGTAGCTGGCGTCGGTGTCGCCTTTTGCTTGAATAATGCGGTTGTATTCATTGAACGTGAGCTCGTATTCCAGTCTGTCATTAAGCACACTCTGGTAGAATGGCACGTGACTCACGAGGAGTTCAAAGTCCAGCGGAACGTAGAATCTGTTACTATTCACATCGGCTACGGCCTTGTCCTCTTCCTCTGTCTCATCCTAGTGTCCTGCCCCACTCGTATCTTAGCTGTGTTTCTGTCATCTGATGTGTCACTGCCCTGGTACTGGAGGCCCTGTCTCTCCTGCGCAGTCCGCCACAAGTCATGGTAACAGTGGTACACATCGCTGTCATCAATAGACATGACCTCATTGCCAGAAATCTTGATTGTCATTTTCTTAACCACAGCACGACCCAGGTTTTGTACAACGCTGCGCTTATCGTCGTTTGAGGTCAGCGTGATTGTAAAGGCCAGCCGTGCAGTTCCGGGAACAATGACGTCTCTGCGCCTAGATTGGGGAAGCCAACCAGCAGTTGTTGGTTCTGGTCAATAGTGCTTGGATTGTTTGTAATACTTACAGACTGTCGCACGCCCTTAACCCCAAGGGGCTCGCGTATCTGGCGGTGTGGGTTTAGTTTGCGTCCGTAAGTACTCGACATTCTTAATTGCACTTATATCTTTAACATAGTAACATGGAGTTTGATGACCCAACATATAAAGACGTAGTGGAGGAGGATTTGCACAACGTCTACAGGCGCTGTGGATGATTATTACGATACATTGGCTGAAAAAGGTCACACACCAGCCCTCTGCCGCCATTATACAATGTTTGAACTTGTTGGAGGAGGGTTACGCTTGAAGGACTACCCTCACATAAGTATAACAAATTCTCACACCAAAAAAAACGCTTTCACTTCAAACAATAGCTAGTAACCGTGGGGGGGCCTAAGGCCGTCCGTGATGGTTTGGGTTTCACTGAGTGGTCCCGACAAGCGGTGTCACAAAAGGAAGCAAAAGTCCCCCAAGGTGTTGACCAAGCAACTGCTAAGGCCGCAGGGCATTTAGAAATGAGCGGCCCTGAAGCCATGATCGGGAGGGGGGTGGTGTGGAAGAAACAACATTCATAGAGGACCATCATAACGCTATAGGAGACGTGGGCACACATACAGATGGTCTGACATACCGAGAGCTTGTAGGGCTTGACAAGGCTATGTAGACCCAGAGGGGTGAGCTGATCAACAACCTAGCTGAGATAACTGAGATAGAAAGGGATATAGACCGGCGGGAAGCCAAAATGGCAAGGATGGACGAGGCAGGAAGGGGTGATAGTCCAGCATGGAGATTCCAAGCAAATGAGCTTGCTGAACTGCAGGATCTTCGTAGTGCCCGTGTTGAGGCTGCCTCTGCAAACGGTGAACGTCTCAGAACCCAAATTAACCGCATCAGGGAAACGATTAACAGACCGGTTAACGAGGACACAACGCTAGCTGAGCGTGTACGCACCCTGTTCCGGGAGCAGGGCATAACAATCGCCTCCATCCTCACTGCGGTTGGATTGGCAATCTTGACCCTGGTTGTTGCTTTGTAAGGTGGAGGGAGCACTAGTCTAACCCCGGCACCAACACCGACGCCAGCTGATAAGCCCGGTGTAAAGGAATGGATTAAACAACAGCTGAACTCCTTGGCAAACGTCCTGAAGGGCCTGGCCGGTAAGGCAGCGGCTACCCTTCCGGGAATCATTGGCTCCATCGTATCATGGCTGCTTAAGTCAGCTGCAAAGGTGGCTGGTTGGATGGCAGAACATGTATGGGCCGCAGCTGTGGCGGTGGGGGGAGTTATCCTCCTGATACTCCGTGAAGCACAGCTAAGCCTATAGCGATTCCGCCTACAATAAGAGCGGATTTTTCATCCTCGTGTGCTCCACGTAGACCAGTCTCGGCCACACCGACAGGGGCCGGCCCTGGAGAGGGGACTCCCATATCTGTATCTGGCGGAGGGTCAAAGCTTCCTCTATATGGAAGAGCAGCAACCGCGTTGACATCAGTGTTGCTGTCGATCTGCTGTTCCTCAGTTGCAATGGTAATCAGATTGTTGTACCCAACAACGTTTCCAATGGCGAGGCTCATGTCCGACGGAGCCATGTAAAGGCCTGTTCCAAACACATAGTCAACCTTTGAGGAAGCATTCTGGAGGACGTTCTGATACCGGCGGATGGATGCCGGAATGTCCACTGGGGATTTGATGGCATTCTCAACGTTGGCCTGAAATTGCTTTTGGGCATCAAAGGACGTTCCAACACCTAGTATCTCTGAGCGGATCTGCGCCTGAGCACCAAGAATGGCCCAGACATAGGTCCTAATGCTGTTGTTGATCCGTGTGATACCTGGGGCAGTGAACCCCACTGATTTTTCTAGGATGTAAGTACTCCAGGCGGTGTTTGCTCCATCCTGGTCTTGCGTTATAAAATCAATATATAGCTTGCTGCCCTGGAAAACAAAGCCGTCGGTTGATTTCTCAAAGGTTTGCCTAACGGATTCGTACAGGTTGGTGTTTCCGTAATGAGTGATCACCCGTACCTTGTGTGTTTCAGGGTGAAGTAGATCCGCCCTAGGCCCTGGTTACCGACTTTTATCCTCCAGTCGCTGTTTTCGTCAACCCCAAACTCGTGGCAGAGCTGGTGGTAGATTCTCTTGTCGACGGTGTTGTTGATGGCCGACCATGTGGCGTTGTCCGGCAGTGCTATTCTCATTTCGTCTAAAAGTCTCCGGATGATGTAGTAGACGTGGAACCTGTAGAGGTTACTTAGTGCTGGGGAGTCTAGCGCAGAAACTCTGCAGCCGCTTGTTGCACACCATACAACATAGTTTACCTGGTTCTGCCAGTATTGCATGTGGTTGGTTCTCCAGCCAACTACAAGGCTGTCATCACTTATATTTATCAAACAGGAGAACTCTACCCCGAACACATCTGTAATTTTACCTGTCTTAACCTGGATGAGAAGGTGCGTCAGATCCTCAGGATCAATATGAAATGGGTAGACCGGGCCGGTTTTGTACGTATTGAATGTAAAGGCTTCTTTATTCATAGTGCTATGTATCACACTCTGTCTAATGTTCAAAACGGCGAGGCTGTCTCCCTGCAAAATCCTATTGACAATAGTGCAGGTGATCTATACGTAGGTCTGAGGTCAATCACATATACTGTGGGCTGGTACAATCTCGAAACGGACGAGAACAATGCATGGCGGTCTGAAACTGCTTGGAAAGGAGGAAGAAACCAACTAAAAACCGGCCTATGGAGTTTCAGTCTTCTTCAGCAGCAAATTACATCATCAGGTCTTGGTTTGGAATTTGATGCTGTAAATGGGGTTATTACCCTCGAAATTCCTGATGGGACTGTGAATATATCAGACGGAGTGTTAACAATGTTGGGTTTTGATGACGGTGACGGTGAATTTATTCAGGTACTTACACTGGTGACCGGACCATCAACTTTAGCATGTTCTGCACAATTTATGTTCACCTCGATCAAGTCAGCACCACACACAACATGCTAGATGGTGCGCCCACTACCCTTCTTGAAGTTGTTGGCTTAGAGGGTGGCTCTTTTGGAGATATTATAACCACGAACATCACTATTCCTGTATGTAAGCGTGTCACTAGCGGAACGGTGCATGAGTTAAAGGTTCAGTTACGCGATAATAAAGAAGGCTATTGGATAATCACGACTTACATGTATTATGGACCTAGGCAAAACCCGGCAAGCACTGTTCAGGGCGCCGACCTCTCGGAATATTCCACAAAGACCTATGCATTTATTGGTGACTGACAAAAAATGGATGGCGGTACTATGACTGGAGACCTTGAAATGGGAGATAATAAAATCGTTCAGCTGGGAGACCCGATTTCGCCTAAAGATGCTGCTAATAAAAAGTATGTTGATGATAGACATAGGCAACAGCGCAGGGACGTGAGACAACACGTAGCTGAAAAATCGAAACCCCTCATTACTATTTGGGCAGAAGCAAGTGGCACCCTTCACACAGGATATGAGTGGTCGTTTGGTGATGGGGTCGAACCTCTCAAGACTCAACCGGTGGATATACAATGTTATCCAGGGGTAAAATCCTTCATATGGGGTTGTCTTCTGGTGTGGGCGCTGATACTAGTGTTATGGCAGTCGTTTGTGTTATAAATGGGATAAATCAATTGATAGGGATACACAAGCCTGCTGACCAACGAGCTGTTGTAATATCTTTAGACCAACCTTTACAGCTGGAACTAGGTGACGTTATTAACTTTTCTACAACCACTGGAAACAGAGGGGCAACTTGTTCTGTAGTATCACTCCTTATTGAACTTGACTTATGGACTAAACAGAGGGGTGACTTGGTCTGTAGCTTCACTCCTAATTGAACTTGACCTGTAGAATTACGTATAAAGCAGCGGTATGAAACAACAACCAACCATTCCGCGGCACTGTTATATCCGGAGCTGCCTGATGAGAATCCAGGGCACTCCTATCGGTTGAATGAGATCAGCCTCAAGAAGCAATACCTTGAGAAAGAGATTGAAAAATATTGTGCTATGTACAAGAAATATAGGCGTGCAGTGAACTCGGTGGATGCAGTAGACACTGCCTTAGTTACTGTTGGTATGTATCTTGGTGCAAGTGGTGTAGGTATAATGTCGACAATAGTTGCTATTCCTATTGCCGCAGTCTTGGGTGTTACTGAAGCTGCTTGTGGGCTACTTGGAATTGCTGGAAAATTCGTCAGTCGCTGACTGACCATCAAGGTGAAAAAACATGATCAGATCCGCATTCTAGCGCAGAGCAAATTGAACACCATTGCAGACATTGTATCAACAGCACTTGAAGATGGTAATATCTCGGATCATGAGTTTAAACTCGTTTTAGCTGAGGTCACAAAATATACCCAAATGAAGGGCGAAATTGAGGCTAGGTCTGTAGTATAGGTAATTGGAGTGCGCTAGCACCCCTATTACCTATACTATAAGTTTACCAGTTGGGTTATGGTTCTCAAAAAATACTTTAAGATTGCTTAAGCTTTTACTTAGGGGGTGCTTAAAACACTACTATCTTTTCCTTAAGCTTTAGTTAAATAGGCTTGAGGTTTACTTAATATATTATTGAGTGTGTAGGTTAATCCGTCAAGGTCTCTCCATAGTAGTCCGCTCGATCTTTGAGCCATTGGTGGGAGGGGGGACCTCTTATTGGTGGGGGTTGGCTGGGTCGCCACAACAGACTACTTGTGCCCCATGAGAGGTAAGCCACAGGATAAACACTTCGAGGCGCTCTTGGTTAACGGTGCAGATCTCGTCCCAGATCACCACTCGTGGAATAAACTTCTTCCCCATAACGTCTGGATCCCATTCACCCACACCCGTCCATCGGAAGAATGAGTGATACGTCTGACGCTCTATCCCCCGCGCTCCCGTAGATTCTTCGCTAAGAGGTTTGTGGGGGTTAAGACTACTAGATGGCTTCCGGAGAAGGTTTTTATTGTCCGCGTGGTTTTCCCAGTTCCGCCTGCCCCAGAGAGATAACTAAGGCCTCTGGTCACAATCGGGTCACTGATAGGAGGGGCGGTCGATGGTGGTTGAGAGGTGGTGGTTTGATACATCTTCTGGCTCGTTTACTGCCCAACTACGCCACCCCCGTAGGCTCTCGCCCTTATCGCGCCACTCTCCAGGTTTTGTCCCCAGGTACTCTACCCCTCAAAGGGATTGTTTCCGAATATAGAGAGAGTCGGTTGCCACCCGGTGTATGTGGAATAACAGAGGCGGCCATGACATGTAGAACTCCTTTATTGTCTCAGCGTCACACACATACATACAAGTACGGTAAGCCAACTGGTCAATATGCAACATCTCCCTTATTTTGTTTTGTTTTAGACAAATTCAAGAATGACACAGAAGGAAAGAAATAGCAGTACATACATTCATCATAAAGGCAATGACACAACATAATGATAACAGCTAAGATGGGCCAGAAAATAAAAAACAAATCTCAACATGTGGTTCCACACTATGGAGACAGATAGGAGCAGATGAGTGATAGATAAAACATTTGTTTATCTCTATTTACTGTACATAATCCCTGAATCTCCCTGGTGTTTTAACTTCCCTCCCAGACCGTGTGGTGTGTGTACCTGGTTGTACCCTAGGTGTTGCAAGGTTTTGTGTTTGGTCTGGTGCTGTGTCCGGTGGTGCCGGCTCTGGACATGCTGTGGTGGGTTTGTTCATGACGTCCCTAGTGTATGTCTTGGGTGCGGTCTCTGTGAAATGATCCGGGCATTTGGTCAGATCTATCCTGTTTCTTCTCAGTTTGTTTTCGCCCGTGTCAACGATGTAGGACTCCGGAGCTGAGTGCTCAGACACAACTTTTCCGAGTTTCTTTTCTGAGCCACCCAATCCAGCTGGCGTCCTGATTAGAACTTTGTCTCCAGGACTGAGTTCCTCGTACCGCGTTCCCCTGGCTCGTGTGTCGTGCAGTCTCTTGGTGGAGAGTTGGATCTTTTCGAGCCGGTGGCGCACAAGTTCGGTTGGATGATGCTTGGGTTTCAAGAGCTCTCTGTTCAGAATCAGGCTTGTCTTGAGTCTCCTGCCCATGAGGATTTGTGCTGGGGACAGATCAAGTCCTGTGAATGCTGTAGAGTTGTAGTCTAGAGTTGCTCTTTTCCTCTCCTCTTTGTTGCTTGTTTTCTTCCACAGCTGTTTCACGGTGCCCACAGCTCTTTCAGCTTCACCATTGGATTGTGGGTAATGGGGGCTCGAAGTGCTGCGTACAATGTTGTTCTCCTTGCAGAACTGTTTGAATTCCGCACTGGAATATTGTGGCCCGTTGTCTGATGTTAGTTGATCAGGAAATCCATGTGTTGTGAACACTGTCATGAGTGCATTGATGACCGATGTGCAGGACTCCGATCCGAGCTTCTCAACACTAATCCATTTGCTGAAATAGTCTACTACTAATGCGTAGTGTTGGCCCCTGTACTCAAACAGGTCGGATGCACAGTGGGACCAAGGTCTCTCTGGGACTGTCCTCAAGGTCATCGACTGAGATCTCTGCTTTCTCTGGTTTGTTTGGCATTCCTGGCAGTTTTCGATGATCTGCTCTATCCTTTGGTTTATCCCAGGCCAGTAGCAGCTGTCTCTTGCCCTTGCTTTACATCTCTCAATCCCCATGTGGGATGCGTGGATGCATTTCAGAGCGTAGTCACGCATGGACGGGGGAATGACTAGACGGTCTCCCCTTGGAGACTATTCCATCCGTGTAGTCTAGTTCCTCTCTGAAATTCCAGAACGCTTTAACTTCATCGGGGACTTGGCTTTTCTCAGCCGGCCATCCCTCTAGAATGGTTGATGCTAGTGTTCCCAGTTCCTCAGTGGTGTGCTGGCGGAATTGTTTCATTCTTTCCCCACTTATGGACACTGAGTGTACCATCATGGTCTCTTCTTCAATTGAGCTCACGGTTTCTGGCAGAGGGGCCCTGCTCAGGGTATCAGCCAGATACATCAATTTGCCCTTTTTATAGGACACTTTTAGGTCGTATATGCTGAGTCTCAACAGCATGGGTTGTAGCCGCTTTGGGGCTGTGTGGATTGGCTTCCTGAATATGGCCTCAAGGGGCTGGTGGTCAGTTTCCACAGTTACCGGTTTCCCATAGATGTAGGTGTGAAACTTCTCACAGGCATGTTCAATTGCCTTCAATTCCTTTTGGATCTGGGAATAGTTCTGCTCGGTGCTGTTGAGCGCTCTCGACGTGTAGGCGATGACGCCTTTTTCTTGGCAAAGTGCCGCTCCAAGGCCAAAACTGCTGGCGTCACACTGAAGCACTGTTGGCGCTTTGACATCGTAGTAGGCGAGATTTGCCGCCGTTTCGCATAGCTTTTTCACTTTCTTGAACGCCCTCTCTTGTGCTTGTGCCAGAAGTACTCTTCACTTTTCGTTACATCTCGAAGCGGGCTATCTGCTTCGCTGAGTTTCGGGATGAACTTGCTTAGGTACGTTACAAATCCCAAAAAGGTTGCAGTCTCTTCTTTGGATTGTGGATGAGGCATTCAAACAATGGGATGGACCTTCTCCGGATCCGGTTTTGTGCCTTCATCAGTTATGATGTGTCCGACGTATTTGATGCTGTGCTGACGAAGCTTACATTTTTCTATGTTTAGTCTCACATTCCACTTGGCTGCTCGCTGTAATACCGTTTTCATGACCTTGTCATGTTCCTCGACGGCCCTCCCTGCGATAATAATGTCATCCATGATGGCTGTGGCGCCATCTATGCCTTCCAGCATGGTATCCATCGTTCTCTGGTAGATTTCCGGCGCGCTTTTTATTCCGAAAGGGAGCCGTAACCAGCGATATCTGCCCAGGTATTGAACGTCGTCAGGTACGATGAGTCTTCGTCAAGTGGTAGTTGGCAAAAGCCAGACTTAGCGTCCAGGCACTGAAGTACTTTGAGCCGTGAAGGTTGCTCATCACTTCCTCAACCGTTTTCATCGGGTAGATGGACCGTTTTATCGCTTTATTCAAGCTACTGGGGTCGATACATATGCGTATCTTGCCGTTCCGGTCTGACACGGCCATTGAACTGACCCAATCTGTTGGTTCGTCGACTTTCTTTATGTGCCCTTCAGCCTTCTTCTCTCTCAGTTTATCCTTAATTCTTGGGAGCAGCGCTTTCGGTTGGTTCCGGGGGCCGTGCACAACTGGCTGCGCATCTTCTTCCAGCTCAATTTTCGCTGTAATTAGCATAATCCCCGTTGTGTTCATCACATCTGGAGTTTTTAGATTTTTTCTGCCTCTTTTCTCGACTTGACTTTAACCTTGTCTTTCGGCTTTGGGTTTATCTCCTCTGTTTTGTGGATTCGTTTAATGAGACCCAGCTCCAAGTATGCCTTGTCGGAGAGTAGAGTTATTTGATCAAGGTCAACAACGTAGAATAGAAGATTGGCCTTCCTAGTTTTGTACCTTACAAACAGTGTGATTGTGCCTAAAGGCTTCATCCTGTCCTTAGTGTAACTTGCTATGACTTTTCGTCGCTTTCGCTCTCTGAGTCAGTATTTATAGCATGTGCAAATTTCACTTTTAATCTGCAGACCTTTCGTATGTTCCCTTGCCTGTCACATAAACTGCACTTTTCTTTCGCGGCTGGACACTCGGCTCGTTCGCCTGATAGACCACATTTATAGCATTTTTTCGATTGCTTTGACATTTTGCACCCGAGTCTACTCTTCGTGTGGCTCGCACTAGCGCTCACACTAGCACCGTCTTTGTGCTTACTCCCCTTTGTCCATTTTGGCTCGCCGATCGGTGACGAAGTCGTCGAAGGTCTCCGTCTCCCCTTGTCGGCGTCTGTCGAACTTGAATCCCGCTCTCAAGGTGTTCTTTCTCGGTGATGTGTATTTTGCAAATACCTCAACGTTCTTCGCAAGCTTTTTCCGGTTCTCTTCATCGAGGTTCACATTCTCATGGATCTCGCGCCCTCGTTCACCTACGAAGAGTAGGAGGTTACCTACTTTAACCTCGTCCTCTTTTGAGGAAAGTGGTCCCATACAGTAGTACTCGAAGCGTTTGCTAAATCTCTGCCACTCCCTGTGGAGGTTTTCTGCTTTCCAGTTCATACAGGGTTTCTGAACACCGATGTTTTCTGCCATGGTTCTAGTCTAGGCTCTACTCTAACTGATTTCTCTCTCTCTCTCTCTCTCTCACACACACACACACACACACACACACACACACACACACACACACACACACACACACACACACACACACACACACTTGACTGTTGACTTGGTTCGTTGCTTGTCTTCCAAACTGACAGCTTGACACTAGCACATAGTTCAACAATGTTCAACACATGATTAATATTCATTCACTGTTTCGTTGACTTGAGTAGTTGGTGTTAAGTACTAGATCTGTGACTTGGGTTCGTGGAGTTGCCCTCTGCTCTGTCACTGCCCACGTGTTGTTTATTTTCACGTATTTTCGCCCGCAAGTTCGTGTGTTTTGGTGCTTACAAGACCTTCAGTTTCGATCCGTTTTCTTGTCAGCCATTTGATTCTTCTTCCCTGACATTTCCGCCACTGGTTTGGGGCTTTTAGAAATGTCTGTAGGCTTCTGGGTTACGATTTAAGTGTAAAATTGTCCGCATCATGACACCATGTTGTAACAGAGGCGGCCATGACATGTAGAACTCCTTTATTGTCTCAGCGTCACACACATACATACAAGTACGGTAAGCCAACTGGCCAATATGCAACAGTATCCACCTCTTCTTGAGCATGTGAGAACCCAACCAGAAGACGATCGCTGGATGGGTTTCAGGGGTAAACAACCACTCTATCACCTCCACAAACCCAGGCCAATCACACCACGAGAGGACCGTTTATCGCTCGAAATACGGTCTACAGGACCCCTTTCCTTGAATGGAGGCAGAGTAACAGTGAGTCATATCAATCTCTTGGAGATCGTCCTCTACATATTTCTCCTTGGTGTTCCAGACGCTCCCACACATATACACTGTACAAGAGCTCTCGATATCTTCTAGAAAGTTATCTGGAGTGGGTTTCCAGTTGTTCATCTGACGGGTTTTCCGGTTGGCGGCCTGGGAGGCGCTGACAATGTTTCCATCTGCCTCAAGGTCCAACGATTTACAGACCCTCACTAGATACTCTTGGTGCTCCTGTGTTCTGTACGTTGTTCCGTCACTAGAGATGTATTGGTCGAACCCACCATCAGCTCCTGCTGTCAACCAGATCCCCTGGGGTTTTTCCTGCCCCGCGATCGATTCCCGTATATTTCCCTCGAAAGTCTCTACAGAGCGTTTAGATGGAAACTGTGGGGTGGTAGACCATGCGTGTCCGTTATGCAGTACCATCTCGATTACAGCCTTCTTTGGGTACCGGAGTCCCTGGTAGAGCGGGGAACCAGCGATATCCCGTACTACGATGCTTTGACTACGATGCTTCTTTAAGTTTGGAAGGTCTGTGATATGGACATTATATTATGCGTCATAAGTATTATTCCGATTCTATTTTTGTATGTATATATTGTTATGTCTATAATGTATGTTGCTGGCACGCTCAAACATGCTCACACACAAATGATCCATTAAACACAAGCACAGCGGAGTGTCCTTTTACAAAGGAAGGGCATATTTTACCCACCAACAAACGCATACATACACACATACACATATTTCAAGAATCTTTTCAAGTTCGTTAATAGCCTCACCCTCTAGTTGTTTTTCATGGCTTTCTTTGTTCTAGCGCGGAGGGGCCTCGCACCAGTCTTCATCTCTAACGCTTTTTGGAGCCGTAGGGCTTTCTGTCCGAAAGTCTCTTTTTTTTCCGCTGGTGGGTTAAGTAGGGCATTTAACTGGGCTAGCTGGGCCTCTTGGGCTTCTTTTGTCTTAGCGTAATCTGGTTGCTCCCCCGTTAGGTTAAAAATCTTGTTCCGTAGGCGTTTTGATTTCTCGGCGAACCCCCCTCTCTTTTTCTCGGGTTTAGTTAGTTGGGGGTCATTCTCCCATGGAAGAGAAAGGTCTGGATGGAGCCTTTTGAGCTCTGAAATCTGTTCTTCCAAGGGGCCCACAGAGTAGGCAAATGGAACCTCTACCCCGATATCCTTTAGAGCGTTCCTGACAAACTTTGCACGTGTTTGGTGTTTCATCAGACACTTAATCGTCTGATTTTTATGTTCAATAGGGATATAAAATCACTTTTTCAACGGAAAATAAAACCGGAAGCCAGAAACCGAAACTGCAGAAAAAACCCCCGAAAAAACGAAACTAACCAATTAAATTACCCCCAAGGAGGCCATAAATCCAGCATTTTCCGCCCCCAAAAAAGGGTTTTGGATTTATACGAGGTAGGTGCCCTAAGGATTACTTGACGGGTTTGGTGCGGCAACTGAAGGATACTGTGATTTAGAGTCTAAGAACGATGACCTGGTGAAGTGCGTGAATTATCTAAAGGAGCTTGTTGACTTCTTCCACATCAGGTGTAATTGCATGAATTACCACCGATTTCCCGGACTGGCGAGATTGGTGGGCCGTCCCTGGGGAATGAGTGGCAATTAAAGCATTTCCTTTGAAATGGTGCGCTATTTGCAAAGATGCATGGCATCTTTTTAAGTCGATTTTTGCCAGATTTCGGTCGAAAAAGATCAAATGCGAAAAGATTTATGTCAGTGGAGGTGTGGTATTAGAGAGGTTCAATTAAACATTGATACATTACATCACACGAACATTTGTCATAGCTTCAGTCGTTCTCAACTCCTTGAGCATGACTAAATTAAACAAATATAAATGTCTGCCACTGACATTGAGCATCGTGCCAGGCATTCTTTTGGCCAGTAATGATCGTCGCTACAGGACAGCCAGAAGTGACGCGGCGAGAAGCTGATGAGAGGGAGAGTTCACAGTTTACAAAATTTGCACCAACGTAGCAAATTGTGGGTTTATGGGTTATCTGGGTCCCGTGTTATCTGTGCGCTTGGCGCTTCCATCAAGGTGGCGGGCGGGAGGGGACGGGGGAGTAGCGTCCTTAACATCTGATAGTTGTCCCTCATCTTACAGTCTTAGGGGATGTTCACTACCTCGCTGATAGAATTGGCATCTTCCATCTCTCATTCAGAGGAGTACTGGTCGTAAGCAGTTTTTATTTGCATAATGACATGCATGCGGTTGGCCATACTAGCTGTAAGGGCATTCTGAATCGCACTGCCATATTGCTGCCCAGACTGTGTCTCTTACAGATGTCGCAGGCGAATTTTGAGCGAAGTTGTTACGAGACAAACATTGCCGCGCGCTGAACGAAAGAAGCAAAGGCTCTTGCCATTTACACTATGGATAATACAAACACGTCTTTTTCTTTCAGAGCTGTGGTAAGGCAATGCTTGTGAATACTGACAATCTTACATGCTATTTTGCAATCGCTTTGAAAATTGACCACCGAAGTTTGCCAACGTAACGCTCGTTCTGATTGGATGTAACACGAGTTGATTGCTCCGGGTTTGCTTTTAGTAGTGCTGGCTGCTCAGACCACTTCATTAGCCCAACAGACCAACAGGCTCAACAAAGACCCCTATCTAATTGTCGTTTTACGAAGTCCCTTGAATGAGGAAGCTCGATTACACGAGTTCGCTCACCTACAGCCGTCATCGCTCAAGCAGCTACAGAAGTTAGCCGGGAAAGACTGCTCGGGCAGGCTGTGTCATTCGTGGAGGTAGGACTTACCTCCACTCCAGTGCGTCTTCGACACAATGCGCTCTCTAAAAAAAACTGCATCTCAAAGCTCTACTCGGGCCTGAATTCCAATCAGGCATAAATTGGTGGCTGCAATGCATGCAAAGGTTCAACAGCTTCAGCTTCGCCGAATCGTCTCCCCCAACGTCTTCATCTCTACTGATGCATCTAATAGGGGCTCTGGAATCCTGCTCGACAACGATTGGACCTACATAGACTGACAATTATATTTGCCTGGCATCTATACCTCACATATTTATATCAAAGAATCCATGTCTATCATATTTGCCATCAACCGCTCGGACCCATGCCTTCAAAACTGCATCTTCATCATACTCACTGATAACACCTTCACTAAAAGTCTAAAAGCATCATCAACGAAAATGTCTGCCTCGACGCCATTCCTATGCCAGTCCTATGTCATATATTCTGGGTACAAAATCTTTTTAACTTCACAATCACCTGCGAATACATCCCTGACCACACCAGTGGTCTGCCGCTGTCTCTGTTGCAGCAAATCATCATGCTTCACCAAATATCTAGTAATTGTTTACCATATTTTGTGTGTCAGTATCGACATCTGGTGCGCTGGAATCCTTCATAGACTCATGTATGACGCTATATATCCGTGACAGATGCACGGACTACACAACTCTCCTACTCAATGCACCTCACCTCATATGGCAGTTTTTGTTTATGTACGAACTCATCCAGTGATCACCCAAACATAGCCGAACGACTTAAATATATCTCATTAAAGAAATGCACGAATATTCTTCGCCTTCTATATACATCTCAAGGTCTTGGTGACCTCAACAGATGTTGGGATATACAGTGTGTCATGCAGGGCATCAGACGTGGCAAAGGGGGTGTAGGGTGATCACACCAGATATCCTCATAAAGATTCATGGGGTGATGTGCTGGTCCAAGCAGTTTGATGGTGTACTGTGGGCTGCCTATATCACAGTATTCTTCTCCCTACTCCATAAATCGAATCTCACACCACAATCTAGTTTTGAACCCTGGAAACATCTTAGTCGGCTGCACCTATACGTTATACCTGGAGGTATGGCGATTTCTGTAAAAACTTTAAAAACAACACATTTCGGGGAACGTAACCCTCAACTACCTCTTCCTTACCTCTGTAATCACCCGCTGTGCCCCATAACGGCACTACGTTGACTACTACTTCTGGATCCCACTCAACGCCCTGATTATTCCCCTGGGATTCTCCTCTCTTTGCCAATCCCACTCCACATGGCCCCCGTAAATTGTCACACCACTTGAAAGCTGCTGGTGTCTCCTCTGTCGGCTTCAGATCACATAGCTTTTGCCAGGTTGAAGCATCTGATGTCGATGTAAGAACAACATTATCCTTAAGGTCTCCTTTTATTGAAGTCATTTCTACTAAAATCACTGCTCACATAGCTTTGCAGATTGGAAATCGTTTTTGTCATATAAAATGTAATGTTACGTAACATTACCATATTACCTTATATTACATACCGCATACGCTCTATGCGTAATATTATGTAAGTTATCATAATATTTATCTTGTCATGTATTGTTTTTAATTGAAAAAAATGAAAGGCACTCTGTTCTCCACTTGATTTGGAGTTTCACCAGTGGGACTCACACTTGTCCAGTGACTTTGGCAGCCAAGGCCACCAAATATGTTGACCAGTCTTGTTACTTGTTGTAAATATTTTTTTCCAACAGTGTGTTGATCATTCGGATTCTTATAGTGCGGAAGGCAAACAATAGAGGAAAGCAGAGCTGGTTGTAAGCTTTGATGCACCCCCGTAACTAACTCATAGGCAAAGTTGGGAGGGGGCGACCAGTCCACCAATAAAGGAGGTCGGGGTCGCTTGAAATAGGTACTACATGTATTCAAGGCAGAATACGGTAGGTGTTTTCATGGTCGTTTGAAAAATAATGTAAAATAATCATAGGTAAAAAAGAAATGTAAAATAACGTGCGATGGTAAATATTACAAACTAACAGCTTTATTTCCCATATAATAGAAAGGCTTAGAGCTGGAAAAAAATAATTATCAGTCTGCAACAGTTCATCCTTCAAAGATAGAAAGTCATATTCTCAATCAATGACCTCCTGGGCATGTTGACAGTGAAACAGTCAGTGTGAGAAAATAATAGGTTATAAAACAAAAGCTAGATGTAAGATGCAATAACATCCTGTACATATCTAAATATGTACTGTAAATGAAAGCACAAATCAGTGAGTTGACAACGATGAATATGGCCCAGAGTAAACAAGATGAAGGTCACAAAGTAGCTGAGGTGAAAATTACTATGATGCTAAGGTGAAGGTCAATGTAATTTGTTGAGGTGACGGCAACCAAGTTGTTGAAGCAAAGATCAGTGAGGCAGCTTTCCATATTGCTGTTGTGATGAGAAAAGACGTAGAGCTAGGCAATATGTTGTCACAACAACTACAATAGCCAGCAGTATGAGGTAGGAGTAGAGTTGTTGATATCGATGAGGTGTCCATAATACAGTGTACTTCATGGACCCATTTTCTTCTGCAGCAAAATCCGACATATAATGACACGACAAAAAATAGTTTGATCCCAGATAACACATGGGCCATAGCTAGCTGGTTACATAATTGTGGCAAATTGATTTAAAAGTTCCCCGTTAAACAAGGCAATGAGTTTAAAATGAGACAATCAAGACTTACTGACTTTTTGAGGTTATGTCATGTGGGTCAGTCTGTGTGACTTACCTATGATGGCAGCACCATATCCTATCTGAGAGACCCCCATTCTGTAGCTACATGTAGGCACAACTATCTCAGTCAGTGAGACCTGGTTGCTCAGGTTTATATGGAACAATGTATTGTCCTTCACCCTACTCACTCCCCCCATCCATCTGTGACCTCCAATGTCCTTGGGATTCTCAAAACAATCTAAGCAAGTTATAATTTTTGCCTGAAATATTAACCATATCAATTGTACTTAAAACATCAATAAGTCATGTTTGCAATGATGTTAATTCTCTAGTCATTTGTTGAATAGCATCATTACTGTGGTGTCATGGTAACAGATACTTACCAAGTGAGTGTGGGCGGTGATGATCAACTTCACCTGAGAATCCTTCAGTAACTGACCACAGCAAGCAACCGAGTGGAGCAATAACATGAATGGTCTCCCTGGACTGACTGATTAGCTCATCAGAATGAGGTGATTGAAATTAGTCAAATAGAATTAAATGATCAAATCAGTTGATGGGTTTGAATTGATCAGACTGAATAACAAGAATGATTCACTTTGAATGAGTTAATCAACATGAATGGATCAGAAAGAGTTGGTTAGAATGAATTTATCAGAATGGCATGATTCATGAGTTACAGAATTAAAGGTTTTGCATTTGATGATTTAGTATGGGAGGATAAGATATTTGATTCAGGATCAAAATTAAATGATTCAGCAACATCTGACAGAAGTATAAGGCATATAAAAAAACAGCACATGATGAGGTAAAACCACCAAAACATAAACAACGCTTCATTAGTTTTGTCCTGTGGGACAATGAGATAAAGTTACCTGGTGATACTTGAATCTGCTACGCTCCAGAATACCCATATGGTTGAGTATGACTCGGTAGCGGCCAGCGGAGCTGCTTACCAGGGAACGCACTGCTTCTCTCACACTGCTATCATATGCCTCATTGTCATCCCAGTTCAGCTGCACCCACCAAACAACTGTCATCAATTTCCAGTTTGTAACCATACACTATCTTATCTCAAATTGATATGGATGTGGATGAATATGAATGCTGAAGCCTCATTGGGTGTTTGGCAGTACAACATGTGCTATTGTGTGAAGACAGTAGTGTGTTATAAGTATAAATACTGAATTATCTAACAGTCTTTATTTGAGTAGCATGATTTGGAACTTCATCTAGCATTGTTCACGTAAAATAAATGTAACATAACGAATAGAGAATAATTGATCTGAGCTTAGTATCATAGATCTGTTGATAAAATATTCTCTTTCAAATGATGGCACTACAGTACCCATGTGTAACACTAACATCATGTGATCACTGACCTTCAGGAAATCAACAAACTTGACATTGTCAGGATATTGCGGGAGGTTCTGCTGCTTCTGGCTGAGGAAGTTCACCTTGAATCGTTTCACTTTCCATGGCTCTTTGCTATCCCAGCCCTCACCACCAACATCATTATCACCAGGGATGTAAACACTCTGATACACAAACACAACATTATAGTCGCCAGGGCTGCATATACAAGAACTTAATGTAGGATGCAACCGACAGAGGCAGGCTCTTGAAGTGGCCACGATTATGACCTCTATGCACGACTACATTTCACTTGACAAAAGATCACACAACAGCAATTTTACAACTACATATGTATTGTATTAGCTTTGAAAAGAAAAGCCACAGCAGCACACATACACCAATCTACTCAACAGTTACAAGAATACAATCCCACAACAGTGTACTCTCAAGAGGACAACAACAAATCACAAGAGGCCCATTCTCCAATGGGTCAACATGGCAAACAATCATGCATTATTTTCTAACATCAATGTCATCATCATAATCATTATCACAATGTACTGGAATTCATCACATGAAACAGATGACTTCTTAGATGGTGGTGAAGGATTGTGGTGATGATTACTGGGAACATCATAAATTGAGAACTAATATTGATGATGATGATGAAGACATCATGAACAAGATTATGATGTTTATGACAACTATACTGTTTATGTGGATGCCCTAGAGACAAGGAGAACATACCGTATTTAGAAAGTTTGCAATTGATTTAATCAACAAGAATATGTAAATTTTGTCAAGATTGGACTGTTATCCACAGAGATATTCAGGATTTAAGATCTTTACATTTTTGATGATCTCGACCTTTGTGCATATATATAAATATATATATATATATATATATGTAGGAATGTGCCATAATAGTTGGGATTTATCCGCTATGCCCAGTCACTCTCATAGGTATATATATATTCCCAGTTGTTTGTTATGTAATTCTATATTTTTGTTTTCATAATGTTATGGGCACGACCTCAGGGGCAGGATGTTTGTGATGGAACTGTTATCGAGGTCACGCCGGTCTCTTAAATTGGCACAAACGCTGAAACCGTGCGCCTCCAGATCAAGCAGAAAAACGACCATATTACACTACATAAGCATCAGTGCTGATCAGTAACTTATTATTGTCAGGCACTTGGCAGCCCATTGAAAGAAAAGCGTGACCTCACACTAGGTGGGGCATTTGTCGGCTCGTTCATTTTCAGTGGTAATCTTGATTCCCCATCTTGAAATAACGTCACAGCCACTTTTCATGCACCCTTTTGTTTAATGAAAATATTCTGATTTCTATCTCAAGTCTATATTTACAATGTCATGGCGGAAGTGGACAAGGAGGTGTTCGTTTTGAGAACCACAACGTCATGGTTTACACAATGTATGGATGTGCAAAAAAGGCACACTCGACCTGTATTGGGAAGACATAATAACAAATACAACAGTGGTGTATTCAGAAACATACAAATATGCTTATGAAGCTGGGTGTATAACAGTATACTCTAAGAAACGTGTCAAAATGAATCTTGATTTTCAACAACAGAGTTATGATGACAACCAAAGTCACACCACTAGTGGCCTCAGAAATAGCTATAGTGAAGTTGACATGTGACAACAGCTTGTACCCCGAGTGGCAACTATTACACATAACACACCTTGACATGGTCTGGGGTTGCGAAGACAGAGTGGAAGCGCCCCATGTAAGAAGAATATTCGACAGCACTAGCCTCACTGCCCTCATCGAATAGATCCCCGAGGTAGACGACCACGTCCGGCTCCACATGACTCAATGCTCGCTTAAATGTCCTCCTCATATATCTGATACACAGATAAATGCAAACCATGCTGGTATAGCCACTGCCAGTAACATAAATAGAAATAAAAAGAAACACCAAGGTTTTACACCATTTACAACAAAGAAGTGATAGATGTGGATGATTGTGATGCATGGACAGCTCCCACTAAGTGGCAGAAACCTTTTCCCTGACCAGTTTGCAAACCCTTGTTGCTGGGAGGGAAGTCAAATGCAATACCATTGATCAGGGGTCAAAATATCATGGGCTATGGGGTCAGTGGCTGTTTCCCACCCCCTGGGACCGATAAGCCCCCAATCATATATCGTAGAGTAGGCAAGTGTTCAGGGCCGCGATCTTCAATAGCTCAGCTGGGTCCTTGCCGACTCGTTGCACCACCAAATCAGCCACTACCACTACATGGCTGGGTGATGGGCTTTTGAAATAGGGGGCATTTGTTTCTAACAACCGACAATTCAGGGTGGACGTCCACCTGCTCACCACATCCCCAGAGCCCGAGAAATAGTGGAGGTGAATCTGCTGCTCTTGGAGCACCTGACCAAGCAGCTGATACAGGGCACAGCAATATGCCTTGGTGCCGTCATCTCCCCTCATTCCCCGGATGAGCAAAACCAGCACATGCCGGGGCTCCAGGAGGGACAGGGTGTGGTGCAGGAGGGCATGTTGCTGTGTCTCCTATTCAGCAGGAATGGTCTATGCCAACCTTCCCAAGGCCGACTACTTCGGACCTTTTGAGAAGGTTGGTCATCATCTGCATTTGGTCAGGTGTGCACTTTGTTGCTTGCTTGGGGTGGAGGCCAATAACAACCCTCACTTTCTGGTGCCCCAGGTTGATTATTTTATCGACACTGGGGTAGGTAATAATTGGCCAAGGCACCCCCAACCACGACAGACTGGGGTTTGCGCGGCCCGGAATTCCGTGGTTGGCCCTGTCCATATGGAAGTGGGAATCGAAGGCAACAGGTAGCTGAGGATCCCATTTAACAGACTTCTGTCCTTCCCCTCTGCCCATCATCCTATCACACTGTGCAGGCCGACAACCCAAGTCCCAGACCGCGGGCGAATTTGGGGGCCTCATACAGAAGCTGTGAGGAACTGGATGCTCGTAGACCGGACATGGCCTCCTTCAATTGTCCTGTGGGTTCCCTCAGGCTTTGGCATCCAAAACCTCCTAACCTCTCTGTGTGATGAGCCAAGGTTTTTAATTTCTGGCCTGACCCCAGCAGGTAGTTCGTGATTACATGGAGGACGGACAATCGCTGCCTTGTCACATCCATGGGATCTAGGCCTTGTTAAAGGCATTGGATTTCGGAGATTTGTACGAATCCCCACACTTATGGGGCATCTAGGTGTGGACTTCCCCTTGTGGCCGACCATGTTCCCTTGGGGCATCTCGCCTACAGCCCCCTGGGACTCCCCCTGCAGCTCCACGGGCCATGAGTTGGCTATTTTTTGGCGTTGGGGGTCGTTGCCGCTGGGCTTGTCTGCCTCCCTTGGCTGAGTCAGGGTGGCTGTTGCCCATGCCTTTCCCTGAGGTTCGAAACATGGGCTCTAATCCTGGCCCTACTGAGTCAGGGTGGCTGCTGCCCATGCCCTTTCCTGAGGCTCGAAACATGGGCTCTAATCCTGGCCCTGCTCTTTCCTAAATTAGCTACAGGCCGCCCTGTGCAAGAGGACGCCTGCAAAGTCCACTCAGGGGCACAGGCGCCTTCATTAGCTGAAACTCAAAGCAAGGACGAGTCTAGAGCGAGCCTAGAGTCCCTGCTTGGCCTGGCTGGTAATGGAGCTTTGACGCGCTTCCAGCTACACAGGCCGATAGGGAACATCTGATAGTGAATCCACTCTCAGCTCAGGAGCTGCAGAGACAGCGCTGTCTTAGCTGACAACCATATCCACTGCAGGTCCTTCTTCACTTTCTCTATCATCACCTGGTGGCTTAACGCTTCTACCCGCTGTGCCCCCATTGTTCTAGGGCACATAATCAATTGCTCCACCAGAGACTTAGCAGGTATTACTAATACTATTAGTATTAGACCCTCCTTCATTGCCCTGGCCACAATACTACTCTCTGCATGAAATGCCCGTGACAAGGTTGGTGGCAAATGCAATACAGTTCTTCATCATCTTCGCTTTCATCTTGTCCCTCTTGGGGTTGTTTCTGCCAATTCTCTACCCACTTTGGCAGATCCCGGTCTTTTCAGGGATAAATGCGATTGTGATTGAGGACGAAGAGTGTATTTCTCAGTTGCACTCTGAAGATAGTCGGATATGTGCTTTACGATGACCGCTGGTCCTTTTCAGGGAGGACTCAGCTTCCTACATTTCCCCTTCAAGGTGGCCGTATCTAGCATATACACAAGATCCCCTTTCTTATACAACGTTTCCACTAAATGGACATAGTAATTACATTCCATATGACGCAGCGAGGTTTGGAGCTTAGTCCGGGCAACATCATGGGCACGGCCTATCTCACTTGTTAGCTGGGCTATGTTATCCGCTTCCTCCACTTCTCTTCTTTATGATGAGGGAACATCAGGCGTGCCGGTACATTCACCTCTAGCCCCAGCAGTGGTTTATTGGTTGTAAAACCTGTACTTCTGTTAACTGACGCCTTGAGGGCACCGACCAGCTGCGACAAATGCATGTCTCACTGCTGTTGGTTCTTCCCAATGAAACAGCTTACTGCGTCCATTAATGTACGGTTGAATCTTCCCACTCGTCTATAAGCAGATGGTCTGTAAGGCGTTGTGCTTGCTTTATGGATGTGGAGAGGCATGACTCGAAGTTTCTCCCCTGGTCAGAGAAAACTTGGTAAGGTTATCCAAACCTGGAGAAGAATTCATTTACAGCTGCTCTTACTGTTACCTTGGCAGTTTGAAAGGGGAGAGGCATACCTGCAATCCATTCGGTGAATTGGTCTACCATCATGAACATTCCCCCTGGAGGTATGGAGCAACAGTCCAAGGAAATCAATGTGTTCCCGCTCCATAGGCGCGCCTGCCTAGTATGCCATCATAGCGCCCTTGCCTTGGCAGGTAGTTTTCTTGTTTTGGTTGCACGTGCTACAGGATGTTAAATAGTGTTCCACATCCTGAGCCAAACCAAACCAATGGAACTTTTCTTTAACTTTTGCTTTGGTCCGTGCAACCCCCTGGTGGCCGGCAGATGGTATGTCATGGTGCAGGCATAGTACCTCTTCTTTCAGACTGGCGGGGACCACCAGGTCCTTTTCATTGACTGTTTTCCTTTCCTTGTATAAGACTCCATCTACCAAGCAGATACTTTCTTTGTTGACAAAGTAGTACTTAAGGAGAACAGGGCCCCTATGCAATGCTCAGCCATCGAAGTAGGGTGCCATTGTCCTTGTCTTTGCCTTGTTGCTCTCTTACTTCCTAAGTGCTAAAGCCCCAGCTGGACTGGTTCTGAAAGGCCGCTGGGTCCATGTCGGTTATTGTATTACAACTGCAGACTTCTACCAGCTCTCCGTGTTGAGTCAATTCTATGAAGGGCCAGCCTTCGGGAATAAGGTCCTCTTATGTAGACACCAGATCCCTGGTTTCTGTTGATGTGTGGGGTGCCTCTATCTGGCACCCCCTAAGGAGCACATCCAGGTGGGGGCCTTGTGGTCACTTACTTAAGCTGGCGCTTCCGGGGCAGATTCCTCCATGATTCGGCTGGCCCATGAACCTTTCAACATCCTTTATCTTGGTGGGCTTAGGCCATTCCTTAACCACCGCTGTATCCGTCTCGGACATCTTTATGTTGTCCCAGTGGACGATTCTCCCTATATTTCTTCGGCTTCAGCTTAAGGCCTTAGTTGCGGAACCAAGGCAGAACTTTCTCTAGGGCCCTTAGGTGTTGTTTGAAGCTTGAACCGAGAACCAGGTCACCATCCAGGAAAGCCTGGACAGTGTTCCAATTGTGCTCCAGATTACCAAGTGATCACCTTAGCGATTGTGGCAGGGGCATTGCATAACCCTAATCCCATCTTCATGTTCAAACAGGCCGTACTTGGTTATGAATGCGGTTTTCTTCTGCTTCACCGGCTTGATTCCTATCTGCCAATTTGCCGAATTATCATCCAATTTGGAGAACCACATATTGCCCAATAGGGTGTTTAGGCAGTCATCCACTTGAGGGAGGGGGAAAACGTCTTTGGCAGTGACATCGTTCAACGCTCTGTAGTCAATACACCAACCTACCGGCAGTGCTGAAATTCTAAGTAAGAGGAGGTGTCAATGGTGCATCAGTTTTGGTACACATATATGTGCATATAAATATTCGTATATATATATATATATATATATATATATATATATATATATATATATATATATATATATATATATATATATATATATATATATATAGACACACACACACACACACACACACAGGGTCTTAGCCAGGATTTGAAAACTGCCCGTCCGCCCGTACGCAGTTTGTTGTCTTTCACCCGAAAGCTGGGGGTGGGGTGGGGGGTGGGAGTGGTGTGTGTGTGTGTGTGTGTGTGTGTGTGTGTGTGTGTGTGTGTGTGTGTGTGCATAATGTGAATTATCACACAGTTGTTCAAAAGAAATTAAATTGCAAATTAATGATACATCCTGCGCTGGCACAAGCATACTGCGAAATAAAAACCCAATTGCAACTTGTGAGCTTCATTCCTGAGCCAACAGTGCAGACCTAGTCAAGGTCCCCTAGCCTGTTGGCTGCGGGCCCTGTTTACATGTAAATGATATTCAATAGTCTCGCCAGGGCAAGAACCGTGGAGTCTGGAACACAGACTAGTGCAGACCAAAAGTTACTTAGATCGTGGGAAAAGCGATACCGCCAGTCAGACATTTCGGAATGATGCTCCAATAGACCGTGCACAATGTATGCCAGCCTTCCAGTTGACATTTTTCTTACAAACCTCGAACATATCGTGTATCATTTTCGTCTCTGTCCCAGAATTGGGAAAATGACTTTATGTCTATTTCCTTTCAAAAAGCATTGTGGGCATTAACAGTGATGTTTTATGCTACAATTTCTGTCTTATGCTGTGCTCCTTCTTTATGGTTTTAGTTGCTGCTTGGTGTTGCTTGGAGTGGGAACTAGCCAGAGTAATAACACAAGTCCAGGAGTAGAGTTCTTGTAGTTTAACAATGTAGCCTTGCTGGGATCTCGGTCAGAATCTTTTCAGAATTTCTTAGCTAGATATTCTCGTCTTTTTGCTACGGAGATCTCTCTGACTGACCCATGTGTGGCCCTTATATAGGGTCCCCGGTCAGCTGGCTTACTTTCCAGCGATGCTTGACTGGTCCACACAATAGACCATGCTAACCTATCCCAAAGTGACCCGACGGGTCCACTTGGAGGGAGGACCCACAAGCGAGTCAAGTCTACAAGGATTGCTGCTATCAGGGTTACACCCCTCCTCACCAAGTGGTCAGATGTAACCCGGGCTGTTGTGCTGATAATTAAGTGTGTGTGTGTGTGTGGGGGGGGGGGGGGGGGGTGGAGGCTTTTTAAAAACGGATGAGCTAGTATTAGTATATTCTTACAACACATATGATATCCATACGATGAAATAATGCATCCAAGTATTCAACATACGTGTCACAGTCCCATCTGGTGATGAAACCAAAGGAATCACTCTCATGTCTCAGACCAACCAGCTGTGGGTCGGCCACCAACAGTACTCTCATATGCGGTGCATCGCTGGAACCAACAAATATATGGCACTTCATAAATTGAAAACAATATATGTATACATTATTAATCCTGGACAGAAAACAATGCTTTTTTCAACCATATATAAATGACAGAAAATAATGTTTGTATGCATGGTCATTAGTTTGTCTCTATCTCAATTGTACTCAATTCGACACATGTTACAGTGGCTTAAAGGACTGGTAACAAACAAAAGTTATATTAAGTGTATACAGGTCAACTAACAGTAAAACAAGCTGGCAAGGGTAAATGATGCATGTCTTTACAGAGAGACACCAGGCACCAACCTCGGGTGCCACTATAAGCATCAGAAGAGTCAGCTGGATATAGGGCTACAAAGTGATGTTGTCAGAATCCCTTCCGACCCCACATTGCGCCCCAAAAAAGGTGTGACAATTGCCAAACTGGCTTCAACAAAAGGGGGTCCTTATAACATTGCTATGCAAGATAAGGATTTTGAGGCCTTGCATTGTCCTTAAAAAACTGTTTCTTGCTGGTGAATCATAGATATGTTTTAGCCCCATGACTAGAATGCTACAGCAAAAACGTGTAAAGGAGCCAGTTTGCACCATTATCAGCCATGTGACGTCACACTTTATAGCCCTATACAGCAGCTACTAAATATTCATAGCATTCAGAATCACATGACCCACCTTACTTGTGGGTACAGTCTCGACCAGAAGAGTCCTGCAAACGAGTAACTCAGGTATTCATTCCATAACACTGAGATGAGGACCAAGGCAAGAAGAGAATTTTTCACAGTCATGTGGTAGTAGAAATAATACCAGTAGTTACGTTTCAGCATCCTAAATCCCACACCGTAAGCTTCACCTGGAATTGTATGTCGTTGAAATTATACCTGACCATACGTATACTCATGAGGATTCTAAAAAGGTATGTTTCATTTTTTTAAGTTAATTAGAAAAAAAGTTATTGAGGTTTCAAATTTCATGGTATTGCTCGTTTTTTTGCCAGAACAGGGATAACAGCCACTTCATATGTCTTATATTTAAAATATCATAGTGAAATTACACCACAAGAAATGTATCATCTAGAGGATTCTAATAAATTATGTTTCATTTTTGTAAGTCAATTAGTAAAAAAGTTATTGAGGTTTCAAATTTCATGGTATTTCTCAGTTTTGAGCCAGAATTCTATGGTAAGGTAGTCTGCGTCCCAGACTCCAGGGGTTCCGCTACGCTTCTCGCCCTAGAGTCTACGACAAGACAATGTCTTAAACTGGCGCGTCCGAATATTCTTTAGACACGTTTGTTAATCTTCGTGACCAATTAACGCAAAGGTTGTGACCCGGATTGACCTTAATTGCGCGTGTCTGGCTCATGAAACTGGCTTGTGATATGCACCCTTGGTTTTATGTGACATCATGTACATTGTTGTGGTCTGCGTCCAATGAGAACACATTGAATGTCTTCTGGAATTATGGGGCGTCCCAAAAGTTCAAATTGGCACCACAACAAGCGCTTTAATCGCTTAGCTGCACAATAGTATGTTTACGTAATAGTCAGTTAAAAAGAACCAGTTGTGTGATTAACGGTGCCGCTCAGCGTGAAACAACAAATTGGGATGTTGTAGAATGTGTGCCCGGCTTATAAAAATCACTCGTCCGGTTGGACAAGTTCTTCGGAAATTGTAGAACTGACCAATGCGAGACAATGACTCAAAAGTACCCAAGAGTGACCGAGACACGGCTTGTGATAGGAGCATCCCAAATCAGTTCAAGACGCTATCGTCCCCTAGACCTGATGGCGAGACTATTGAATATCAGTAACATGTAAACAGCGCCAGCAGCCATCAGGCTAGGGGACCTCGACTAATGGTAAGGGATAACAACCACTTTTCATGTCTTATATTTAGAATATCCCAGTCATTTATGAGATTGGTGAAATATATATACACAGCGTCAGGTAACGATGAGAGAAATATGGTTCGATTAAACCAGTGATAGTTTAAGGTCAGTGGTCACTCGCGTCTTCACACCAAAATTTTGTCAGAGAGAGATTCAAATGCGAATTGTTTAACTGCAATGGCTATGAATATTTGCGTGCCAATACGCAGCTTATATAAGACTGGGGTGAACTCATGATAAACTCTGGATGTACTCCGTGAACGAATCTGACACAAAACGTGGTTGACAGAATCTCTTTGATGTATTAATTTTGGGTGGTGTCCTTGGCGACGAGCAGCTCGCGCAACGGTCGCCGTAACTGTCGGCAGCTCAGCATCTACTCCGTTAACCCTAACTTCCGAATTCCACGTGCAAGCGCATGTGACATATTGCCTTTGAAGTTAGTGGTCTGTAACGGATTTTTTGAATCCACAACCCCAAATAAATAAATTAAGTACCATATTAAGTTCAAGAATCAAACGTTTTCTTATATGACATAATGCTGACAAGGCAAAATCAAACATTTCAAAGTTTAAAATTCGACAATAGGGTTCCAACGGATTCGAAAATAAACTTGACCAAAGTGTTCCACTATACTTGAATTACCCCGTATATAGATGGATGTTAAGGGCCAGATTGATAAATGAACGAAAATCAACTTTGTTTTACCCCAAGCAATCAGCCACGTAAGCGATCTTGAGTCAGAGTGTGAAGGCAAGCTATACCGTAGTATACGCTCTCCTGGCGCGGGCACGACAAAATTGAACAAAAGGGTTCCAATCGATTCGAAAATAAACTGGACCAAAGTGTTCCACTATACTTACCCCTGTATACAGATGGATGTTAGGGCTCACATTGATAAATGAACGAAAATCAACTTTGTTTGACGAAGCACGATCATTTGTGGTTGCGATCGTGCGAAGCCGTGTAGAGTCAAGGCAAGGTTGACCCTGATACAGGCTCACTGGAGGAGCATGAAATGATTGGACGACGTTTTGAAGTGCAAAATACGACAAAAGGGTTCCATTTAATATGAAAAAAAACTTCACCCATTTGTAATATCACACTTAAATTTGTCAAAAGTGTGTACCTATTTTGCGGGCCTCTGATAAAATTGGGCAAAATATACACTGATACATTTGTTTACACCGTAACATTTCGTGTGTAAATAATATTACTTTCCCTTTGGCCAATTTTTTTAGATTTTATACGACCATGAACATTAGAATGTCATCTTATCATTTACCAAACAATAAAAACGATACGAGAAACGAATACGAACCGATTAATGGAATTCGAAACCGACCGATTTTAAATTATTGGGAATAGGCTATTCGTACGGCAGCCGTACGAATAAGATGGGGATTGGCTATCCGTACGGCAGCCGTACGAACAAGAGACCCATGCAAAAAAAAGGGAACTTGGCGAACTGCATCTAATTAATTGGAGAGATTTTCAGAATGGGGCCTTAATTGACCAAAACGAAATTTTCCTGATGCAGTTGGTAAAGTTCCCCCATATACTCTTGGGCCTCTTGGTGAGTAGTATATGTAATAGGGGTTCGAGCACAGAGGGGGACGATCTTGAGATCACCTCCACCGACGATAAGGAATCCCCCACTTCAGAGCATAATTAACCCACTTTAACTATTCTTTTCGGGGTCTAAGGTCTCAAGAACTGACAAGAGCTGGCCAAGGATTAAAGCTGTTACCTCTCAGCAGGCTGCTTCCAGCCCCTATGGTATAGGCTCACACCAGTAGTTAGTCACCATAGAGGTCATTGAGTGATAAATATCTGCAACCGTCGCTGTAAGTTCCATTTTTCACGCGGTTGAGGTCCTGTATAAACTGGGCAACCTTAGCGTCGTTCTTCTCGATAAAGTCGGGATCGGGACGAGCGGTTATCAATCTCATCGTAAAGAGCTTCCAACAGTAGAAAGCCCCCGTCGGCCTCTCTGTGGTCCCACTCGGTCTTCCCAACCAAGGACCGTGATGCTCCTGTTCCAAGCCCAGACAACGATTAAACCTCCCGTTCGCACTATAGTCACCGTCTTCAAGCCCCTCCACCCCCGCCCACCCCCAAGCCACCGTCTCCTTATACTTCTTCTGATCCTTGTGATACACCTGGTTATACGCCCTAGCTCTCCCCAGGTCCTCAAAGGAGCACAACCTGAAAATGCAGTTGACAAACACCCCGATGGTCGCCACCGGACTGTGGTGCAACCCCAACAGAACCTGAGGCTTATACATATTCGGAATCACCCTCCCAGGACTCCGAGTGTAGGGGCACTTTATCTCGAGCAGCACAACCTCCTCAGGATGCCCCAGACAGACAGCATCCACTCCAGCCTGCCGGATTGGGAGCACACAAAAGCCATCCGGAGAGTAGGCCATAACGCCGCCCTCAATATAGATATTATTTCCGTAGACCTTGGTGTCGTACACCTTCTCCAATACCGCAATTGCAACCTCCTCAAAAGTCGTACCCCAGAGGCAGGGTGCGCTAAAGCGAACACCCTCATTGCTAGTTTTTTCTGTCAGCTTCTTGCTATAGCTGCTGAAGTAGTTTTGCCCTATGATAGAGGAGTAGTCACTTCCTCCAACGCAGCCCTTCCTTGTGGTCTCCCACTGGTCCGTATTTTGTTTGACTCCAGTATGATCGTTGCAGAAAGATTTTATCGCCGCCTACATTATATCTAGCAACCCCCACTCTTCAAATGGACTGTCAGGGTCATACCTTAGCAGGTCTAGGGGGCGATTCTGCCGCTTTCAAACATTTTGCTTTAATATCACTTTTCATTTGACTATATTTCATGATCTCGACCGAAACGAGCTTAAACTCATCATCTGAGATATACCCATCTTCAAGCGCCGCCGATACAATGTCAGCAATGGTATTCAATTTGCTCTGAGCGAGAATGCGGATCTTGTCATGCTTTTTTAACTTAATGGTCAGCCGCCTACTGATGAATTTTCCAGCAATTACAAGTAGCCCACTAGCGGCTCCAGTAGCACCCAACACTGTGGCAATAGGAATGGCAACTATTGTAGACATTACACCTGCACCACTTGCGCCAAGACACATACCCACAGCAACTAAAGCAGTGTCTACAGCGTCCACTGAGTTTACTGCACACCTATATTTTTTGTACATAGCACCATATTTTTCAATTTCTTTCTCAAGGTATTGCTTCTTAAGACTGATCTCATTCAGCCGATAGGAGTGCCCCAGATCACATGGAGGAGGCTCCGGATTTAACAGTGCAGTCGTTGGTTGTTGTTTCATACTGTTGTTATAGGCACATAAGTCTATAAGTCAAGTTCAATTAGGAGTGATACTACAGTACAAGTCGCCCCTCTGTTTGTAGCGGCTGTATAAAAGTTAATAACGTTGCCTTGTTCCAGCTGTAAAGGCTGGGCTAAAGATATTACAACAGCCTGTTGGTTAGCTGGCTTACTTATTCCCCGGGGGGGGCACTTGGCCTTATTCTGGATAGGGTGTGCCGCGGGACCTCGAAAACCCGTACCCGTCGTACAAGGTCAAAATGGCCAAAAGCATACCCCGTCGTACAAGGTATTATGCGAATGTATAACCCCTCGTACAGATTGAAGCTCAAAAACATACCCCGTCGTACAAGTATGAGGCCAAAAAACCCGTCGTACAAGTCAAGAGGCCGAAAAAACATACCCCGTCGCGCGGCACATATGTACTACCTCTATACCATTAAGTGCCCCCCCGGGACTTATTCCTACCGATTGAGTTGTCCCATTTATAACAGGAAACACTGCTATAGCACCAATACCAGCGCCCGCACCAGACGACAACCCCATACGAATGATCTTACCATTGGATAACATGGTATATCCACAACTTAAGTCTAGTGAGCCTTGACCCCCATCACCAAACGACCACTTATATCCTCTGCGAAGGGCACCACTTACTTCTGCCCAAATAGTAATGAGATGTTTCGTTTGGGAGCTTATGTGTTCTCTCAGGTCCCTGCGATGCTGTCTGTATCTGTCATCAACATACTTTCTATTAGCAGCATCCGTTGGCGAAATTGGGTCTCCCAACTGAACAATTTTATTATCTCCCATTTCAAGGTCTCCAGTCATAGTACCGCCACTTTTATCCATTTTTTGTGAGTCTACATAGGTCTTTGTGGCATATTCCGAGAGGTCGGCGCCCTGAACAGTGCTTGCCGGTTTTTGCCTAGGTCCATAAATACTCGTTTTTATTGACATCTTGTAAATTCAAGAACAACGCTAACAGGTAAGTCGTGGTTATCTAATAGCCTTCCTTTATTATCGCGTAACTGAACCTTTAACTCATGCACTGTTCCACTAGTGACACGCTTACATACAGGATTAGTGATGTTCGTGGTTATAATATCACCGAAAGAGCCACCCTCTAAGCCAACAACTTCAAGAAGCGTAGTGGGTGCACCATCTAGCATGTTGTGTGTGGTGCTGACTTGATCGAGGTGAATATATAATGTGCAGAACATGCTAAAGTTGATGGTCCGGTAGGCGGTGTAAGTACCTGAAGGTATCCACCCGAGGCCGTCATCAAGACCCAACATTTTTAACACTCCGTCTGATATATTCACAGCCCTATTGTCTGGAACTGTTAGGGTAATAAACCCATTTGCAGCATCAACTTCCAAACCGATACCTAATGGTGTAATCTGCTCCTGAAGAAGGCTGAAACTCCAGAGGCCCGGTTTTAATGAGGCAATTTTTCCTCTTCCTATAGGCCTTGACCACCATTGAATGCTTTTGTTTGTTTTGAGATTGTACCAGCCCACAGTATACGTGATTGACCTTAGGCCAACACATAGATCACCCTCAGTGTTGTCAATAGGTTTTTGCAGGGACACAGCGTCGCCGCTTTGAACATTTGACAGAGTGTGATACATAGCACTATGAATAAACAAGCCTTTAGTTTCAATAGAAAAGCTACCCCATATGGTGCGGGCGGGGTGTATCCAGCCTCATACGGTGTGGGAGATAAACTAACCCGACAAACAATTCAAGTTGTTCACAATGGTGGTACATTCACAGCAAAGTTTCCTGATCTATTCAGTAACTATAAGGTGCCACCGGTAACAGAGGACACAGTAGTAAAAGACTGGTTGACAAATCCAATGCAGTTTTGGCAGAACCAGTTAAACTTTGCAGTGTGGTGTGCATCAGTCGGCTGCGGCGTGTCCTCCCAGGACCGACTCGAGGCTGGGATTCCACTCGTGAAAGCTCTCTACACCTTTCACCTTTATTACACAGTGCGTCGCCTATTAGCCTCTACATCAGGATCATGCCTATGACCCCTATAACAATACATATGACAAGAGGGCATATGAGAGACTCTGCACTAACTTTGGTGTTCAACCAAACACAGACTGGCGTCAGAAGGCAACCGTAGCTAATAGTGGCCTTGGTATCTTATATGCACATGATGCGTATGGTTACGGGAGTGTCGTCAAGGTTGCTGGTCGAAACGTTCCTTATGACCCTACACGGATGGCCTTTGAGGCGGAAAAGGATACAAAGCCAGGTTTTGCCCACGCGAGTAACCTACAATCCTTTCAGGAGAAAATGGGTGCTGTTCTACATCTAGCACAGGGACCTGAAGCAGACGAGGCCTGGAGTACCTTCATACTGGACACGTCTGAGGGCTTTACACAGACCCCGGCGTTGAGCGAATTAACGACAGCATTCGGACCTATGTCTGGGCCATTCTTAGTGCTCAGGCGCAGACCCGCTCAGAGATACTAGGTGTTGGAACGTCCTTTGATGCTCAAAAGCAATTTCAGGCCAACGTTGAGGATGCCATCAACTCCCCAGTGGATATTCCATCATCCATCCGACGGTATCAGAACGTCCTCCAGAATGCCTCCTCAAAGGTTGATTATGTGTTTGGAACGGGCCTGTACATGGCTCCGTCTGATATGAGCCTCGCCATTGGAAACTTTGCTGGGTACAACAATCTGATTACTATCGCAACTGAGGAGCAGCAGATCGGCAGCAATACTGATGTCAACGTGGTTCCGGTTGTTCCAGATAGAGGAAGCTTTGACCCTCCGCCAGATACAGATACAGATATGGAACTCTCCTCTCCAGGGCCCACCCCTATGGCCGAGACCGGTCTGCGTGGGGCGCACGAGGATGAGAAAACCGCTCTTATTATAGGCGGAATCGCTATAGGCTTAGCAGTGCTTTGCTTTGCTAGGTAGTAAGTCACAGAGTATCAGGAGGATAACTCCCCCCACCGCCACAACTGCGGCCCATACATGTTCTGCCATCCAACCAGCCACCTTTGCAGCTGACGTAAGCACCCATGATACGATGGAGCCAATTATTCCTGGAAGGGCAGCTGCTGCCTTACCGGCTAGGCCCTTCAGGACGTTTGCCAAGGAGTTCAGCTGTTTTTTAATCCATTCCTTTACACCGGGCTTATCAGCTGGCGTCGGTGTTGGTGCCGGGGTTGGACTAGTGCTCCCTCCGCCCGTCAAAGCAACTACCAGGGTCGAGATTGCCAATCCAATCGCAGTGAGGATGGAGGCAATTGTTATACCCTGCTCTCGGAACAGAGTGCGTACACGCTCAGCTAGTGTTGTGTCCTCGTTAAGAAGTCTGTTGATCGTTTCCCTGATGCGGTTAATTTGGGTCCTTAGACGGTTACGGTTTTCAGAGGCAGCCTCAATACGGGCACTCCGCAGGTCCTGCAGCTCTGCAAGCTCATTTGCTTGGAATCTCCATGCTGGACTATCACCCCTCCCCTCCTCCTCCAGGCTTGCCATTTTAGCTTTCCGATGTTTTATATTCCTTTCTAACTCAGTTATCTTAGCTAGGTTGTTGACCAGCTCACCCCTCTGGGTCTGCATAGCCTTGTCAAGCCCTATAAGCTCTCTGAGTGGTAGTTCGTTGTCTGTTTGTGTACCTAGGTCTTGGATGGTGTTATGAACGTCCTCTATGAATCTTGTTTCTTCCACACCACCTTGCTCTGTCACAGCTTCAAGGCTGCTCATTTCTAACATATCTGGAAGTGCAGCTTCTGCTAAAGCAGCAGCTTCGTCAACGCCTTGTAGGGCTTTTACTGCTTCTGTAGATAGTTCAGCGGTCACTCCAAGAGCCCGAGCAAGCTGTGTACCACCGTAATCTAGGATACTCCTAGGAGAGAGGAATTTGTTTGGATTGTTCTTCCATGTCAGAAGATTCCATTCTCGGCCCCACTTAACCCAAAGGTCACCTTGTTGAGACGATCTAAACTCCAGAGTGGCCTGCAGCCCATGCTTAGACACTGCCTTCTCCCACCTCGTAACTAAGACTTCAGTTTCTTCTTTGGAACCCACCCGATCTTCTGTTAACCCAGCAGGCATTTCAGTAATAGCCCATGGTGGAATAGTCGAGTACGACGTATCTAAAGTTTCGTCAATCAGGTTAGTCTCCTCATCATCAAAGCTAGTCTCATTCCTATCCCCTCCCATAGCCCCTTCCTCCTCAGGGTCGTCAAATCCTGGGTTATCAAACTCCATATCTGTGTGTTAAAGATATAAGTGTAATTAAACATTCAACATGACAAGTACTTACGGACGCAAACTAAACCCACACCGCCGGATACGCGAACCCCTTGGGGTAAAGGGCGTGCGACAATCTGTAGTCGTTACAAACAATCCAAGCACTATTGATCAGAACCAACAACTGCTGGTTCGCTTCCCCAATCTAGGTGCAGAAGACGTCATTGTTCCAGGGACAGCACGGCTGGCCTTTACAATCACGCTGACCTCGACTGATGTTAACCGCAGTGTTGTGCAAAACTTGGGTCGCGCCGTGGTTAAGAAAATGACAATCAAGATTTCTGGCAATGAGGTCATGTCTATTGATGACAGCGATATGTACCACTGTTACCACGACTTGTGGCGGACAGCACAGGAGAGACAGGGCCTTCAGTACCAGGGCATTGACACATCAGATGATAGAAACGCAACTAAGATACGACTGGGGGCAGGAGACAAGGTTGATACCGAGGAAGAGGACAAGGCCGTAGCCGATGTGTATGGTAACAGGTTCTACGTTCCGCTTGATTTTGAACTCCTCGAGAGCCACATGCCATTCTACCAGAGCGCGCTTAATGACAGACTGGAATACGAGCTCACGTTCAACGACTACAACCGCGTGATTCAGCAACAGGCGACACCGCTGCAAGCTACAAAATTGATGCCATCTCGCTGGAGTATGACATGGTTACCCAAACAGAGTTGGCCCGCATGATATGCACCCAGTACACAGGTCGGCTCTTGATTCTGTATGACCATGTGCTTCGTCACAGGAAGCTTGTATACAATAAAAGAGATACACTGTGGAACATCAACCTGAACGTGCCGGCTCGCAGCATGAAGGGCATCCTACTGCTCTTTGAAGACCCGACCAATGTCTCATACGCCAGGAAAACAGAGTCGTTCTACAACCCAAAGATAAGGAAGGTCGCGGTGACCATTGAGGGCATCCCCAATCAGCTCTATGCCCAGGGCATGTGTGGCTACCAGCAGTGGGACGAGGTGAAGAAGGCCTGTGCAGCAACGTGTAAACGAAACCCCAGTGTAGCAATAGCATTAAAAGACTTGGCATTGTCAGACGTGTCCCTAGGAGAGTACCTAACAACTAAGTATGCTCTGTGGCTCGACTTAAGGACGAGTGATGACGACCAGCTGCACGGTAGTGGCAGGGCTGTGGAGAATGCGTCTGAGGGCATCACCATTCAGATCACAAAAAAGGCAGAGGCGGCTGGTGCATTGAACGTTTATATGTATATTGTAATGGATGCACAGCTTAACATTAAAGATGGCAGGTTCGTCAGCGCAGTCTACTAAGTTTACATTTCCAGATGGTCCCTGTTCGGCAATTGTTTGTGGGCAGACAGGATGTGGGAAAACTGCATTCATCCTCGACCTACTTGAAGGGCCCTTCATTGGTGCCTTCGAGCATATTGTAATCCTCTGCCCTACCATACGTTTCAACGAGGCCTATCGGACGCGGTCATGGGTGTGGGATGATTCAGAGGTGTACGTGGTTGATCCAGGGGAGCGGCTCCATGACCACCTGAGGGCTTTCTACCATTGTTTTAAGGGCGAGCCAATCCTGTACATTATTGATGACTGTTCGGCAACAAAGGCCCTAACCAAGAAGAAAGACATGTTATCCGAACTGGCCTTTAGCGGCCGCCATGCGCAGCAAAGTGTCTGGGTCCTCACCCAAAAGTACAACTCTGTGCTGAAGGACTTACGTGAGCAGACTCGCTGGATGGTGCTCTTTCACACCAAGGACCGTGACTCGTTTGAAGACGCCTTACGTGAAAATGATGTAATTCCAACAAAGGAGGAACGTGCCACAGTACGCCAACTGCTAGCAAAGACCAAGCACGCAAAACTGCTGCTGAAGACTGATCAGCCTACTGCATATGCCGTCGATTGAAATGATATTGGCCTTGATAGCAGCCGCTGCCTCAGTAACCAATTTAGGTTTCTTCATCTGGGTAGCGGTGCAGTATTTTGAAGCTCGAAGGTGTATACGTATATTCATGGATCCTGATACCATTATTGATAAACTCCTTGAACAGGACTCGACTAGCTTAGTGGAGACAAAGTCTGGGGGAGCGTAACCTAGTTGCATCCCTAGTGTAGATATGTCTTCTAAGAGAGATAGGCTTGCTGCCGTCATAGCCGGCGGTCAGTTCCGTCAGTACCTTGGTTTGGTGCGCCTTACAATTGACCAGGTTGAATCAATGTCTGATGAAGAGATCATAAAGCTGTATGTGAGATACGAGGCTCGGCTAGGTGCCAGCATGACACGTACTCTAGGTCAGACACTGCTACAGCTGTACTCAGGTATTGCTTGTATGTTTCTACCAATCCCACCTTCTAAGAGAGATAGGCTTGCTGCCGTCATAGCCGGCGGTCAGGTCCGTCAGTACCTTGGTTTGGAGCGCCTTACAATTGACCAGGTTGAATCAATGTCTGATGAAGAGATCATAAAGCTGTATGTGAGATACGAGGCTCGGCTAGGTGCCAGCATGACACGTACTCTAGGTCAGACACTGCTACAGCTGTACTCAGGTATTGCTTGTATGTTTCTACCAATCCCACCAGAACACCAGCCAAGGCTAATTACAGACCTGGAGACTGATCCGTTTGTTGGACACGCGCTAAGCACTGCCACTTGTGAGCTATATCATCGCTATGGTATGTTTTTAGCTCCCTTAACTGCGGCTTTAACAACAGTTAAGTACTGTCAATTTGGAAAAATAAGCACCGAAACAACAGGGGCCGGTGGAGAGGAAGACACCACTTCCGCGCTATAGTATGTGTTTAACTCTGATATAGCAGGTGCTTAACTCCGCTATAACAGGTGCTTACTAAGAGCTATCAATTGGACAAATAAATTTAGTAAGTAAACATGGAAGAAACAAACACGAATCAGGGGGAGACAACACCGATGGAGATAACGTCAGTGACAAAAAACGCTAAAAAGGTTGCGGCAGGACGAAAGGGTGCTGCAGCTCGAAAAGCCAATCAAAATAAGCTTCTGAGAGAGCTCCGAGAGGCTAAGGCAGCGCTTACAGATGGTAGAGACGAAGCTGTCGAGCCAATATCAACGAGTAAACCTCTGGAAAGGTGGACGTGGCCAACATGGGCTGTGCCTTTGGTTGTCGGCGGTGTTGGCGTGTTTGCATTGTATTGGTACAGGCACCAGATGGTAGCCTCACACCCTAAACAGGTTGTGGTACAAAAGCCCACAGACGCTCATTTAAAGGATCCGTTTTATATGGAATAAGATGACAACACCAATTACTGATGGAAAAATGCACGTCAACGCTCTGTACCACGGTGTAGTTGTTTCCGGTATTTCAATAGGTTATGCCAAGCTTGCTAAGATGGCTATGGGTGTTGGGGCGCCACGTCTTGATTTCACCCCACGGGACCTGGCTATGGCTGTTGCCGATGTATCACTAGCTATGGCCACAAAGGATATGCTAATTAAACAAGGAATCTTACCAGTTGATATACTGAAGTAATGGCCACACTCGCGCTACTTGTTGGGGGTGCTCTTGTTAACGCCCTTGCATTCTCTGGGAGCAACTTTTTGTTCTTTTAATTACGAGGCAGCCAAGTGGATGCGGAACGTAAACGCCATGATATGGCAATCGAGCAGCTTCAATCTGCTCAGGCAGCATGGGCCAAGAAGAGAACTGAGCGCTTAGACTTCATCAATGAGCAACTGCGCCGCCAGGGCCACGCCGAGCATACTTTTAAGGATGCGGATGAGGCTATGCGTGAGTACGCCTTAATGGGAGACCACGTTGCGGTTTTCTCCGAGAGGTGGCAGCACAGAGCAATGCGGTCCCAAGCTCGACCGGAAGCTATCAGGTTATGCGCTTACTTCGCGGTTTACGCGTAAATACAAGAGATTCATTTCCATTTTGCTTCACTTCGACGAATAAAATTTCTCGCTCTACGTCACGCGGTCATGAGATATTTGATGGTGACGAAATTTAGGGTAAGCTGTCACTGTCAATGCGCTGTGCGTAGCGGACGAGCATCTCCGAAACGCTGTGAAACGAGCCGACCGACGACGTACAACTGGCCAAGTCGAGATCAAAGAGACCCAGGTATATTGTTTTCTAGGCCACTTTATCTACGTACAAGAACCGTAACACAATGAAGGTGGTGGTGGGAGCTACACCAGGAGGCCTTGTGTCCTAAGTGTCTACCTCTTATGGCGGCGCAACCAGTGACAGACAGGTGATGGAAAGGAGCAAACTACCAGAAATGTGTGACCAGGGTGACACGGTAATGGCTGACAAGGGCTTTGTCATGCAGGACTTATTTGCTCCCTATGATGTCACCGTAAATATACCAACCTTTTTCAGTAGGAAGAATCAGCTGACAGGGAAAGTGGTGCAGAGAGACCGGAAGATCTCCAGCAAGAGGGTGCACATTGAGCGGATAATAGGATTGGGAAAAACTTTCAAAATCTTGGTGGAACCTATGATCCACTGTGAGGTCCAAATTTCCTCAAATATAATCTTTGTTTGTTATATGTTATGTAACTTTCGGCAGTGCATCGTCCCCACAACTGCCTAAGGTGTTTTTAAGTCTATCCCACTCAGGGTGTGATATTATATGAATCTCAATGAAAGGTGATATGTAGTAGTCGTTTTATACCATGTGCCTTATAATGTAATCTATAATAACCCTATACTGTTGAATGAGTGACTGTGGAACCCCCAATGGGTTAATTGTTTATAATTCAATTAAAACACTTTGTACTTTTCAAGTTTCAAGAGTTTATTATACATTCTACCACATGCAATATGCAGGCAAATGATTCCTTAAAGAAAAAAGAAATCAGTGCACAAGACTACTCAGTAAGAGAAATTGTGAAAAAACATTGAATCAAGTATAGCATTTTTGAAATAGTCCCTGAAAAACACCTCTTACTTTGAAATCATAGTAGTAATAAAGTCATCGTCACGGGTAACTGGGACAATCTCCATACACCACAAGATGACAAAGTTGACTGTTCGTGCAAAACAACTGGCCCTGAATTTAGTAATAGTAGTCATGTTGGCTTTAAGGGTGAGCTGGTTGTTCTCATTAACCAGGTATGGCACTGAGACAGGAGTGACATGTTTGTCACTGGTACTGTAGGGACACTTGACCTCAACATTCATGTCATCAGACACAACCCCATCTTGTGAGCATGCGAGGTAGGGGTGTGTTTGGGATACTACAATCCCACATGGCTTGACTTCGGTCCCAGTCAACTCTGCATATTCCTCAGAGCCACAGGCTCATTACGGATACCGTGGTCGATTGATATGGCCCGAATCTGGTTGACGCGGGTCAGCGACTTCGCCATACGGACCAAGTCTGTTTTGATAGTTTGATAGTTGCTTTGCATATCCTGCCGAACTGGGAGTTCAATTCTTTGCCCGCTAAGAATCGCATTTCGCTTCTTCAGCTCTATTTTCAATTGCTGTAAGGTCAGACGGCCTTATATATCCATCAGTAATGATTTGCTCCAATGTTACCAACGATATAACTCGAAAGATTTCAATCAAAACTAACGATGTTGCGCAACCTTCTATGGTAAACTGTGTGTATTAGAATACCGGAAGCAGGCGAGGGACCGCATTGCTCCGTGGCGCCGCGTAGCGGATTAAAACTCGAGGTCTCTCATTACGAATAAAACCGTCGACCCGCTGGGCTCTGAGCCGCAGCTTTCAGACTTCTACGAGCCCTCAGATGAACAGAGGGGGCGTGAGGTGGCATTCATTATACTGGGTATGGCTGCGACTGGGCTGGTTGCATACAGGGTTGCTAAGTAGGTCATTTGGAGACTCGAACGTTTACTGTATATGGATCGTCGCATGCAAAAGATCTACTATAGTCCTAAGGGCTACTGGAAAGGCATTACAGCTATCAAGAAGCTTGCAACAGAAGCGAGGGTTTCTGAGGAAGTTGCCAGGGGGTGGCTAACAAAGCAAGCTATATGGCAAATCTACCTGCCGGTGCCAAAACACATTCCCAGGCCAAAGTTTGATGTCCCTGTCCCTAATGAGGTTCACCAAGCCGATCTCTTATTTCTTCCTCATGACGTTGTGAAGCGCCGGACTTACAAGTATGCCCTAACATTGGTTGATGTGGGCCTCGCGCTACAAAGCGGCTGAGCCATTGACTACAAAAGAGGCTAAGGAGGTCGCAGGTGCACTTGAGAGGATATACAAACGAGGACCGCTGCATTGGCCTAAACTACTTCAGGTGGACCCCGGACGGGAGTTTATGGGTGCAGCGAATCAGCTGTTAGTAAAACATGGAGTATCAGTCAGGCGTGGCCGTGTGAATATCCATCGAGACCAGGGTATAGTGGAACGCTTTAACCGAACCCTTGCTGAACGACTCTTTGGTCACCAGTATGCCGTAGAGTTAAGGTATACTGGAAAATGATCGACTGAGTGGGTTTCTCGACTGCAGGCTGTAGTCTCTGCGATAAATAATGAGGTGACACGCTTGACTGGAAAAAAACATAAAGATGCTATAAAGGCAAAACGAGTTGCACAAAAGCCCTCTGCAGTCGTACCAGGGCGCCCTCTGGGGGTCAAAGAGCAAAAGCTTCCCTCTGATGTTGGCGTTCGCTACCTCTACCAGCCTGGTGAGGCAGAGCAAGACCACCGGCGGCGGGCCACTGACCCTGTGTGGTCGCTCAATGTTTACCGGATTGGAAGCTCTGTCACTAAATCTGGTGAGCCTGTACTATACTATTTGCTGGATGGACCGCCCCGTGGCTTTGTTAAGGAGGAACTGCTTGTTGTGCCGCCCGATACCCAGTTACCACCAGACGGTATTACCAATTAAACAAAAGGCAGATAGGTAGTAATGGAAGCAACTGGAAAGTGCCCCTGGATATTACTCGGGAAGAGAGAACCTTGTGACAGGCCCTGTAAGTTTGACTTTTGCGCAATGCACAGGTTTAAGATTAAGCGGGGGATCATAAATCGACTTTGTGTAAAGTGGCAGAAGGGCATTAAAAATAACCTAAAATTATGTATGGATTGTGGATACGAAAGGGTTAACCACAACCTCATGAGGAAGAAGAAGAGGCTTGAGCGCAGGAAGGCCCGGATGTCGACTCACGTTGAGACTGGTATGACTGAGGAAGGCGTGCTAGATAAACCTTCTCAAGCTAGGAAGACCAAGCCCCCACGTCCGCCGTGGTGCCGCTCCCACACCCAACCCCCCTCAGGCAAGGAAGACCACTCCTTTACGCTCTCCCCAGGCCACCAGTCTCACTATAGCCGGCATATGTGAGAAGGTGGGGGTAGAGGGTGAGGGAGAGGTGTCCAACAGTGGTGCGAGAAGTTCACCATCACCCCTCAGTGGCCGGTCGTAGGTGGAAGGTGTGGATACACCCACGGTTGAATATGATTCACCCCGTGTGCCGGCGGTCTACGCTGGGTGGTAGGCCTGGGTGTGGCTATGCCCATAGGCTAGAGTGTGTACACCGCCCGGAGCTATCCATCGCTTTGTATCAAAAGGGGATAGAGACACCTTGTTGACGTGCAGCCCATATATCTTGTGATTGTCACTTCGGAGCATGTTCATCCCATGGCGGAACCGCTTCTGGTCGAACAGCGATTCAAGGTATTGGGCGTGGCGCAGGTGTTTCTTGACCACTACCTTTTTTACGCCCTTTGGTTTCTTGATTTCCTCCCGGGTCGACATTAGGATGGAGTACATCTTTGGGCGCAGGCCTACATACTCCCTGATGGGTACACCGCCGCACTCGTCCTTCATCTTTCCTAGAACCTTCTTGTTCTCGTTGCTGTGGAGCGGGTGGACTGGGTCGTAGTTGCTGGTGTCAAATAGGTCACTGTCTTTTTTCATGTCGGCGTAGATGTCTGGTGTGCGGATCTCCAGGAGGAGGGAGTCGGTGTCGGTATAGAGTAGGTTGACCCCGCGGCCGTACTGGGGCTTCATGGTGTTGTAGTAGAAGTCGTACATGAGGTGCTTGGACAGGTCGAGTATGCACATCCCCACATAGACTGGGCGGTTGAGGACCAGGTGGGCCTTGTGGATGTGGATGGCGGCCAGGTGGTCGTCGAATATTTTCTGGCGGGCGAAGGCAGGGCTGGCGATGAGCTTTCTTATTTTGTTGCTGTCTGCAGCTCGGACCAGCTTCACGTCAACCCGCTTGCGGAGGTTCTCCATGGTCTTGCCGAAGACGGAGTTGTTCATTAGTTTGTAGAGGTCCTTCTCGAAGTCGCTGGTTGCGGCCTTGCGGAGATCTGTGTTCTTCCGGATGTAGGGTTCCATCCAGGTGCTTTGGGTGAAGGATAGGGCGCGGTGGATCTTGGTCAGCCTCATCCCCAGGGCCAGATACAGTTTGAGGTTCCTGTAGTGGAGTACGTACTTCTCCTTATTCCTCAGGTTCGGGACCAGCTTCTCGACTCCGTGGCCGCCGTATTCGTTAAGGAGGTTTCTCTGGTAGTCTGAGAGCCACTCGTTCTGGACAAGTAGTCGCTCTGGGGCCAGGGGGTAGTCGTTGTGGTCGTCGTGAAGCTCAGCTGGATACTCTAGGTCGACCTCAAGGATGTACCCAGTCTCGGCATCGTCTGGGTGGGTGCGGACTATTCTGGAGAGCGACTCTGGCCGGTCCACCCACTCAATGTTTGAGGTAGGTAGGGCCTGGCTCATTGCCCATCTATAGAGGTTGTTAGCGTCGAGGTATTGGATATAGCTCGTGGGCTTGTCCTGATCGAAGTCTCCTACGTAGGGATTGTTCGCCTTGGCGTGGCGCCGCGAGACCATACTTATTCCTCCACGCAGACCCTTCTCGATGAAGAGGTGTTTGTCGTAGTCGGTGAGGAGTTCGAGTTTTACCCCTGTGCTCTTGAGTAGAGCGTCCCACGAGAGGCCTGGGCTGGTATAGTAGTGGGCTGGGTCCAGGCCGTACTGCTTTAGGCTGGTCTTCCGGAAGGTTTCAACACGTCGGCTAGGAGGAGGACATCTGTCTGGAGGCAGAGGTCGTGGTAGTCGCCCATGTTCTTGCAGCCAAACGTGCTCCAGACTTTTTGCGCATGGGCGTAGTCTGTGGCTGATATGCCCTGCTCTGAGAGCTTGCTGTAGAAGTCTTGGATGGGCGGGAGGGGAGAATCAAACTTATCCCAGCTGTCCATGAACTCGTAGGGGAAGACTCCCTTGCGTAGGAGTAACCCTCGCTTTGTCTGGTCTGCTTCATACTCTGACGTCACGGTGAAGGCGTCTGGACTATTGGCTGAGACCAGCTTGTCGAGGGAGGCCAGGAGGAACTGTGCGCTGTCTATGAAGCGGAGCTGTCCGAGGGATAGGGATATGTACTTTTCCATATTGTTGGGTATACAGTTGATGTCCCCCTCTACCTTGCTTATGCCTTGCATTAGGAGATGGGAGTCATAGCCCCGCAGGTTATGGAAGACCACGTGGATGGGGGTTGTCTTGGGGCTCAGCCTAAGCTTTAAGTTGCAGGCACTGTGGGCTGGCCCTCTATACTTGCCGGTTATGTGGCAGTGGTCGCGGACCCGGTCGATGAGTAGTGGTTTGCTGCAGACGTGGCATTGGGTTGCGGTCTTGTGGACTGTTTGGTCATCACTGGTCATCCGCATGGGGACTGGCTTGGAGATAACTGATTTGATCTTTTTCTCCTCCTGCTGTAGGGCCTTGAGGAACTTCTCCACAGTGTCTTTTCCCCTGTAGACTACTGGGGGTGAGGTCTTTCCATCGCATCGGACCACTATATAGCCGAACCCGCAGCCCTGGTGTTCCTGGGTCTTCTGGGTGTTGCTCTTTTCTGGATTGAGGGCTGGCCCTGGGAGCTTTACTGTGAGCGCCTCGAAGTCAGCGTAGATGACGTAGGGGGCCGGGAGTTGCTTTTGCCAGTTTTGGAAGGATAGGATGTTTTTCCCCTCCTCTGGCATGTCTACCCGCACGGCTGTTTGGCCAACCCCTACACACTCTGGCTTGTGGGCCTGGAGGAGGGCCGAGGAGGTGTAGCCGTGGAGGCAGCGTTCGCAGAAGAATTTGCGGCCCTTGTGTTTTGTCTGGTCGTAGAGTAGGCGGTCTAGGTTTTTGATCCAGCTGTAATGGCATACTCCATCCTTCTCGATCAGCATGAGGTTTATACAGTTGCCGGGGTGCTTGCTGATCCGGTGGACCATGACGGCTTTCCCATCCCAGCCAAATACATTTAGGCCTAGGTCAAGAGCCTTTTCGATTTTTTCGGCGTGGGAGACGGGGGTTGGGTATGCCACACCTGAGCCCTTTAGCTTATCTAGGAGCCACTGGATGTTGTATTTTGATGGCTGCTGGGGGTTTTTGGCAGCTGGGTACAGTGCGGCTACAATAGCCCATAGAATGCAGAAGTCGTCCCAGTTCTTTACGTTTATGATGGCCTCTTTCTTTGCCAGTGGTGGTGGTAGAGGGAGGTAGGAGCTGCCTTTGAGTGGTTGATACTTGGCGATGTCGATCCAGATGGTTTCTACCGCCTCGAAGACCCACCCAGAACCTAGGTTAACCCACTTCTGCAGCATCTCCTGGATTTGGGGGCCGGCCTGGTCTATCGCGGAGTCAATGTCTTCTTTGCATAGAATCACCTGCTGCTTGTTTCGTAGGACTGGTTCATTATACTCCGTGACACCATCTTTATCGGTCTTGTAGAGGCTTACTTTGACTGCGAGCTGGGTTTTGAGGCCACCTAGCTGGTTCAGCTCCTCGGCCAGAACTTTACGAACCTGAGGTTGCACGCCTTTCTGGAAGGTCAGGAGGTCCGGGGCGTAGGGGTGAATCTTGGGGACGTTCATGACCCAGCCTCGCAGTTGGTTGTTGATGGCCCGCTTGGTTCTCCTGAATTTGAGGCGGGGAGTGGGAACTGGTCTGAGGCTTGTTCGGGGAACTGGGACCGGCCTTACGAGGGGGAGTGGTTTCCTGGAGGCGGCCCTGGGGTGTGGGGCCGGTGCTTTCGCCACTTCAGACCAGAGTCGGGGGATGGAGTCGGTGGAGGGGCTGGGTCACGGCCCGCCATGGTTGTCATTCTTGCGTACATCTCCTTGTACGTCCTGTCGAAGGCGTTTTTCTTTATGAGTGCCGCGAGGGTGACCTTCGTCCGTGGATAGGGTGGTAGGGCCTGGCCGTGGATTTCAGCATAGTCGGCTTGAGCCTGTTTCGCGCGTATGTAGTGGGGCGTCATTACTCTAATGTTTTATTAGTTCAAAAGGGGGTACAAATGACATAAAATCAAGTCGCGATGAAATACCCACCTATGACTAGTGACCGGTGGGTCCTTGTGTCTCGCGACTTGTGGCTCCCTAACCCTGCGATTTCGTCACGACTTAATTTTATGTCATTTGTACCCTGCAATTTCGTTGCGACTCATGGCTGCCCCTACCCTGCGACTCACAGCCTGCTGAGAGGTAACAGCTTTAATCCTTGGCCAGCTCTTGTCAGCTCTTGAGACCTTAGACCCCGAAAAGAATAGTTAAAGTGGGTTAATTATGCTCTGAAGTGGGGGATTCCTTATCGTCGGTGGAGGTGATCTCAAGATCGTCCCCCTCTGTGCTCGAACCCCTATTACATATACTACTTGGTGATGTAGCGCGGGAGGCACAGCGACTTCACCTGATTCTCGCTGCCAGCCGCGCCCAGCGCATTCCTTTGTTCTGCGCGACAAGGCGGCTTCTTGGGAGTCATGAAAATCATTATGATTGCAAAGAGATTCATGTGAAATGAAAAATCATAAGGTACAAATCAGATGATATCAAGGATTGAGGCAAGGCTTTCGTGGCCAGTAGTGACGTCATTGACATCCACAATATTTAAGGATACGTCTTAGTTTGTATCGGAGAACATGTAAACCAATTTTTATTACTATAGGACATGTATTGACTGTTTTATAAGCGTTCGAAATATTCATGAAACTTTTGTTGCCATTTGGACTGATACCACGTTTTTTCGACCTTAGGCGCTTGGGAAAACCGTTGGTTCGATGACCTCACATGTCATTAGAAAAAGTTTGCAAATGGAATGAGCTACACGATGGTGTAAAGTTCATTCGACCATTATTAGCGGAGTTATTCGAGGAACTAGATTTTCACCTATTCGATGACCTTGACCTTAGTTTAGGGTCAAGGTCAAAACAAAACCTCTTGATTCTAGGCATCATTACCCCCTAACGATGGGAGAAGAAAAAATTGGAAAATTTTAAAAATTGCCACCTGTATCGCGGATCACAAAAAATGATATCTGATAAGCGCTCAACATATTCATGAAACTTTTGTTATCATTTGGACCGATACCACATTTTTTCGACCTTAGGCGCTTGGGAAAACCGCTGGTTGGATGGCCACATATGTCATTAGAAAAATCCGACCATTATTAACGGAGTTATTCGAGGTACTAGATTTTCACTTATTCAATGACCCTGACCTTAGTTTTGGGTCAAGGTCAAAACAAAACATCTCGGTTCTGCGCATCATTGACGCCTAACGATTGGTGAAAAAAAAATGGGAAAATTTCAAAAATTGCGACCTGTATCGTGTAACAAAAAAGTGTTACAAACATACATACATACAAACACACAAACCGGGGTGATCGCCATAACTTGGCGATTCGATATCGCCAAGTTAATAAAAGTGTTTTGGCTATTTGTATGATTAATAGGGCGCATTTTGGCTTTTCGTACGAGTAAGATATACATCGGTTGTTTTGGCTATGCGCACAATACGAGTAGCTAGTTATACAGTTAATGTCTTTCAGGACAGGTCAACATATTTCATCGTAGTACCAAGTCATTGTAAGTGTTGTGGTGGGATGTGGAACTTCAATATATATGCTCTTAGCTGTGTAAATACTTTGCCTAGCAATGTTGTACAAGGTAAGAAGAGAAAGGCCTAGAAGCGTGGACTAGTTAGATGGAACTTAGTTGTTGTAATTAAGTATTTGCCTACTTAGAAAAATACCCAAAATATTAAGGATATGGAGTCTTTTTCCACTATCACAAAACACCTCCTTGGCTTAGTAATAAAATTTAAAAGATATAGCAATGGATTGATAGAAATGTACAACAGAGTGCTGGTAAAAGTAAAGAAATAATTTGTAAAATTTGTTGTGAAAAATGTTTATTCACACTTTACAACTTAAACAAACCAGTTAATGAAACACACACACACACCTTTTCCAAGGTGTAACTGTAGAGAACATACGTTCCCACCTCATGCAGCAGTCGGAAAAGGTTGTCTCCAGGAAGGACTTGCACAACATCCGCGCCTCTCTTCGAGGCAACAAAACTGATGAGGCCAATGTTATCGATGTTCTAGATGGCCTTTTGCTCCAGGACCCGAATTCCTCAGTGGCAGTGAAGACAACAGACCAAGGGGTAGTCACTGTTATTGCTGTCCAGACCAGCACCATGGCAGAAAGCTACACCAAGTTCCCAGAAGTCCTGCTTATGGATGGAACCTACAGGACCAACACAAACAGGATGCCACTCTACACAGTGCAGGTAAAGGATGGGAATGGGAAAGGCCAGACATGTGGCTATGCTTTCATAGCAGAGGAAAGCCATGAGAACATTGAATTTTTGCATAACCACATTGTTCAAAGGAACCGAGAAGCTCAAAAAAAGACCAGGACCTTTGTCATTGACAAAGACTTCACAGAAGTGAAGGCCATAAAAAATGTTTTTCCGGATACACACATTGTGATATTTGCCTTCCATGTGAGCAAGACTTTCAGGCAGAAAGTTGCCAAGCTGCAGTGCTGCCTTGAGGAGAAGGAAAGGATCCGGATAATCCTTCAGCAAATGCTCCATGCCCGAACAACTGGCGCCTACGAGGAGGCATTCATGAGTTTGCAGAAAACAGCTCCAGATAGGCTTAATGCATACTTTGTGGCCAACTGGCATAGTTGCCATGCCAGTGGGTCCGTTATCTCGTTGATGCGGATTTGACTCTGGGGGTGATAACTACACCTAGTCCCTCCACCAAAAACTCAAACGCGTAGTACATGCCAATATGACTCTGGCTGATTGCTTGCTGTCTGTCATTAAGTATTACCAAGGATGGACAACTCCTCTGTTATGAAGAGTTTGGGTGACGTCCAGAAAACCGTTGACAGGGACCCCTCCAGACAAGAGGCAAGTCAGTACTGTCACATCCTGACGCCATACGCCCACAATTTCTATGCTTAACACAGTTGGGTTTTGTACTGTTATGTACGGGTAAAACTGGCCGGCTACAGGTATGTCATGATACCTCACTGCTTTGGTGCATCAAGCACCTTTGTCAAAGGACGCCAGTCAACAGGGGTACACTGGATGCTGTTCGTGGCAGACATTGCAGACAACTCGCTCCAACGGAATGACCGCTACAAGGATGGCGAGGCTCAGCTGGTTAGCCACTGGCAGTAAGTCTCACCAGTTCTCCAACTCACACTGTTCACACAGGCACACTGCAGCTCAAAGAATAGGAAATGAAGGAGATGTTTCATTTTTATTCGTTTTGTGTTCTCAGGAAGTACATGAACATAAGAGCCAGAGTAACTGGGGAAATCCTGCTGGACTGGCAGCATGAACCTTCACTCAGTGGGCAGCAAAGTGATGGGTCCAGCTGCAGTGTTTTTGTCCTAATGGTATGACCCATTCTGTTGCTGTTCATTTCTTTATGTTAGGCTATTTGTTTGGATTTGTTGGGTGACTTTTTATGAATGGCCATTCATAGATGATGCATGATAAAACTGTAAGTGTAACCACTCCTTTCAGAATGCAGAGGCATTGGCTTGTGGGGCTCAGCCATCAGTCATGGATCAGCAACACTGCTCTAAGTACAGATGCTATGTTGCTAACCGCCTCATGACTACTGATGCAGCCACTAGCAACAGATCTGCTGCCATGGAGAGATGTACAAATCCTCCCCATAAACAAGTTAAATGGGTGCTCTGCTCTGGTTGCTACTTGTGGTACCACTTTCAGTGTGCCAATGTTACCAAGCGACCCAGAGGCAATTTTTTCTGCCCTGGTTGTTAAGTTGCTGAGGTGCCCAGAGGCAATGGTTCCTGTCCTTGGGAAAGGTGTGTGTGTGTGTGTGTGTTTCATGAACTGTTTTTTCTTAGTTATAAAGTAACAGTTTCATGTTGTATGGCTAATGTTCTGGTAACATGTCAAGTTGTAAAGTGTGAATACATTGTTCACAACTGTAATACAATTTTTTCTTTACTTTTACCAGCACCCTTTGTAAGTTGTGTGTGTTTCATGATAGAGATCGAACAACCTTGACTCGATAGAATGGTTGTGGTTATCCCGCAGTTGTGTCACCACTAGCACATGTCGTTTGCGGTCGGCCACAAGGAGAATGGAAGCCTCACAGTTCAGCTTGAAAGTTCTGCAACAATAAGTATATTCATCGTACAGCAGAAATTCAACAGGAGCTTATTCGTACAGCAGTAATTCAAATGGAGCTTATTCGTACAGCAGAAATTCAACTGGAGCTTCTTCGTACAACAGAAATTCAAATGGAGCTTATTTGTACAGCAGAAATTCAAACTGAGCTTATTTGTACAGCAGAAATTCACCTGGAGCTTATTCGTACAGCAGTAATTCAAATGGAGCTTATTTGTACAGCAGAAATTCAAATGGAGCTTATTCATACGGCAGTTATTCAACTGGAGCCTATTTGTACAGCAGAAATTCAAATGGAGCTTATTTGTACAGCAGAAATTCAAATGGAGCTCAGGGCTCGAAACTAACGCCCGCCCGCCCGCCAATGGCGAGACAAAATCGGCTCGGGCTGGTAGAAATTACGAAACTGGTCGCCCGGGTGGCGAGTCAACAAATAGCCTGTATTAAGTTTTTATGATGCGCCCGCACGCATCACGTTCTGAAACGCCCGACCTTTAATTAAACACGCACTTAAGCCCCGAACCCCGACTAAGATCACCAGTGATTGTTTACTCCAAACGCAGCGAGTATTTATTTAGAGGGTCTCTGGTCTTCATTGTAGTATTAAATATACAGATTTGGACACCTTATACGACTTTATCGGATGTCCCGTTGGTATTGTTAATTGGGCGCTAATATACCGTCGCTCACTTAGCTGACGACTTGTTCACATAATAACTTACGCAGCAATGTGACGGTAATACTAACATGACGCATCCTCATTCATATGATTTCTGGTCTTTTGTATATAATATAACTGTGTTTGTTTTATTCAAACAATATCATTCTTCCATTACCATGTCCGAAATTGTAAAAACACCCCTCACGAGCAGCCGTGAATTTGTTGTGCTAGAATTGTATTCGAGTGCTTGTTCATCTTTGAATGCGTCGCTGTTGGCCGGGATGTGCCAATTTATTGTTGTTGTTTCAGGTAATAATGTAAGTAGGTGCACGGAGGTATGACTCCAAGGTTAGGCTCGGCTTTTGAGAAGCTGTGACAGGAGCTCGCGCTTTCAACTGGTCAGCGCGTCACGATGCGACGCGTGCTATCAACGTGTCCACGTCATGACACGGGCGAAACGTCGGTCGCTGCGTAGCGTCGCGCGTTGCGTTTGGGTCTCGGCGAACTTTGGATAAATAAGGCTTCGTTTGATCATGATAAATCATCAAGCTCTGTTCTACGAGTCGACCAAGTCAAATCGTCAGCGTCCAAATCACCAATTTTTCTACATAGGACAGACTGTTGTGATGTATTAGCCCTCATGGACCTCATTCTGACCCTTCCTGCCTCTACAGCTGTGTGAAAGAGGATTCAACATAAAAAATGACTGGACGTCCAGTCTTGGCGCAGACTCCCTCAACGACCTGATGACTGTGCTTCTTGTGTCGCCCCCTACCGCTGACTGCAACCCTGAGCATGCTATAGAACTGTTATAGATTACTGGGACCTGGTATCGACGCTCCAGTTACAAGGAAAACATTCGATGTGAAAGTGAGGAGGAGGATGGACCAGAAGAGGACTTTGTTTACTTGGTTTGTCCTGGGCGCTCGAGGCCACATACCAGAAAGCCTGTTGTTAAAGGTCAACTACAACGATTTTCATCATTTCTTTATAATGTGTTTCAAATTGAAGATTAATAACTCATAAAGCAACGGGGACCCATTATTCATTGCAACGGCATGCATAAGTACTAAAAATCCACCGATAAGGTTTCATTCGGAAGAAAATACGAAGCCATCTTCTCGATGCCATTTTGCCTCAGTTGGCCGCTAGGTGCACGTTGCGTGACGTCATTCCTGCTGCGCTGCCTCCAAGAGAATTTGACTGCGAGCGAGCGAAGCGAAAAACGATTGTTTGGATTTTAAAATTACACCGTTTTGACAAGCCATGTCGTCTTCTGATGAAGTTTACGAGTCCCCATAGCATAACAATGGGGCAAATCATGTCCATGACTATTTATTTGAGCCAATACGGACGGGAGTTGAAAAATCCAAGTCACACTACGAAATGACACCGGGAGCTCTAAGTCTAACTCAAGGGTCCGCTTCGGATGAAGAATAAACAAAAGATTTCGTTGAATGGTAAGTTTTAGAATACACTTCCCAAGCTTTATTGAACTATATTAACTGGTAAAAAATAATCGTTAGTTTCATTTACCCAATAAATTTACACATTCTGTAAGTAGAGGATGGTATGTTGACAGACCTAACTACTACAACAAATAGTACTTGGCTAGTGAATGTAGCTTTGTCATTGTACCCTGAGCACATTGAATATTGTGGACAGATGTTTTGCATGCAGTTTATAAAGTATTTTCCTTTCATATTCATTCATTGTACCACAAATATAAATTTACAATGACTCTTTAATTATTTCTCTAACTTAGGTGTAGATGTCATTACTGCATCCCAATGGACACAGCCACAGAAGTTTGGAGAGAGTGATGGCTCTAACGGAGGAATTGACATGCATCACCAAGCATCCCAGATTCCTGGCTAGCTGCATGAATAAAAATGTGCTGGAAGTGTCCAAATTTGAATCTATTCAAATGGACAGACCTGTTGGAGATGAGGTCTCTACAATGAGTAAGTTAGCCATTATTGCTACCCAAAAGGATGGTTTGAGGTTGAACAATCATATTTATTACAAAGGGAACATTAATTCCACTGTGTAAAATATTCAGTGTTCATATTGATGAACTACAATATATTTTACATAGCCAAGAATAAATAATGCCAGTTACATGAACTCCAGAGGCAGAGCTTACAATAAAATTATGAAGTGAGGGAATGGTTGACAAATGACAATTGTTTTTTTAGCTATACAACTTATTTTAAAACCATAGACAACTAATTGACATATTGCTTCAGATTATTCAGGTATCTAGCTTACTGCCAGTTTACACTCTGGATATGGCACAGACTGGGCAAAAGAAACAGGAAAGTGCTGGCAGCCTGTGTGGTAACAGCTGTTAGAAAATCCTTCCCTGACCCGGGCGGCAAATATACAGGTTATCGACACCTGTGAGCACCTATGAGAAGATCCTTTTCAGGTTTCTCGTACTGGGAGGCAATAGGTGGTGGGACAGTCCTGTCATCTGCAAGGACCTCAGCAAGTCTGTAGCTTGGATATTTTTGCCTTAGATCAAGCACCTGATGTACATAGTCTGAAGCAAATCAATGATATTCATATTTTATGATAGTCATATAATAAGTAAGTTATATTATATGCCAATTTTTAATTTGGGTAACAATGTTTGTGCAAATGAAACTTATTCAGGTTTTGGTAATAAATGTCAAAATAACATGTGTCTCATTTTAGATTAATGCATGTTCACACCAAAAGAAATTGGTACTTGACAGGCTTGGGATTTTCCCATACCTGAACATGTTCAGTGTTCTAATAGCACTACTGCCACTAACAAAAATCCCTGAAGCCATAAACAAATTCCCTGCGGGCATAGCTCCTGTAAAAAGTTGGCAATCCCACATCTTACGGTGTCCATTCACGCCGATTTGTTCAAAACAAGCAAAACTCCCCCAGTATCTTTGATTCTGACTAGGGCCAACCTCCAGATCAACACCACTGTACATAAGCATTCTGTGAGCTAAATTTTTCTTCCATCAAATAAAACCCTGTGATTACACTACAAACAAAACAATATTTACCTAACAGTTCTTCAAACGCCATGTCATCATCAGTTTCCATCTCATCATCATCACTTTGTCAGTGAAGTCATAGTCAGGGTCAGTTTCCATCTCATCATCGCTGTCCACCAGTCCAACAGATTCCTCCTGGGGCTCATATTGGGTGCCCCTGGTGACACTTTTGGTGAGATGGGCCAACTTGGGTACCTCTTGAATATTTCTTTATGCCAGGAAAGATAGAACTCTGTGTCTGTAGAGACTTGTCAGCCATCTATGGTATCAATACAATAAGTATCCTACAATTTCATTCATCATAGCCTTTAAGGATGTAAATGTTTACAAATTGACTCTGAAAAGACACATGGATACATACAACAGAAGTTATCCCTGCCAATGCATTTCATCATATATAATAATGCAGTTGCCTTGTGACACTCACCAAAACATTTGCCTTCACCCCTAATGACTGTTGAGAGCAAGCTTCATGGTCGGCAGACGGCAAGGCACTCGCCCCTGGTGTAGCAAACAGCGCGGACGCTGACAGGCGAAGTTTCTTCGCCTAGCCTAGGTCGGCAGTACTTGAATGTGACACCTCAGTCTGTGATTCACCACTGTCACTTGATTTATCTATCTGCTCAGCTGCCAATACCATTTCGGAGCCTAGGTTTCTCACGAAATCCTAGACTTTTGAGCGGCTCTGGGTCAGTCTCATAAGCACTTTTCTCGAAATGATCAGAACATCGAACTGTCGTATAACTATAAGGGCAGGACTCCATTGTTTACGCTTGACTTTCGACACCCATATGCGGCGCATATGTCTTTTAGAAAAAAAAAAAAAATCACGCCTGACTTCTCATTGTTCCGACAACCAAACGCACAACAATAAGGCATAATCCACACCAAGAAACGCACCAGACCGTGAAGAAAGACGAGTTAGTCACACGCTGTCAACCAACCGGGAAGGCTAAAGATGGCGATGAATATTCGCAAACAACCTGAATGACGTCACTGTACGGAAATTCACGAATTTTACCGAGCGGTATCTTGTCAGATTCGACGTGGGAAATATACATTTAAAAATCATTTTTCTTAAAGAAAAAAAGCGCACAGTCACCTTATTTTGGTCACGATACCCTTTTAAAACATAGAACTTTTGAAAAATGGAATAAAAAAAATCTTTGTAGTTGACCTTTAAGTAGGGTGTTATTGTTGTGTGTATTATATGTTCTTACCCGAGTGTCATGTTTTTCATGTGTTTATCTATCAAGTGATTGAATTTGGTGCAATTTTATTTTAATTTTTTTCGTGTATATTGTGAGTTATATTATGTGGGTTATAGGTAAAAAAAAATAAAGTATTCATAAATATACATAAACTTGTGTTGAATTTTGTTGGCTGGTGGAATTTTTTCTGGGCCGGTGGATTTTTGGAACTACCAGCCAGGTTGGCCGGTGGCAAATTTTCTACGTTTCATGCCCTGGCTCAGCTTATTCGTACAGCAGAAAATAAAATGGGTCTTATTCGTACAGCAAAAAATCGTACAGCATTATTTACTTGTACAGCCGACTTACTTTTGATGGGGGAGGATTCCTTTTGTGGAGGATGCTCGTGTGCTTCCGTGCTTGCAGTTCAAGCGACAATGGGAAAAGGCAAGCTCAGCTTTGTAGAAAGGGCCTTTCTTGAGGCAAGCGTTGGCTCCTTCCACTCGTTTGCTATCCCGCCGATGACAAGGGACATTGTTCTTCTTTTCATAACTTCAATGCAGATTGAAAAGTTCCCAACAGGAAAATTCCTGTCCCTCTTTAAGGTGATCCGCACCAGCCATGCTAACAGAGGTCGTTGATGAACAATAACGTTTCAAATACAAACTACTATTCAGTAGCAAAATGAATTCTGTCTTGTTCGAACGCTTCAAACTAAAGATGCTTCACGATACTTTTGCGGCCGTATCAATTTATGCGCATGCGCAAAAATAGCCGTTGCTGATTGGATGAAAATCGCCGTACAATGACAATGACGTTTATTAGCAATCACGCGCCCTCTAGGAGCATATACAATCGAGTTATTTACATGATTTTGATCAGAGAAAGTGCAACATACAATACAGTGGGAATACAATAAGTGTGCAACTAATTCTACCGCAAAATTAAAGACATAGCACTACAAACGGTACACATTTAGATAAAACATAGTTACGTAGTTGTGATACTGCAGTTCTGTGGTTGATATTGTCTATATTAAGTATGTATTTCTCGAGTCCAAAGTTTTGTTTGAAAAGTGTGTAGGTTCTCAGTTTATTTCCCCCTTGTCTTCCAGATAGGCTGTTAGTATTATTGAGTTTTTTTGTGCCAGAATTTTTCATAGAGTTTTCATCGCACCTTCAGCTCTTTTTGCAAATATTTTTATTTTGTTCTCAGGCACGTTAATGTTGTTGTATTGTAGATGTATGTGCTCCAATATTGATGTTAATTTTCCAAACCATGACTTTTTCGTTTTAGGATGTTCCTTTTGACTTTCTATTAGTGCCTCCAGATTTTAATTTGGTAGAAAGAAAGAACTTTATTGAATTAGTTATGGCATGAAGACTAAGTGGGTGTCTGCCCAGTTCACCCCTGATTCCTATAATCGAGGTGTGTCTTTTCACATGTAGTATTCTCCTGTAGAATTTTAACTCTAACTGAGAAAGTTTATTGTTATCCAGATTTTGTTCGAATGCATTTGGGAATCGTGACTGTGTCAGTCCAATATCTACTCCCCACACTTCAGAACCATACAGTAGTATGGGTTTTATGGTATGATCGAAGATATGCATCATGGTGCTTATATTATAGTTATGACCCAGGAGTTTATTTAGTTTGTATAGGGCCTTAAGGCTTTTACAGTAGAGGGTATCAACAGAGTCCTTCAGTTTACCATCAGTGGTAAAGTTTATACCAAGATAAGGGTAATTATCCACACACTCAAGTTGGTGGCCTCCATAAACAAAATTTTGCCTGTTCCATTTTGGTTAAATATGATAATTTTTGTTTTGTTCAAATTGACTTCTAGTCGCCATGTCTCAGAACATGCCTTCACTGCATCAATGCAGTTCTGGAGACCCTGCTGGCTGGTTGAAACAAGGACAACATCGTCTGCATATAACAGGCTACTGAGATGTGTTGAACCTATCGTTACCTCATCTGTGTGGCCTTTGTTTTGAATTTGTTCAACTAAGTCGTTTATGTATATATTGAATAAACTTGGACTCAAATTATCTCCTTGCCGAACACCTATGTCCGAGGAGAAAAAAGCTGTGTGCTTTTCATTGTTCACTTTGACACATAGTTTTGTTTTTGAGTACATGTCTTTGATTATCTGTAAAAATAATTATTTATTCCTAGCCTGGCTAATTTGAGAAGCAGCCCTGTGTGCCATACTCTATCAAATGCTTGCCGAAAATCGACAAAGCATGTATATAGTTTTTGGCCCTTTGATTTGGTATATTTATTAATTATAGTCTTCATGGTAAAAATATAATCAGAAGTGCTCGAGTTCTTGTTGAACCCGGCTTGATGTTGTGAGATAATGTGGTTTTCTTCCAAGTAGTTTTGTAATCTCACGTTCATGATTGAGTTAAATAGTTTACCAAGAGCACTTGTTACAGTAATCCCTCTATAGTTTTGGGGTTTAAAAATAGATCCTTTTTTGTGAATATTACTAATATATCCCTTACACCACTGTTCTGGGTATAGTCCAAGTGAGTACACTTTGTTGAAGAGTTTAACTATACACGGTAACATGTGGTCTTTTGAGGTTTTTATCATATCATTTGTTATTGCATCTAGACCTGGGCTTTTGTTATTTTTCAGCTTATTTATGGCTTGCAGTGTTTCTTTTGGGTCAATCCTGAAGTCAAGTTTGCTAAAGTTACGGATTGAGAGGAGATTTGATAGTTCATTGTTCACATCGTTACTTTGAATATTTGGGTCTTTGTTGAGTTTTGTGAGATAGTCAAACCATGCACCTGGTTCAATGTTATTAGCTTTGTTTTTATTTTCCGGTGTTGTTTTTATATCCTCTAGTAATTGCCAGAACTTCTTTGGGTTAGTTTTTTGCAAAGAGTTAAGTTTATTAATTTGTTCGTTCATGTGATATCTTTTTGAGTATTTCATTTCCTTTCTGTATCTTTTTAGAGCTAAGAAATAACTCCTTCTATGTTCCCCTGTTGCCGACTTACACATTAGCCTGGCATTTGTTGCTGTTTCTCTTTTTAGTCTGGTCAATTGCGTAGTATTCCAAGGAGTCCTTTTGGGTCTTTGGACTTTGGTTTTAAGTTTCAGAGATAACTTTGCTGCATGCTCATATACATTGATGAGTTTAGTCGAGGCCACTGGTGTATTGCACACGTCTAGTGCACGTAGTGTTTCTTTAATATGGGTCTGTATCGGGGGAAGATCAAGTGCTGCCTTAAATGAGACTTCGCTATTGTCATGCCATTGAAATTTGGTGGGCGAGTCATGGAGTTGAACCGAGCACCCACTGGGTTGGGGCCTTTCAGCTACTAAAGTGAAGGAGATCATACAGTGGTCAGTAATGTCCCCAATAAATTCATGAACTTTGAAGTAAGGTATTTTGCGCAAGAGCGAATCACTGCATATTCCATAATCTAGTGCTGTACATGCAGCAGACCAAACTGCTATTCGTACGTCTGCCGTACGGATAGCCACTGCGAAATTGGCATTCAATACATTAGCTCTCGTTTGATTCTTCATTCGTCCATGTATCTTAAATATAGATGCCAGTTAGAGCAAGTTGAAAAATATTGGAAATAACATCGAGTCATCAGCGTGGCCGCCTGCGACGAGGCTTGGCGGACAACCCTACAGCCCTTAGTCTGAGTAGACGTGCTACGATGATCGATAAGGCTAAGTTTCTTTGCCTACCCGGCACCAGACCTAACTAACATTGACTGCAGACAGACCGATTGTAAGTCCACCCAACCTGTTGATTATAGCTCTTTTCATCAACAAGGTAGTTCTCGATCGACTGTTGGGATAGTTCAGTACGTCGTTGTTTACTAGTATTTTTACACCGGTGTGAAGTTGGCGCAAAATAGTAGAACCAAGTAAGAGCCCAACGGGACGAGATATTTCTGACACAGCTAAGAGTCAAATAGCTTATGCCGAACTTAAGCATGTAATCACAGATCAGATGATCGCTCGGCTGCAACCAAATATAGGATTTAAATCTTATTTAGACAGATTAAGCCACTAAATGCAGGTATAATGTATTGTATTTCAGTTCTAACATCGAAAATAAACTATAATCAAGCATCATTGGTCATCAGAAACCCCCCCAAGTGAACTTTTGCACAACAACACGTCAGGTTAAATTTTATCTAGAACGATTTAGTGGAAGTTATGTATATTAACTTAGTAAACATTAGGCCTAAAATAGCAGATTTTGCCCCAGAAAACACAAGAGCTGAGAAGGGAACCCCATTCAGTATACCCCCATCGGCCAAATAACTACCCAAAACCACTTCGTCCATATTATGTACATTGCAGTGTCGGGATATGAGAATTTCTCAATTTGGGCATTCCATAAGTCCAAAACTGGTAAGGAACCCACCCTAGGTCTTCTGATTCACTAATCTACAACCCTTGGCCTATATCTAGGTGCATTCAGTATACCCCCATCGGCCAAATAACTACCCAAAACCACTTCGTCCATATTATGTACATTGCAGTGTCGGGATATGAGAATTTCTCAATTTGGGCATTCCATAAGTCCAAAACTGGTAAGGAACCCACCCTAGGTCTTCTGATTCACTAATCTACAACCCTTGGCCTATATCTAGGTGCATTCAGTATACCCCCATCGGCCAAATAACTACCCAAAACCACTTAGTCCATATTATGTACATTGCAGTGTCGGGATAAGAGAATTTCTCAATTTAGGCATTCCATAAGTCCAAAACTGGGAAGGAACCCACCCTAGGTCTTCTGATTCACTAATCTACAACCCTTGGCCTATACCTAGGTGCATTCAGTATACCCCCACCAGCCAAATAACTACCCGTGTGTGTTTGTGTGTGTGTGTGTGTGTGTGTGTGTGTGTGTGTGTGTGTGTGTGTGTGTGTGTGTGTGTGTGTGTGTGTGTGTGTGTGTGTGTGTGTGTGTCATTAAACAGTGTGTGTCATTAACCATATATGAGAGAAGCACAACCAATAAGGTATAACATGAACAGTTTAATGAGTCCAAACCATTAATACATCAGCAAACATGGAATGGAATTTATGTGGCATTTTTACAAAATATTTACAATGTGTGACTTTGTACAATAAAACCATTACTTACATTGGGTTATATACAACAAACTGTAATGATATGTAAACCATACACACTGTTACAATTTTTTTTATATCAGATGTTTGTTCAATCAAAGTTGTAAATGTTCAATGAATAAGATTATTAATATCTCTGAATAATAGTTTCAATTTCAGGATCCGAAATTTTAAATGTATTAACCAAACTTCAACTCTGTGTATAAATTCAGGAAAAAATGTTATTCTAGAAAGTGTTCAAATGAAAATACAGTTAAGAGCTTTTGCCGTGGTGCAGCATATGACCATCCTGTTGTTTTATTACATTTATTGTTTAACAATTCTCAACATGAGACCAATAAAAAAATTTGTTTCACCAATTGCAAACATACACTCAAAATGAATACACTTTGCTATTTCAGTCACAGCTGAATCATGTGTGCCACAGTGGAATCACAAATAAAAATTATGTTTCTCTTGGTGTTCACAACAAACAGTATCCAATGAATAGTATCCCATTCATAATCAAACCATTTTACAAAATTATATAATTTTGTAATGGTTTCTTGTTACAATCACACAAACATTGGAAACTCCACCCAGAATACACAACATGAACCTACCTACTTTTTATAGTGTGACCTTTATGAATGATCCCACTGTTCTCTTCCTCGAAATGTCTTCCTGGAATTGGGCGGCAACCTGGCATTTGATTGAACCCTGGTACTGGCCTGCATCCCACCACTAGTCTGTACCTTAAACATTGGTCTCCACCCTACCACTGGTCTGTAACTTAAACAACGGTCTCCACCCTACCACTGGTCTGCACCTTAACCACTGGTCTGCACCTTACCACTGGTCTGCATTGACCACTGGTTTGCACCTTAACCACTGGTCTGCACCCTACCACTGGTCTGTACCTTAACACTGGTCTGCACCTTAACCGCTGGTCTGCACCTTACCACTGGTCTGCACCTTGCCTGCTGGTCTGCACCCTTGCACTGGGCTGCACCTTAACCACTGGCCTGCACCATAACACTAGTCTGCACCCTACCACTGGTCTGCACCTTAACCACTGGTCTGCACCTTAACCACTGGTCTGCACCTTAACCACTGGTCTGCACCTTACTACTGGTCTGCCTTAACCACTGGTCTGTATCTTACCACTGGTCTGCCTTAACCACTGGTCTGCAACTTACAACTGGTCTCTATCTCACCACTTGCTTGTACCCTACCACTGGCTTGTACCCCAGAAGAAGTGCACAATTCTGTGCGTCTGCTTTGTGGACATTTCCACCCACACTGCCAGGTTGACAAAAGCAGAGGCCAGACTTTGTGGTGGTCCAACTCCATGTTTAAATTCTTTGGAAGGTTGGCTAATGCATTGCACATAATTCTTGCCAACTTGTGGTGCTCCAACATGTTGGTGTGCAGGCAGTCATAGGCAACACACACATCTGCATTAAGCAAAGACCAACAATAAGCATTGCTGTGATATCAAGTAACTATGAACATTGGTCAAGTCAAGGCCTCAAATACACATTTAACGTGTTGTACGCTTACCTTAATGGTTCTAGATAGTTATAACCTAGGGGTATAGTGAATACAGCTCTGGCTAGCCTAGTGGGTGCTTTTTCCCAGATAACAGTAATCTTTGAGGTTCTCCTCCCAGATTTTTGGTTTCAGCAGGTTAAGAGTGAGATTTTTGGCATAATATGACCTGGTAGTCCCAGACAAGAGTTATCTTTGGGGTTCCCCTACAAGATTTCTTGTTTTCTGGTGCTAAATATGTGATTTTTTACCCAATGTTAATTAAATATACATCACTACCACTAAATGGTTCTAGATAGTTATAATGCTGATGGGGGTATACCGAATGCTGTTTTGGGTAGCCTAGTGGGTGCTTAGTCTCGGGCAAGAGTTATCTTTGAGGTTCCCCTCCCAGATTTTTGGTTTCAATGGGCCCAATGTGAGATTTTCGGCTTAACAATTAAATGTTTCTTAAATAGTTATAAAGATTATAGTGGAATAGTGAATAAATATAGGGGTAGCTCAATGGGTGTATTGTACAAAATAATGACCTAACACATTTTTGATTAAGTAGGTCTATTATGAAATTTTATAAGTAAAGTTAGATATATCAGGGGTGGTCCCCCGCCCGCCAATGGCAACTGAAAACAATTTTGAGTGAGTTGAATTCGCCTTATCACGTGCCCGAGTGTCGAGTCAGTTTTTGCACTCTCACTGGGTTCATTACTTTCTAGCGACTTTGACTGGAACTCAGTCGTTGGTTTTTATGAATGCAATCTGAGATCGCAGACTCAGCTGAGATCACAGACTCAACTTGAGACGAGTCAAGTTAAGATTTTTAATGAATACGACCCCTGATAAGCGCAGTTCATCTACGATAAAATAAGATATATGATAGGTAGCACAACCGTTCCGACTGTCGGCACAGGCAGAATTCAAATCGAATGCACTGGAATCCGATTCCGTCACTGTTCCGAGTGTGCCGTCGTAAAAGGTGGTGTGGCGTTGATTCGTGCGCGGTTTATACCAAACCCATGATGGCGGACAAACGTGAGTTGATTACTTTCTTCGATTTCTTTTTTCTTTTTTTTTCATGTTTTTCAATAACTTCTGCCTTATTTTACCATTGGCATTTAGTAGTTTGCTCACAGGAACATATGTTTCAATGCCACTACTGAGTATCAGTTTTGATAGGGGTATTTTAGCGGTTAAATAAATAATTATGGTGTAAAAACACGTGTGGACTGGTTGTTTTCACTTATAATTTGCAATGGTAATTCATCAAATCCATATTTGTATACGTGTTACTGATATTTATACAAAGTGAAATGATTTTATTTTGTATTCTCGTTGTTTTATTTCATCAAATACATGGCTTTTACTGTTTGATCGATGGTGAGCACTATTAGAATTATACAGTATTTAGATTTTCAGTCAAGTCAACTGGTCCCTATTTTGATCATTTCGGCCCCTAAAATTAGTCATTTCGTACCCCCTGTAATAAAATTTGGTCAACTCGTCCCCATTTGGTATCACGTCAACTCGTCCCCCAGTCAAACTCTGATGGGCTGTCGGGATTAGTCGGAAGGATATTGGTTTAAGCCGTCAGTATATTACTATGCAAGTTAAAGGTCATCTACACTCATAAAATGTTAGAGCGTCGCAAATTATACGTATATATAGCACTGGTAGCGTGCGTATAATTCAAACACCCTAAATACAGGAAAGTGCTCACAGATGTCTAAGGATAGATTTTGTCTCTCAAGGTGTCAGAAATACCGGTACATTATTGCAATCACCTGGACAAAATCTCCAACCCTTCTTCTGATTGATGAATATAGAAAAGCCTAACAGTTACTTGAAAATAGCAAGATCACGAAAAATTCCCTTTGGCGCTCAATCTCAGATAAACTCCGCAAACAAGGGTACACCTTCACTGACAGCCAGGTATGTGGGAGATGGAAAACTTGCCGTGGATACAAGGACGTGAAAGATGGGAGAAGAAAATCGGTTATGTTTAATATCACATGTTGTTATTTCCATCCCAGTTTATAACATATTTTCTGTTATTATAAAACAATATTAAATAAAAGTCTTTTAACATACAAATTTGAACTTTTTACACCTGATTTATAAGTAATTGCTTTATATATGAGATAGAAATGATGTGTTATGGAAAGACACAATAGCAATTTTCTCATTTAAAAGGTTGGTTTTTTATAGACCTTTAGTAATTTTATAAACATGTTATCATTGAAGTTGTGCTATAAAAGCAATGTTTATGTATGGTCAGAGTAATCTGAATTTGCGTTTCCATCGTTATTTATGGGAAAAGTAATGTTCCGTCTAATATTGTGCTCATTACGTTGCATTGTTACATATTAATTAGGGCATTGTATTATAAACCAAGAACTGAGGTGCAACTTAAAATGACTCAGTTTGATATTATTGATGTTACATGCCTTTTCTATTCATTTACATGTTCATGATGATTTTTCATTTTTTATGCCCCAGGATGGCATTTCTTGCATTTTATTATGTTCACTAGTCAAAATGATGTTATTTGGTCAAAGGTAATCACAGGGTGAGACATGCGCTTTTTTTTCAAAACGATAACAATACAGCCATTAGCCACAAAAGCTCACTGAACACTTTGTGCCCATGGGAACTAATATGTATGAAGAGATGTATTAAAGTATAGTTTGTATGGTTCTAGACATACATTGAAAGTACATGTAGTTCGGTCATGGGAGTTGTGCAGCAATCCTATCTCTCTTTAGAACACTATCGGCTGCATGCTGAACACCTCCAATAGGATAGATGTCCATTATCTCGATAAGGTGTCATAATCCAGTGCTGTAATGATACCCACCATCAGCAAGGATATTGTCCTCCTCGCACAGATCTCTACCATGGTCCCATAAGTCTGAATTTTTCAATATCCTGGAATCATGGCAGCTTTCAGGAAATCCCGTAAATCAATGTATGAAGGACAAATCTTCCCTACACACAGCCTGCAATTGAATGGAATGATAGCCTTTGCGATTCACATAAGATTTTGCACCTTCTGATGGAGCATGGATTTTAATGTGAGTTCCGTCCAAACACCCCAAAATTCCAGGAAATCCTGTCTTCCTCTCAAAGGAATCAGCTATGAACTGCTTTTGGGCTTGGTTGGGCCATGAAATTAGTTTATTTTTCATATGCCTCAGAACTGCTGAAATCACCGTATTTCTGCTGTCAAGCACTGCACTCTCCGACACACCAAACCTATCAGCAATTCTGTAAATTGTGTCCAGTGTCCCTAGATAACAAAGGGTAATCATCACTTGCTTTGTTACTGGAATCACTGGCCGTCCTGCTGGAGAGGCTACAAACTCTTAGCAGTCTTTCAGATGGGTGACAATTGTGTTCAGAGTGTCTCGTGACACACGAAAATGCCGCTGAAAGCTGACATCGGAATACATGGGAACCACTTCTTCAACATACTTTGGCACGCGACATCGTTCTTTTCGTATCCTGTTTTAAACAGAATAATTAATCATTAATTAAAGCATAGAGGAATTTAAACTTGTATCATAGACATGTAATGGATGAATGTACAATAACAGCAGAGTAAGGCTGTATATGCTGTCATGCATTTCTGAATACATTCCGGAATTTAGCAAATGAATAATTTGCCTACAGCATACTTTGATCCAACCTTACGTACGTACGTAGATCTACGTATCTAGCGATGTATTATAAACAGGTATTTGTAAAATATAATTATGCAAAGTTACAATACTGTATTTGTCAGTAATCAGTCAAAGAAACTAGACTCAAAGGTACATTGTATCATGTAAAACCTTTGAGTCTAACTTTCTTGGACTAGACGGTAATTAGGCAAGGCACTCGCCCCTGGTGTTTCTACAGCGCGGATGTGAGAGATCGAAAGTCGTAAATAGCGCGGAGCTGTCAGAGGCGGAGTTTCTTTGCCTAGACGGTAATGAGCTAGTTCAAAACGTACAAGGCAGCAGCTACAGCAGGCACAATTACTGTCCCGAATGTTGTATCTTGGCTCTCATCAAGCTCTTCGTCTGACTCGAGAATTTCGTTAATTATGATGAACTCGGCCGCCATATTAATTTTTGTGCTGTCAGTTCCAGTTCCACTCGATTTGAGGAATTGATGGAACAGTTCGGTTTCAATCCCGTCACTATTCCGACACGCAAAACAAGCATGCCCACTATTTGGTGACAGCAGTAGACAATGGAATGACAGATTCAAACATGTTAGCTCTTTAGAATTGCTCTCTACAGAGAGAGAACAAATTAATATCATTTAGCAATCGTTCTTAACCAGTTTTTGTATCATATTATACCTGATTATATTATCTATGCGTACGAATTCATTGATTTACAACTAGGAGTCCTATTAAGGACTTGATTGCACGAAAAACCTTTCATTATCACTCAAACCTAAAGTTTTCATATGATATATGGTTTAATCATGGAGGCAAACAACTACACGGGTGATTGTAGATGCATTGGTAATCATTTCTGATAGCGCTCTTGTCGTATTAAAGATTTGAGCGCAATTATCAGTAAAAAAATATCTGCAATAAGGTATTTGCTTACTTTTATATCTCGCGAGATCTCGCCTTATGTGGTTCTACTATTTGCGCCAACTTCACACTGGCTATTTTTACAGCTTTTGTTTTCTTCATCTCTCATGACCTTATAGTTTGATATGGGAATATGTCATCATAGCGGTAAATTCCAGGGAGTGCATAATGGTCCGCAGAAGTCGGGAGATCTTTAAAGTGCAAGTAACGTCTTTTTTCGAATCCCTATTCAAAGTTTTATTGGTTTACTTCAACCTGTGAAAGACCTCTCCGACAATATTTTCGTCCATAGATGTCATTTTGTGTTTTTTTTAAATATCTCTTGATTTTTCGGACCGTTTTGGCATATGCGCAAAAGAGTTTGTGACGTCATATGTCACCGTCCAGCCGGATAGCGCAGTCATTTCCTCGTTTATTTACATGGGAACTGTTGTAGGTGTGAGCATAATCGTACGTTATACTGTCATCATGTACATTATATACCGCAACGAATCACATCATTTCATGTGGCTTAGGGTACTTGTTCGCCTGGAGTATATTAAATTATGATAACTTCTATTATGTAGTGTGAAAACGTCAACCAAAGGGGACCGAGCTATATAATACAGGCAGTGCTGGAACACCGGGCTGCACCTCGATTTCAGGCCCGTTTCATGGTTATCAATGATTGATTCACCATTCGCCTGTTATGTTTAGCTCTTTCGAACTAAGTACGGGAGGGATGCATGCACTCCCTCTTAGTTCTGGCGTCCAACGGTATATTCCCGGCATAAGTCAACGGAATCATCAAGAGTTCCGCTGCTTTACCTAGTTTTAGCTAATAAAATCAACTCACCAAACATTTATAGGACCAGAAGCTGAATTTCAGCAACAACAGTATCCTGTGAATAAGTATTTGGCCTAAAACACACCAAACGGTAATATCTGAGCCCGACTTGGCAACATGGCGGCGAGGTGGCGGAAACTGACCAGCGGGAGGATTCACCAATTGGAACATAGGCGAGACTACTCACAAGAAGCGGGTTCACAGGGACTATTTGTGGCACGAAGCTAAAAGCTAAAATGACCTTGTCTAACATGTAGAAAAGGCCACTAACATTCACTGTCGCACAAATATCACACCGAATCACGAAGAAAGCAACAAAAACTTGGGGAAAAGGCGACAGGAATTATCAGCTATAGTTTTTGCCGATGGTCTCACCGCCTTATTTACATCGGAAGTTTCTGGGGCTGTCTGGGATATCGTCCTCCGCGCTTGTATTTCGGAAGAAAATATCACCGGTAAACTTGGAAAGTTATCGAAAATATAGTTTTCCGCAGACGATAGGAATATGAAACATTATCTCGAACCGAATTAAATAATAACTTTCGACACTGACCGCCTGAAACTCGTCAGAACATGCATATTTCGTGAAAAAAAGTGGTGGGTTCTGGGTTGATCGAATGCATCGACCAAAAATTTTGCTTAAACTGTTGGACCGACTAGGTGATAAATAGAACCTGACGTTGGTCTTTTGGGCTAGTTATGTTACAGAGAATATCTTTTCTTATCCCGTTAATTGAATTAATGGTAAAACGTTATCGCAAATGAAAACTGCTACTTAATTCAATGGGGATTTCACTCGATATTTCGTTTTTGCAATCATCATGATTGAATTTTGTGGGCACATTATACAAGCAATGCTTATGCAATTCTGCTCGCAACTACCAAAAATGTCTGGTTCTCATTCACTTGTCTGTGATAATGGAAATGGCAAAATATATACACCAGTCCAAAATATATATTTACAAGATTAGTTCTCGGTAAACCACAAACAGAAAGCATATAGCAGTTTTGAGTTGCACCTCAACTTACCTTACATTAGACCCATTTAACATTCAAATTCACATGCTGGATTATTTGAAAATCAAAATGGTTAATATTGTTATGGAATTCTTGAGCAGGGTAGGACTAGCTGAGAATTGTTCAAGAAGCCCTCTTCCATATATTCCACCACAGATGAAACGTCTCGAAAGCCTCGGAAAGGCAGGATTCCACCGCTGCGACAATTTTCACATTTTGTTTTCAAAGTCAGCACAGAAACATAACTAATGATTATAATTCGACTTTCCTTTGGGAAATCTAGGGATAAGTATACTCACAGAATCTCAAGAAACCATGAATCAAAATCCGACACGTAGTAAACAAGAAATAAGCAAAAACAAACAACACATTCCGGAACTTCCCGACCACACGCCGAAGATGAACGAAGACGCTGCGACGTCATATGTCACCAGAAAATGTTGCCACGGACGCCGTTTTTATTTGCGAACTAGCCCTACAAGACGTCTGAGTAGACGTCTTACTCTGTTTGAAAACGACGCAATGTTATAAATTTTGATATCGATTCAGACTACTATCAAACACCAAACATACCCAAGTGACGGAGATTTGGAATGCAATGATGTTCACGGACAATTTTATCCCTTTGTGGCGGGGGATTTCATCCATGGTAATTAGTTATAGTTCAATAAATTTGGAAGAGGTAGAAAGTCCGAAACACAGCAACATGTTTGTTTTCAAGTTCAAGACTACGTATGTCGTAACGCTATCCTGTCCACGCTGCTAACTTGTCCAAAGCAGAGTATATCATCTCCGTGATACACTGTTCGTGTCAATGCTAAGATCGTATCTATTCGGTCCTTGCAAAAACGTCCCAACATCACTGAATATCTGTTATAGGAGCTCGCCACTAACTTGTCCAACTTGACTGAGCCTATGTCTGGCTCACTAGGCTTCAACAAACCATCAGGTTCATCTTTCAGACTCATTACCAGTATGTCTCTGCCTCATTGATGTCCTACAATCACTACATGAAGCCTACGCGATCTCACCAACTTGGACAAGATGGCGTTAAGTGAAGATTCCGCTGCCGCTAACTTGTCCAACTTGACTGAGCCTATATCTGGCTCACTAGGCTTCAACAAACCATCAGGCTCATCTTTCAGACTCATTACCAGTATGTCTCTGCCTCATTGATGTCCTACAATCACTACATGAAGCCTACGCGATCTACCAACTTGGACAAGATAGCGTTAAGTGAAGATTATGCTGCTGCTAACTTGTCCGACTTGACTGAGCCTATATCTGGCCCACTAGGCTGTCATGGGTTCGTTTACAACAATAATATAAAATGGCTCAGATTATTTGATACAGTGACTTTGATGAAAAACAACACAGATAGGGTTAAGCAGCCACTTCGCTTTTTATTTCGAAAAAGGAAAGTACGCCGAGGTTTGAATACAGTCTGGACATCGGGAGGATAGAGCGATCTGAAAAAATAAAATGTTTGCGTTTTTTAAATATTCAACACTGAGACATCTAACTGTAAGACATTAGTCAACTGATAAACTCGTATAAACAATTCAAGCAATGAAAGTAAACCCTACCACTTTGTATGCAACACGCTCTCTGTTGCAGCACCGAGACGATCAGCCTCTTCGTGCAAAATGTCCTTGGTGCGCATTAGTGAAGGCCACTTAGTATTGGCCGACGAATATCCACACACACAGAAAAAACAATCGAGCTCGGCGATTTATAAAACAGTTTAAGTGGTCTGTCTCAAAGAAATGAGGCATTGGATGATCGTGTTATTCTCATCATAGAATCAGCTCAGAACCTACCCCTGATGTTCCTCAACAGCTCGCTGTAGGGATCGGCTCATCGTAAGTCGGAGAGAGGAATATATTGATGCAACCGACCTTGAAAGCAGCAATGAACACATTTCTATACTTATCTAGATACTTTCTCGACACGATAATGATAAACGATGCTCTAATATTCAATAAGAATCTATCAGATAGGGACGAGAAATCCTAAGACAATAAGAATGGTTTAATGTCTTACATCGAAAGAATGCAAGGTGACATACATAACAATAGAATCCAGAGAGCTGATTTGCAGTCTTATGTAAACTCCAAAAGGTTATTGATTAGCAACTCTTTTGAAAAGAACACTAGCGCATTAACCTCCATAGTCCTTGGATATTCGTTCAGGAATTGCAGGTGCCTCGATCCGTACGAACTTAGCAATGCAACAACAAATTATCCATTCTAACACATGCTGATCGCAAAACGTGGAATATTTATTTATTAGACGATGTTATACTACATGCTTGACAGGTCACTGCAATTACAATTTTAAATATTCCAAAATACGAGATGATGTTTACAGTCTTTACTATTCTACAATCATTGGCAGTTTAATGTCAAACCAGAGTGTTTCTCGTTCTCCGTTGTTGGGTGCAATAATTCCCTTGTGTAGCTGATCTTAAACAGGACATTACAGTGAATGCAAATGTGGTATTTTCGTTATAAGAAAGGACTGAAGTTTAAACAGTGAGTGTGAGTAACACAACGATTTCATTTGAGGTCTGGTTGTTATCATGCAATGCACCCTGACTAAGGTGATGGTGGACCAAACACAATCAACATATAAGGAAAGCAGCTAGGTGCCGACCATGTGCCGTCCAGTAATATTTTACACCAGTATCATTTTCATGATTTCAGAATGGGCCGCTGCCATATCCCATATTTAGTGTAGTAACATAAAACACATTTTAATTTAGGAACATTATAAAAACAGACACAGAGCGATCCCCAAATTAACGTGGGAGATATCCAACTTGCTAGGACGGGTACATGCGTTTAAAGAGCTGCTAGAGAGATCGATATGTTGCCGTGTGCTCGCTGATAGATAAAAACAATATTGTGATTCTCACTCAAAGCCTTCTATCCAATGCAGAGGGGATGAACTTGGGTAGGACAGCGTGGTAAGGTAAGGTGGTCATGAGTCTGTTGGTATCAGGGAACGTGAGGGTAAGGCCAGAAGCTCCGTAAACCACTCGGAAACAGGTTTTCTTTACGGTCGGGGAGTTGCTGTCGGGTTGGCGCAGGGGGTAGCGAACTAACCCAAGGCGACTTCTGCCCTAAGGAAATAGGTAGATGTAGAGGATATGAGGTCGAGAGACGGTTACTGAGTTGCAGGATAGGTCGGGTCAGTAAGCATGAGGAGCCCAGGGTGAGGGGGCTATCTTCTCCTTATGGTGTTCATCTTTTTGCCTCGAGCAAGGGGCATCAAGGACCCGAGGGAAAGGGGGATAGCTTACCGGAAGGCCTTCTAACGCACTAAACCACAAAAATCGCCCCTAGTCAGGTTTGGAAGCCAGTTAATGTTCCCCTGCAGGTGCCAGCCAGCCCCTCGTACTATGAAGAAAAGCACACCGAGTGAGTGTGTGAGTGAGTGAGTGAGTGAGTGAGTGAGTGAGTGAGTGAGTGAGTGAGTGAGTGAGTAAAAAGTTAAACTACCAATGGAGCCAACTGGCGACGGTCCCTTAGCTGCAGCAGCAGTATGTACTGGAGATCAGGAACAGGTTCCAAATACTGCAGGAGGACAAGGACATCTCTTTAGATTACAAGCGCTTCGCGAGGTCAACCAAACAGCTGCGGAGGCATGTCTGGCATAAGACCCCAGGGTACGACAGAAGGAGCAGTGTTAAGACACTAGAGTCTTGAGGGCAAGGGAGGAGATGAGGACCTCGTACAAGAGTTACCTGGCAAATCGCAAGGTAGAGGAGCGGAGAGAGGCCTACAAGCTGAGGAAAGGAGCTGTACCAAGTTTATGCAGAAATACAACAGCAGGAACTGACCCAGAAGATCAAAGGCGTGGAGGAGGCACATATGAACCAGAGGCACGGACAAAGCTGGAGACTCATAAACGAGGTATCAGGGAGAAAACCAGCTCAATCGTCCAAGATCAAGGGGCAGAATGATAGGGAGAGAGTGGGAAACCACAATTTAGGAAGCTGCTTGGCAGTCCACGGGAGGTAGACAATGAAGATGAGCCCATTTCCCAGGTCTTCCAAGAACTTCCCATACCAGACAGTCCAATCTCCATGGAAGAATACCTGAAGGCCAAGCGCAGCATCAAGTGTGACAAGAGCTGCGGTGAAGATGGAGTGACTCCAGAAGTCCTGAAGTTTGTCCAGGTGGATGATATCGCTCTCAGCTTCATAAAAAGAGCATATGCTACGGGAGCACTACCAGCACTGTGGAACACCCTTTATATTGTTCCAATCCCAAAGTCCGTTGAGCTCACCAGGACGGACAACTATCGAGGCATCAGCCAAAGTCCTCTTCTCGTCAAGACCTACAGGATTATGCTCAACCGATTGAGACTAGTTCTAGATCCTCTGCTCAGAACATCGCAGAATGGCTTTCGGCAGAAGCGCACAACTGTCCAGCAGATAATTGCGCTCAGGAGAATACTGGAAGGAGTGAAGCAGGGAAGACTACCAGCAGTGCTCACTTTCATCGATTTAGGCAAGGCCTGCGACACCATGCACAGAGGAAAATTAATATCAATTCTTCGTGCCTATGGCATCCCAGAGAAGGTGGTCCAGGCAATTGCAGCGGGTTACAGGGAAACTCGGGCAAAGATACTCTCTCCAGATGATCAGACCCCGTATTTCGATATGCAAGCAGGAGTACTCCAGGGCGACACACTGGCCCCTGTCTATATGTTCTAGCCTTTGACTATGCATTGAGGCAGGCAATTGACGGCAAGGAGGAACAACTGGGTTTCACACTCACCCCCAGGAGAAGCCGGCGGGTCGGACCAGTCATGGTGACGGACCTTGACTATGCTGACGATATTGGCCTAATGTCTGACACAGCAGAAAAAGCACAGGTGCTGTTGCTAGCAGTGGAATCAAAACGCAAGAAGATCGGCCTTCATCTCAATGCCAAAAAGAGTAAAGTGCTTGCCTTCAACTGTCGTCACTGGCGATAGAGCAGTGCTATAGGTGGTGGAGGACTTTAATTACCTTGCGGCCTACATCGCCTCGACAGAGAAGCTGTGCGACACACTGAATGAAGAAGGTGTGGAAGGCCAAGCTCAGCGACAACCTCAAGAGGCGACTCTTTGTGGCACCAGTTGAGTCAGTACTGCTCTACGGCACTGAAAAATGGACCTCTACTGTACAGCAAGAGAAATCCCTTGATGGTGTCTATACCAGGATGCTGCACATGGCACTTGACGTTACCTGAAAAGACCATGTACACAAATGACCTGTATGGTGACCTTCCGCGCTTCTCCATAAAGATCAGGGAGAGGATGATGGGTCTCGCAGGCCACTGTATTTGACAACGGGAGCTGGCAGCCCATCACACCATCTTGTGGGAGCCAAATCAGGGAACTAGCAGAAGGGGACAGCGGCGAGTCACATTCATCGACACTTTGCGGCGGGGTGTTGGCCTCAGTGACAAAGGGGAGATAAGGACCCTAATGCTGTACAGGGAAGAGTAGAGAGCTGCGAGGATAGCTTACGCCCTCGCATCATCAATAAGGGTTTATGCATGTAGTTCATGGATAAAAGGGGACTGTGAGGTTCCTGAACACCTACACAATATGGTTGAAGCCTCTAAATTATACCTTGTTGGTGGATTACGAGGATGCGTTTGGCAACGACGATTATGACATTGGGAATACCAGGCCAATCAAGCGAAGGGGGTAAAGAACTCACTAGTGAAGAAGAGGTCCACGTAAGGGACATACTGGAGGCCTGGGTCATTCAAGAGTTTACCTCAGAATGGGCCTGTGCACCTGTTCTCATATGGCGGAGGGGTGGATCCGTGCGCTGCTGCGTGGATTACATGGCACTGAATGATGTCACCAACAAGGATGAGTTTCCCCTTCCACTCTTAGATGAGTGCCTGGACACCTTAGCAGGTAAAAATCTGCTTCACCAGACTGGATGCCAATTCCGCGTATTGGCTTGTAAAAATAGAGCCAGAAGACAGGAGGAAAACTGCATTTGCCACCACGTATGGCCTATTTGAACATGCTAAAGTAGGGTTTGGGTTGTGTAATGCACCCGCTACCTTTACTGGGGTAATGGACCTAATATTACGGGGTTAAATTAGAACAACAGTTTAGCGTTCCTTGGTGATATCCTTGTCTTGTTGTGATGATCACATGCAAAACTTAATAGAGACCATGTCCCGGTTCAGGAATTAGGGTTTGAAATTAAAACCAATAAAATAATTGTCACAGTACAACATGATCCTCAAACACTGGGCTGGCGGGAAACATGGCAATGTGGATGCTTTATCTAGGAGGCACCGAGAACAATAAGGTTGCCATGAAAATGCGGCTGGAGCCAAATTGTGTGATCTGCCCTGAGAAATATGTTAAAACTGTTAACGTATCGAGGAGCGCTGGTGAAGTTTTGTCTACGATTTGAATGGGGCAGCGCCTCTGACAACTCTGGCTGTAGTGAGCTGCCAGGGTACTGAGTAGACGGTAGATGAAGCTCAGGGCAATACGGACAGCAAAGAAGTGTGAGTGAGTGAATGAGTTTCGGATTTAACGGCACACCAACACTAATGAGTTAATGGCGCCTAGAAAGGTCAATAGATTAGTTTGACCTGATTAAGCAGCCGCCTTCTAGGATAAATTGAAAAAAGACGGAAAACAGAAGGATACAGGGGGCCTATTCTACCCCCGGACCCAGGAGGGGTAGCGCACGGAAAGGCCACGGACACAATCAGTGAAGGCAGTTTACGGAGGGAACCGGGAGGGGAGGTTGGGGAACAGGTCATTAATATGCTCGATGTTCCAGCAACAAACCTGTGTGCGTAGACATGGGAAGGATGGGAGAGCGGTTGGCGAGACAGGAGAGGAGCCACGGCTAGTGTGGTATCCTGGGGGGCTGAATACCTATCTCGTCCACGACCCATCGCCCATTGCTGTTACTCGACGGTAAACAGTGGCAGTAACATCTTGTTACTTTGTAACTGATGCGGATCCTCTGTGCTTGCAGAATCCATCGTGCTGGGGATTCTCTACTACACATATATGGGCGGCACAAGGAGCCATGTTTTTGAGTCATCAAAGTCGTACTAGATGAATAAAAAGCTGATGCATTTCAATGATGGAATTAACGATAAGCACACAGGAGAATCACCTGGTGGTGCCCAGTAACATGCGAGCACTGGTTTTGGAGTATAAAGTAAGGTATGTATAGGTCACGAAAGGTTAATAGATCAGATTGACCTCATTAAGCACCCGCCTTCTAGGATGAATGAAAATGGAGATGGAAAAGGAAAATGGAAACGATTATCCTAGGGAAAGACACCACCAGCAGATTGACTGAACCAGGCCATTCCAGCCTCTCGTCTAGGCGAAATCCGGGCGAGTAGTGTGTTGCAGATATGGCCCACAAAAGGACCGCTCCACTCGGCACTTGGATCGCATTGTCCACCGACACGAGTCGCAACCCACGGCCAACAGGTTGCCCCCTATAGGTCGCCTCTTACGACATGCAGGAGGATACAGTGGGCCTATTGTATCCCCGGAGGTTATGCAAGAATACCATGCTAGAGGCCTGATGGAGCGCGTCCACTGCGCAGGGTACATCCTGATTATGGTGGACCAATTCACAAAGTGGGTCAAGTCTATTCCTCTACCACCGCAAACTGCAGAGGTAACCGCAAGAGAAGCAGTGGACCAATTATTTTCCAGGTTCGCTTGCCCATTTCAGCTCTTTACAGACCAGAGTCGAAGTTATTGACGGCAATGTGTGATACTCTCCACATTCATAGACGCGTAAAACATCCCGGCTGTCTGCAAATCGACAAGATGAGAGATACAATAGGTCCCTTATGGACGCAGTGCGTTGTTTCATTGGTGAATCCCAAAATCGTTGTAAACCATGACGGGACCGTAGCCTACCGCAATGGGTAAGAGTATGGCTGCGGAATAAAGTCGAGAACATGGGAAGACGATGTAGGTGCCGACGATAAGCTGTACTGCATATACCGTCAGCCCTGGCAATGAGTGACATGTGCTTATGTTACCACAACTGACATCCTCAGCATAGACAAGTTCCTTAGCAGACCCTGCAAACCAAAGTGTTCCATAGATTCCCCTAAGAGGCATAACGTTGGGAAAGTGATACACTAGTGGTATCCTCATGTGATACATGAGTGTAGTGTTTGGTGTCTATAAAATGTTTGCAGTGCGTAACAATGGCACAATCTGCACCAGAGATCATGATGGCAGGGGTCACCAGTCCAGTCTAGTGCTGGCTAGGGCCCTAGTGGATGGACTGATCATGATAAGGGGGCCACCGGTGCTCCAATTGTGGAGGCCATCATTCACCAAGTGGGGATCGCCAAAGAAGGGAAAAACTCCCTACAGCTCTATAGCGGATCCTGGCTGAGTGAGCCTGTGTGAAACGTGGGAAAGGGTAAGAAAACAGCGGCTGAGGATGGATTCCCAACATACTCGGTTGGAAGCGAATGAGAGAATCTGTGGTCCAAGAATCCCTGAGGTGGGCCCTACCTCCATACATGACTGCCAGCCTTATCATAGGAGGGCATGCTGGTGGAGTTGTCCAGCAAGGAGGAGGAATTGAACGCTTCAGGTTCCTCCTCCGAGGCCGTACCCCTCAAGGCCGCAGAGCAGATGAACGAACCCCTACAGTGGCGCCAAGGTAGCCACATAAGAGACCAGGTGGCATGGTGTAGGCCCCTACTGGAGATCTTAGGGGCCGATTGTAGGTCCAGCCCACCACCTGTCCGGGGCAATGACACAGAAGTGTGTACCAAAACAGTTTATTTATATCTTCAACGGCATTTGAATTTAAGGTTGACCGAATAACCGCATAATGCCTTATTATTATCCTGCCTTGACTCAAAATAAGATACAACATATATTGACATAAATGAGAACTAAGCGACGAAGCCTTTATATTATCGTTCAAGACCACGAAATACGGGTTTACAAATAGCAGAAGTAGTTATAAGTTCAAAATAAACAAACGAATACAAAATAACAAGGCAGTCTTCCATAATTACCATACTGCAACAGGTCAAATACAATCTTGGAATGAAAGAGACCAGCAAACTAAAATTTTCCAAACTCATCTAATGAAACAAACAAACTAAATCGTACGACCACAGAAAGTCGTGTCAATAAAGCGCGTATCACAGAAATATTACCCAGCGCTGTATGCGGTTGGACAGGTTAGCGGCGTGGACAGTCTAACGTTACCACACACGTACGTCGCGCATGCTCAGAATGACCTGACCCATCGACGACTATTACAAGGTAGGGGACGACCGCCGATTGAAGTGATATACGTCGATTGAAGGAAAACCCTTAGATCAAAGTGACTCTGGTCATAAAGCGAGCATCATACAGCGGTTGAATATTTAATCTGCGATTGAAAACAAAACACATTACATGCTCTTTATCAGTAAATATATGATTATATGAATATTCAACATGAAACCACTTTTTTCCTGATCAGAATAGGCATTCAAACTAATATAATGTAAACAGTCAAGGAAAAGACTGACCAATAGCTAAGCGGTCCCCGGTTTCATTGGTGGGGCTGGTGTAGGCAGGTAGGGGCAGGGTAGCCGCGCACGACGGTAATATAAATATATTCACGTCGTGCACGGTTAGGGGCAGGGTTGGCATTATATCAAGTCCTTGGTTGGTGGTTCTCTTCTAAGTAGTTAGATATGTTTTATTACTTTAAGATTTGGCTAAGTATTTAATAAAACACATTGCCTAAATCCAAAATCCAGAAGGCAGTTTCTCTATTCAGTCTTTGGTAACTCATGTGCTAGTAAAGGATCTCTAAGGTATAAAAAGAAATGCAAAGTTTTTGTATGGTATCAAAATGAACTGGTAAACATTTTTTATTTCTAATAGTTACATCACCTGTCAGGTGATGCAACTAAGGTGGCATTAAAGTTAAGAAGGAATTCCTTCTTTTCGTTTGAAAGGTGTGATAAATATCATGATTGTTTCTTATGACGTAACTGCATCATTGGTGTTTCTCATGTTTGCAGGCATGGCTAGTTGAACCACCACTATGATTGTAACTCAATTAGTTGATATCCATGAACAATGTCCAAAGCAAGAGCATCTAGAAGGAACGAAGTCAGCAATAATTCTGTTGAATTTGCTTCCTTCACCTTTGGAAACAATGATGAGTTTGGAGTAAGATTAGCCATAGACAGAGCATGACTATTGGTACATCAACAAAGTGTATAAGAGAGCTGTCCCAATAAAGATCACACACCCTAAGACACAGCTAATGATTCGGCCCATACTGCACCGAAGAGAAGGATAGGTAGCCTACTAATATTGCAAATTTTTAAAATTTAAATAGGTATTAGTTGTCTGTTGTGGTCAGGCAAATATTCAGGTATAGTCAGGGGCATAGCTTCCTATAGGCGCGGCCTACACATTTTCCCAGAAAGTCGAAAAAATAAAAATGCCCAAAATGCAATTAAAATCGGAGGGGGTAGGAGGGGGTAGGAGGGGGTAGGAGGGGGTAGGGGTAATGGAACACCAGAAACAAGATTTGCCAAGAACAGACAGTGATTGATATGTCGGAATCTACACGTATGGAATGGTTTATAGTCTTTATACCCCAAGGAAGAGTGCGAACGAATGGAGCCCGCATATTATAAAGTTCGGGCCGGCCGCGTATTGTAAAGTTCCGTCTTTTAAACGTTTCAAAGGATGCTTGGTGGGCGCTCTTTCTTTGAAATGTAAACAGACCAAGAGCCTGACAGAGGTCATTATGACCGAAAACATTCCCAAGTATCCGGATATCGGATGTCTTACTTTACCTCCTGTAGACGAAGACACCAAACAAAAGTTGTTAAATGGAACCTGGCCATCATGTCTTCAGTTCTCATTTCCAACAGGGTCAAACCTTTGATAAGTTGTATTAAATTGTGTGCTTAGTACAATAACACACAGGTATATTTTAAAAATGGATTTGTCCTGTCTTTAGATAGATTTTTCTTGCATACTCATACCAGATGGGGATATCTGCATTTTTGAGTCCATATGCCCGATCCCTATGCCTGTAGTGGTCCATTGCCACAACTTGATTGCGGGCAAAGTATGACAAACACCTGAACACCAGCCATTGAATTAGGGTCAAGAGGATGCAATAATTTCTCTACCTGAAATATACAAAGTAAGATATGTTTGCAACAACAATTAACAAATCCAAATAGTGCTATGGACACACAATAGGCTCTTAGATTTCATTTAATCAGTGACATTTACACAAGTCGATTCAATACAGGCCTATTCGATAGCAGGATATTCATAATACAACGAGATTACTTACATGTCCATCAAAAACTTTGCAGCTTCTAAGTCTTTTTGTACCCATATTCTCCACCAGTCGTTATAAGTCTTTTTGTACCTAAATTCTCCACCAGTTGTTATAAGTCTTTTTGTACCCGTATTCTCCACCAGTTATTCCAAGTCCTTTTGTACACGGATTCTCCACCAGTTGTACTAAGAGTGATTTTGTAGTATCTTAGAAGTTTTCGTCGTGGTGCAGAACTCGAAGACTTTTATAATCTGGATGATTATAGTTTATTGCCTCTCGTATAGTCTTCGCTCTCCTGGCAAGCTTCTTCTTGCAAGCTTCTCTCCCTGGCAAGCTTCTCCCCCATGCCCCCAATGTTCTTTCCTTTTATCCCCACCCTGAAGCTCAACCACTCCCCCAACCAGACGCATGGACTATCATCATTGGTCACGACTGGTCATCTGGTTGGAGTGTAAGTGAGTGATTGGTTCGGGGTTGGAGACGCCAGGTGGAACATTGGCGGCATCTGGAGATTAGCAAGCTGAGACTAATCCAACCATGTCCATTGTAATTAGATAGTAGACACCCAGTATTAGTGTCAATTCGAATTAATGGTGGGGATTGCTCTAGATCAAAGGGATTAAAAATGTTGTTGTTACCATCAGATAAATAAAAGGGATAGAGTTTGTAAAGAATTTATACCATCAAAAGGGGTCAAAGGTCTGAATAATTTACGTGTGGAATAAGGGCCTTGATAGGGCAATTTTGAAAATACCGTCATAACACTTCTTCGTTGGTCAAACTCCTCACTTCCCTGAATGCCTATCTTAAAGAGACCCTCGTGTTAGACCGCAGCTGGTCTAGCTTACGCTTCACTCTCTTAGTTGTTGAATATGTTAATAGCTTCTTTCTCTCTCCACCTTTTCCTCGTTTCTTGCATTGGTCGTCCATTATCGCTATGAAAATAGCGCAAACTAAACATCCGCCGGCGGCGAACAGCACAGAGTGATGACGTTTCTGCGCTTCCGGAATTAATAATACTTGAGCTTCCAAATATGGTCTTTTTTTGGCTGGACGTGAAAAATAAGGAATTGAAAGTTTATTAAAGAATTACAAGAAATATATACGGCCATTCCAACTTTCGATTTTGGATATCAGCACCATTTAGCAACTTTTTTTTCGATTACAAATCAAGTGATGTTTTGATGAAATGCACCTTTAAGGCGCTACAGTTAACTGGGTCATGGGAGATTACAGAGGTGTTAGGGGGTATCTGAATCGTTCGGAGGTCTTAACGGACTGGATGGGCACATCGCTCGTGTCACTCAGAGCGCGAGAGCAGCTTTTGAGTGGGGAACAGCAAAATAACGCTGCTGGTGGTTATGTTATATCAATGGCTATTGAGTGGCTGTTTTCCAATATAAGCATTTAAAGGGGTTATGAATAAGTATGCAAACATTCGTTGATTCTATGATTGTATGAAATCAATAATACTATCAATTATGCTTCCCAATGTAATGGTAAGTTGGTGATGAGAGTAACTTTTGAATTTACATAACACTCTTAGCAGTAAATAAACACATATCCCATTTTATACGGTAGTGCATATATGGTGCATCCATGACTACTCAATTGTTATAAAATAGCTCAGTTTACATGGACTTGTTATGTGCCAACCTTTCAGCTTAAACAATTATCTTACTCTATAGCATGCATGTCTATAGTGACTTCAAAGGCCAATGAACATCATTCTCTGTATATAGTTGAACTTGATAAAGGATTCACAACATTATACATTAAAGTGTTCAAAATTATTGATGATAAGAAATATCATATTGAAAAGACAAGGTAATTGCATGAAAACACAATAATGAATCAGCAGCTACTTGCAAGACTGATTTTGAGCTTAAATTGTCATATCATGTTGTACATATATAAGTGGTAAGGTGTATGTACCATGATCATATAGGTGTTGTTTCACTTAAGCTTTTCACAGAGACAACTTTAGCAAAATCTGAACTAGTCACTGCATATTTTGACAAATTTTCATGGCAATATCTCCTCACGTGTAGCAACCACACAGATTTTCTTAATGTTCGGTATCCAAAAGGGCTATGTATTGAATTCAGGATATCTGACATTTATATTGTGGTTATTGAGTAAAAAAAGTATATTTGTACATGGGAATATACTTTTAGGACCTAATAGTGGAGTTGACAACCTTCCATAAGGTTTTTGCGAAGTTTTAAGTCGTCTACTGGTCAAAAATGTACTTATAAAACAAAATTATCATTCAAATTAGCGCTGATAATTTTTTTGTGAGACTCTCACTTTAAGAGGTCTTTGTGCTTAAATAAGGCTTAAATAAGGCTTAAATAAGGCTCAAGTTACACTGATAAATACCTAAAATTGACAACAATAACCTACACTAACCTAGTGTATCAATTTGGTGGGGTTAAATGGCCATAGTTGATGAAAAAAGCGACAATACATCCGAAATGGAGAAAAATGAGTGAAAAAACCCGCCTTTTGGGCAATCAAAGGTTTTTTAATATTGAAATCAGATTTCAGATATGAAGCATTTGATTTAAAGACATAATAATTATCAATTATATTCTCCGCGGTAGTGATCAGTGTGGGGCGGTTCAAGTTTTATAAGTCTGTTCCACAGATAACATATAGATTTGTCACGTCAGGCTGTCATATGTAGATGTATGTATGTATGTATGTATGTGTATGTATGTATGTATGTATGTATGTATGTATGTATGTATGTATGTATGTATGTATGTATGTATGTATGTATGTATGTATGTATGTGTGTGTATGTATGTATGTATGTATGTATGTATGTATGTATGTATGTATGTGTGTGTGTGTGTGTGTGTGTGTGTGTGTGTGTGTGTGTGTGTGTGTGTGTGTGTGTGTGTGTGTGTGTGTGTGTGTGTGTGTGTGTGTGTGTGTGTATGTTTGTATGTATGTATGTATGTATGTATGTATGTATGTATGTATGTATGTATGTATGTATGTATGTATGTATGTATGTATGTATGTATGTATGTATGTATGTATGTATGTATGTATGTCTGTATGTATGTATGTATGTATGTATGTATGTATGTATGTATGTATGTATGTATGTATGTATGTATGTATGTATGTATGTATGTATGTATGTATGTATGTATGTATGTATGTATGTATGTATGTATGTATGTATGTATGTATGTATGTATGTATGTATGTATGTATGTATGTATGTATGTATGTCATGCATGCATGTATGTATGTATGTATGTTTGTAAACATTTTTCAATTTTTTTTTCGTCAATCGCTATGCGTGAATAATGCTCAGAACTGAGAGGTTTTGTTTTGACCTTGACCTAAAACTAAGGTCAAGGTCATCGAATAAGTGAAAAACTAGTATCTCGAATAACTCCGTTAATAATGGTTGGATTGTTGCATAATTTACACCATTGCGTAGCTCATTCTAATTGCCAACTTTTTAATGACATATGTGGCCATCCAACCAACGGTTTTCCCAAGCGCCTATGGTCGAAAAAACGTGGTATCGGTCCAAATGGCAACATAAGTTTCATGAATATTTTGAGCGCCTATAAAACCGTCAATACATGTCCTATTGTAATAAAAATTGGTTCACATTTTCTCCGTGACATACCAAGACGTATCCTAAAATATCATGAATGTCGATGACGTCACTTCCGGTTACAAAAGCATCAAAGTTTTCAAAAAATGACAAACTATAACTTAGGTAATTTTTGGCCGATTTTGGTCAATTATGGCCCGATTCTGAATTTTTTTCCAATTATTTGGATGCAGTTCGCCAAGTTCCCCGATGGCTACCATGGGCCTCTTGTCCTAGACAATCATCGGGCGATACCCAGTGCTCAGCCCTGGCCTACTGTCAAATTTGCTTCATATAACTTTACTCTTATGTCGTCCAGTCTGTATCATCATGATGTGAATATGTGATGCCCAGTACTGCAATAATTCGCATCTAACAGAACATAGTGAGCATGTTTTCCCCAAGGAATTATGCGTATGTTTATGCAGGATATGTAGAGGGAATGATACAGAGCCTTCTTGAGCAATTCTCAGCTAGTCCTACCCTGCTCAAGAATTCCATTGCCGAACTCCGGCCCAATGAACCAGGAGCACTACGCTGACAAGGAGGAGTCTGAGATGCAGCATATGGAGAGGTTTCTTCTTTAGATGAGTCATGTAGTATAGTCTCTAAAGGTGACGATGAATGATGGGGTAGGGGAGGGGTGGTGATGGATTTGATGGTGGTGGTAGAAGCATTATATTGGTGGTTGGTATATTGATATTTTCTTTTTACAAGAACAATCTAAGCTCTGTTTAATTTTCAGGTTTGGTTTCAGCTAAGTCAAGCTTGTAACATTTCATTTCACCTGTCTGTTTACAGGTGCACACGGACATCTATTCTTTATCATCATACTTACGAAATAAATGGTAAATATTGGGGTTGAAATTCATTTTAAACATCAAAGGTCATTTCAAACTGGTGATGTATGATGACGAACAGACATTGGTGTTGGCAAATAGACAAACACCCACTCTGATAGACCACAGCTGCCGACCCATCATCTTAAAAATCATTGGTGAGGTCACTCTCACGATATGACATATGATGTTGAAAGTGATGTTAAACAACAATATTAACCATTTTTATTTTCAAATCATCCAGCATGTGTATGGCTTAAAGTCCTAATTTGAATGTTAAATGGGTCTAAGGTAAGCTAACCTGTGGTGAAACTCCAAAACTGCTATATGCTTCCTCTTTGTGCTTTGCTGAGAACTAATCTTGTAAATGTTTGTTTTGCCATTTCCATTATCACAGACAAGTGAATAAGAAGCCGACATATTTGGTAGTTGTGAGCAGAATTTAATAAGCATTACTTGTATAATGTGCCATGAAATTTAATCATGATGATTGCTGTGCAACGACACAGGACAGATAAAATATCCTGGAAAAAATATTGAATGACTGCTTACATATCGTTATTTGAGAGAAACAACATCTTTTGTAGGAAATACAGGAACAAGATGCATATGTTCTGCAGGTATGTCATGATTTTGGAATTGCTGCTTCCTATCATTTTATACATATGGTATAATAAATTAGGTGGACAGCACTAAACTGAATTTTGTTGCTGGTTGTCATCAGTGTGTAGTATCATCTATAGGTTCTAATATTTTTGAGCAAAGCTTAATGTAAATAACAGAATAAGACACTTTATGCATTTTTGTTCCTTTATTATTTCAATGCTGGCAGTTTGAAACCAACAAAAACTGATTCATCCTCGGGAAAAACTTCTATAAGTTTTAGTACAGCATAGGCATCACTCTGTGATGTCTGCCTGGATACCCCAGCACCACTCTACCAACTGCCGATATGCCATGGAATAACCTGCAATATAAAGAGATCTTTACAACTTTTCATTCAGTAATTGTTTATTTTTCCTCGGGTATCATCTGAACCAGACCATTTTTTAGTATACTAACTCTTGCCTGATGGCTGCGGGCGCTGTTTACATGTTACTGAAATTCAATAGTCTCGCCATCAGTCTAGGGCATGATAACGTCTTGAACTGGACTAGCATCCCATATTTGGGATGCTCCAATCACAAGCCGTGTCTCTCGGTCACTCTCCGGTACTTTTGAGTCATTGTCTATCATTGTTCAGCTTCACATTTTCCGAAGATTCGGCGCCATATTTGTTTTGGTACGCTCCGTTTGAAAGACTTGTTTGCTCGGCTGCTTGATGGGTCGTAATTGTTTTGTGAAGGTGGCTGCTGGGACGGGGAAACATTTTGCTACACGTTGTTAGCTACTACTTTCGATGCAATACTTTATGAGTCAGACTTCGACACCAATGGTTGTCCGCTTGCCGGGACAAGTGATTTGCCAAGTCAACTTATCCAACCGGACGAGTGATTTTTATGAACCGGTCACACATTCTACAACTCCCCGATTTGTTGTTTCACGCTGAGTGGCACCGTTAATCACACAGTCGACGAGAGAAGCAGACACACAACTGGTCTCTTTAACTGACTGTATAACGTAAACATATTATCATGCAGCTAAGCGATTAAAGCGCTTGTTGTGGTGCCAATTTTAACTTTTGAGATGCCCCATGATTCCAGAAGACATTCAGTTAGCTACTGCTCTCGATGTAATGCTTGGAATGGGTCAGGGTTCGACACTAATGGTTATCTGCTTGCCGGGACAAGTGATTTTTCATTTCGGACAAGTGACTTGCCAAGTCAACTTGTCCAACCGTGATTTTTATGAGCCGGCCACACATTCTACAACACCCCGATTTGTTGTTTCACGCTGAGCGGCACCGTTAATCACACAGTCGGGGAGAGAAGCAGATACACAACTGACTGTATTACGTAAACATACTATCATGCAGCTAAGCGATTAAAGCACTTGTTGTGGTGCCATTTTGAACTTTTGAGACGCCCCATAATTCCAGAAGACATTCACTGTGTACTCATTGGACGCAGACCACATCAATGTACATGACGTCACATAAAACCGATGGGGCGTATCACAAGCTAGTTTCATGAGCCAGACGCGCGCAACTAAGGTCAATCCGGGTCACAACCTTTGCGTTGATTGGTCACGAAGATTAACGAACGTGTCTATTGAATATTCGGACGCGCCAGTTTTATACCTTGTCTTGTCGTAGACTCTAGGGCGAGAAGCGTAGTGGAACCCCTGGAGTCTGGGACGCAGACTATGTTGTACCCATAGATTTTACTTTCTTGAGAATTGTGGAATTTCTTGACAGCATTTACTCTCTGCTACTGTAAGCATTGGCCCACATGAGCCACATTAGCACCTAGAACAGGGCATAATTACAATGAATAACTAGTTTTTCAGCCAAAAAATATAAATTGACATAAAACATGAATAAGAAGATGACTTCAAGCAAGACTTAAGGGCAACTGTAAAATAAAGAGTAAAATATCTGCAAATGGTTGGAAATTGTTTGGATTGAAATATGTGCCATTATCAAGTGCTGTTACCCAGTGGGCTCAAGTCCACTTCTATTTGAGGGGAATTTGCTGGCCTTGTCTTAGCTTGAGGCTCAAACCTGTATGGCTGTATGCCCCCACAGGCTCCTAGTTCCTCTTCTTGGTGAGAAGAACATTCACTGCTGTAATCCAGTTGAACTTCCCGCTCGGCAACGTTCGGAATTATTCTGCCGTTGACGTCACGTTCGCTGCTCGATGCTCGCTGATCACGAAGGTCAACAAACTTCGCCATTTTCGTCACAGCTCGTTGATGGTTTATAAAATGGTTCTTTACAGTTTGTTACACTCACAGTTTGGACTATGCCTTATTGTTGTGCGGTTGGGTGTAAAAACGACGAGAGGTAGGGTAAGAGTTTCTTTCGTTCCCGAAATACCGAAACATGCATAAGAATTGGATTGTAAAGGTAAAGAGGAAGGATTGGAAGCCGACCAAAACAACTGTCCTTTGCTCCGACAACTTTGAGAGGGACGCCTATGAAACAGACCCCGAGCTGCTCAGAAGTCTGGGCTATTCAAAACAACCTAGGCTTCGCCAAGGTGCCATACCAACGATTTTTAACTACATGGGTGTGAATCAGGGTCGAGTGAAACGTCTAGGTGCCTTTGAGAAAAGACGCCGCCAGCAGGTAAGATAGCTAGAATCATTCAATTTGCTAACACAGTCATACTTGTGCCTTTATGTTTGATTGACAGCAACATTTATTTCTTATATGAATAATCATACTACCCAAATGACATGGCCGTGTTAAGGCTTAGGTACCACTGGTGAAGTTAGGCCCCATTACTCGCTAACAGGTGTTTCACTATGATCTCAAAATGATTGCATGATATTGCCTGTTTATTGTTTAGGGATTTGGATACACTACATACTATGTTTAATTGGTCCATTTACACGAGGAGTACTACTTATGTCATAGGACCAATAAGACACAGTCTTTTGGGAAATACCATTGGTGCTACACAGTACGAGTATCTTGTATTTTATGTTCATTTATTTAAGAATAAAAGCTACACAAGGAAATGGAACTTATTGTGACAAGCAAACACATTCTTAAAGACATTGGCAGATTATCTCCGTCTGAGCAGACTTCAAATGTAGAATTATTCCACAAGGTGGTGATCTTCTTCGCGCCCAAGAGTGTACACTTTCCCTTTGCCACTATGGAAGCAAGTTGATTTAATTGAGCTTTACTGTGACTGTAGTGTGGTATATATTGCAAATATCTGATGAAAAACATGGGTTTGTGCTGGTGCTTATACAGTTGTGACATGCTGGTGTATTATGAGCTCATGTAGGCATACCAGACGACCAGGCTATATCTGCTACTGTTGATGCTTTACTTCCAGATTACTCCTGGCAGTTTTGCACTTTAATGAAAACTGCAATAAAGCTCAGGCAGTCACTCAACAAGGCCAGTCACAGTGGGGAGTGTCATATCCAAAGTCCAGACAGGGGGGTCTAGTGGTGAAGCCTGTCAAAGTTCCCATCACATTTGGTTGGTATGTATCACATGATTTGTTGTTCAATATGTGTAAATATGAGTTAGATAATAATGTAATGCTGACATTTATTATGATAAACAAATCTCTGCTGTGCCCATAGGGTTACCATGTATTATACATTCCTACATACACCGGACGATTTAACACTAAGTGGGTCTTGTGCATATGCAGGGCGGCCAGGTCATCATCGAATACTTGGGGGTGCGTGCAAACCCAGCCCTTAATGTAGCAAATATCTCATTGTATGTGCGGTCAAATTCATTACGCTTTTCAAGTGCTTGGAGTGTAACCTTAGAGCGTGGGTAAGGTGGTTTAAAATCGTGAATTGTAACATAATCGTTTTGGGCTTTACGCATGTTTACTATAAAGATTCATATCTCAAAAAGGAAAAAATTATGATACATAAAAGACAACGACTAGGCAGCAAGCAGACTTTGACCTTGTTGACAGCGCCACAGGATTTCTATTTTTATATGGTGGGAAATCCCCGTTCTTTTTTAGGCTCAGTGTCGCCGGCTGGTGAGTCAGTGTCAGGCTGGTTCTTTTGGTAAACACGCCTGTGGTTGACTTTATCGAACCCGCAATCCATACACAATCCTAGGTTATTTCTTATACCCTTCTGACAACCCGTACAAAGACGATTAATGACACCATGTTTTATCTCATATCTGTATAATCCACAAAACTCTTGCGTACAGGGCCTGTTACAGGGGTCTTTCTTTCCGAGTGATATCTACGGGCACTTATTTTCAAATACTACCATTGTTATGTATATAGATATCTATTTATCTAATTGGTAATACCGTCTGGTGGCAACTGGGTATCGGGCGGCACCACAAGTAGCTTCTCCTTTACGAAGCCACAGAGTGGTCCATCTAACAAATAGTATAGTACAGGCTCACCAGATTTAGTGACAGAACGTCCATTCCGGTAAACATTGAGTCACCACACAGGGTCAGTGGCCCGATGCCGGTGGTGTTGCTCCACCTCACCAGGCTGATAGAGGTAGTGAACGCCAACACCAGAGGGAAGCTTTTGCTCTTTTACCCCCAGCAGGCACCCTGGTACTACTAAAGAGGGCTTTTGTGCAACTCGTTTTGCCTTTATAGTTTTTTCCCAGTCAAGCGGGTCACCTCATAATTCATCACAGAGACTACAGCCTGCAGTCGAGAAACCCACACAGTCGATCGTTTTCCAATATCCCTTAACTCTACAGCATACTGGTGTACAAAGAGTCATTCAGCAAGTGTTCGGTTAAAGCGTTCCACTATAGCCTGGTCTCGATGGATATTCACACGGTCACCTCTGACTGATACTCCATGTTTTGCTAGCAGCTGATTCACTGCTAACATAAACTCCCGTCCAGGGTCGACCTGAAGTAGTTTAGGCCAATGCAGCGGCCCTCGTTTATATAGATCGTTTGCGACCATCTGGGACGTAACTGATAAGCGCACAGAGTGTGCATGCACATAAGACTGGAGTATTGGGTAGTTGTCACCTGTCATTGCGCTGCGCTTAGTGGACGAGCAGCTCCAAAACGCTGTGAAACCAGTCGGCTGGTGGCGGACATCTGGCCAAGTCGAGATCGAAGAGGCCCATGTATGCCGTTTTTTTCTTGTCTTTATAAATACCGGTTTTAAATCCATTAATATGACCAATTCCTCTGCTGGCCTTGTTGATTTCGCGAGTCGTACAGAAAAGTTCACTTTTGTGTCGTTTTTTTTTAACGGTGGGATTATTGTCATCATGCCTAGTAGCTGCAGTGTTATAGACTGTAAGGAGCGCAAAGTTGTGGGTTCGGCGATTAAGTTTTACCGATTTCCTGTGAATGAAGCAGAGAAGTATGGCTTGCACCAATCCTCCACCTGCTGACAACAGTAAAGAAAATGTGAGTGTACAGACTGTTCCCATCATAAGAGGACATTTCTGAGAGAGGAGTACACAGACTGATAAAACTGGTTGTCTCATGGACAGTGTTGTTTTTCAGCTTTATGTGGCACAACAGTGTGTGGCAACTCTAGAAGCTCAGTAACAAAAAGCGCTACCTCTGATCGACCAACTGCAAGTGCAGCTCAACACTTTACAAGAAGAAAATGATAGCCTCCTTAGTGAGTGAAGTAAACTGTGCGAGAAACCAAGATTTCTGGATTTGAAAGCAGAGTCTTGAGCCGCAAATTCATTGAAGGCAACAATGCTGCTACAAGATTTTACACAGGACTTCTCAATTACAAAACCTACAAATACATTCGTGACCCCTTGATAGCTGTTGCTGTTGTCATGAAACACTGTTATGTTATTAGAAAATAAAAATGAATTTGATTTTGGCAGACCTGATTTATTATATTATACATTTACACAAGAACACAATATACAATGAAATCAAGATAATTACATTTCACATTATAACTTTTTACATCCTGCGCAATACCAATTACCCTTGGGTGCCCTTTTCATGTGAAGACACTTCATATGGTACCATTCCACCTTGCCGTGTTCACCATCACGAGCAACCATTTTGCCAAAGTCTTCGCCATAACAACAGAAACACCATGAACGGTCTGAATTTGCTGTAGGGAAAGAGACACTTGGCGATGATGCTTGCTCAGTTGCATGGTTATAGTAAGACGGAGTTATCGGAGGCTGAGCTGGTGGACAGTGTGCAAATATTCCTGTGCGAATGAACGATTGTGTCATCACTTCCGGCAGAATAATTTGGGAGAAGTACTCCTTCAGTTTTGGGAGAGAGCTTGTCATGAATTGCGGATCTTTTGCAATATATTCAATGTGTATCCCTCTTGGGGTCCAGCATACAAAGTGACAAAATGAAGCTATGGGATGCAGATTGAGTGCGCCTTGGACCTGACTGTAATAGTGATGGTTTTTACAAAGACACGGTTGACAGAGCGGGTGCTTGCATTGTGCTGACAGAGTATGAAACTCCACTTTGACATGGGTCAGCTTCCTTGCTGCTGTATGTGCATTTCACCTACACCACATCTGCTCCATGGCAATTGCAGCTGATTACTGCATCAGGGGATACCCCTAAAAAGGGGAAATGTGGGTCAACAACAAGACCAGAAGGCCGGATCTCAATTTTTTATGCTCCTTAGTCATTATCTCTTTGTACTGTCCCAAAGCAATGCCTTCTTTTTCCATCCCCCATTTAATAGCATCAGCATTACATTTAGCTCCATAACCCATAATCTGATTCAACAGACTTTGGCTGGGTTTATCAAGGGATGTTTTCAGTAGGCGTCCAAAGTTTGATGCTGTCAGTCGACCACAACGTTGTTCTTTCCATGCATGACATTTGCTTTGTTTCCTTGTTGCCTGTTCAAGGACTGAAGTTTGGTTATCGTTTAGCTGCATATCCTCCATAACAGCTAGTTTTGCACATTGAAACTGACTGTGGTCCATTTCAATGTTTGGGAGGCTGCATAGGGTTTGTTATGGTGAATATAGCAGCATCTAGTCTTATGGTTTTTAACATGGCAAGGAATGATGTGGGGTCTTCAATGATGTCATCTATTTGGTGGTTTCTTTTTCTTTTCTTTGGGACTGCGGTGTTTCCAGCATACTTAGCTTTGTGGAAATCTATGTTGGCTACAGTTTCCGGAAGTACCTGCATGTCGAACAAAAAATGCTGAGTTCCGTGACATAAAAGACCAACATAAAATATAAGTGACCATGAAATTAAAACCAATGAAAAGTGAAATAATACCATATATATATACAAATATATATACACATACCTTCTTTAAGCTTAATTTTAAACAATATAGCTGCGATGTGGGAACAAGCTTCACCAAGACTGTGCCACACAAAAGTAAAGAACTGAGCTCATATGTCTAACGTGAATGTAAGATACCATACAAAGTTTGCATTGCGTTATATTTTAAACTTGCATATCCAGCAGATAAGAAAATATTTAGGTTTGACAACTAAATGTGGGAAGTAAACTGACACAAGAATATTCCTTACTGTTACCTAGGCATTCTAATATAGCCAGCCATGAATGTGCAGTGTCCAGATAAAACTGTACCATCATTCCTTAAAGCAATCCACGCTTTGTGGTCCTTCTCTGATGTGGTTTGGCTTCGCTTGACTGTACCCCTGATGACATGACCCCTGTCTGTTTGACGGTGGTAACACGGCTGTACCCAACCGGACTGCAGATAGTAAGCATCCAACGATTTGTAGGCTTTTAACTTCTGGTGGGTGAAAACACCCGGAGTTTCGATCAGGTAGCAATAAATATTGCCAAAAGTTACCGCTGGCCAGTCCTGCAACGATGCCATCCATAGTTCAGTGTTCCAGAGAAATGGATCGTCTTTTTCAAAGGAATTTAAACCATCTGTCTCAGGTTTTGCTCGATATTTTATCTTCATACTTTCCTCTTGGAAAGTTCAAAGCACGCGAGAATCAGGGCGATTTTGCCCATGCACTCAGCGCACCACTTTGCAGAGCCAATACACAAAATATTGTGCTCTGCGAAGCAGGTCGCAAACGATCTATATCCTTTGAGTGCACCTGCGACCTCCTTAGCCTCTTTTGAAGTCAATGGCTCAGCCTCTTTGTAGCGTTAGGCCACATCATCCACCGTTAGGGCACACTTGTAAGTCCGGCGCTTCACCTCACGCCCTTTTTGACCATCTGAGGGCTCGTAGAAGTCTGAAACCTGGGGCTCAGAGTCCAGCGGGACGACGAATTTACATGAATCAGTACTCACGCATAGCCTCGTCCACATCCCAAAAAGTATGCTCGGCATGTCCCTGGCGGCGCAGTTGCTCATTGATGAAGTCTAGACGCTGAGTTTGCTTCTTGGCCCATGCTGCCTGAGCAGATTGAAGCTGCTCGAATGCCATATCATGGCATTTACGTTCCGCGTCCACTTGCCTGCTTCGTAATTTAGAGAATAAAAAGTTGCTCCCAAAAAATGCAAGGGCGTTAACAAGAGCACCCACAACAAGTAGTGTAATTGTGGCCATTACTTCAGTATATCACCTGGTTTAATCCCTTGTTTAAATAGCATATCCTTTGTGGTCATGTCTAGAGCTACCTCGGCAACAGCAATGGCCAGGTCGCATGGCGTGAAGTCAAGTTTGGGAACTGCCCCACCCAGAGCCATCTTAGCGAGCTTGGCATAACCTATTGATATACCGGAAACAACTGCACTGTGGTACAGCTCGTTAACAAGCATTTTTCCATCAGTAATTGGTGTTGTCATCTTATTCCATATAAAAACTAAGTATTGCTGACTATTGTGAGTAACCTAGTTAGGGTGTAGTTTGTACCTGTATCAATACCACGTTAGTCCAGCCAACCCAACGCCGCCGACAACCAAAGGCGGAGCCCATGTTGGCCAAGCCCGCCTTTCCAGAGGCTTGCTTGTTGATGTTGGCTCGACAGCTTTGTCTCTAGCGTCTGTAAGTGTGGACTTAGGCTCACGGAGCTCTCTAAAAAGCTTATTCTGATTGGCTTTGTGAGCTGCAGCACCCTTACGTCCTGCCGCAACCCTTTTAGCGTTTTTTGGTCGCTCAATGGTCACTGACGTTATCTCTACCGGTGTTGTCTCCCCTTGATTCGTGTTCGTTTCTTCCATGGTTACTTACTAAATTTGTTTGTCCAATTGACAGCGCTTAGTAAGCACATGTTATAGCTGAGTTAAGGACATGTTATAGCGGTGTTAAGCACATACTATAGCGCGCAAGGAGTGTTTTCCTCTTCGCTGGTCCCTGTTGATTCGGTGCTTGTTTTTCCAAATTGACAGTGCTTATCTGTTGTTAAAGCCGCGGTTAATTGAGCTAAAAACATACCGTGGCGATGATATAGCTCACAAGTGGCAGTGCTTAGCGCGTGTTTAACAAACGGGTCAGTCTCGAGGTCTGTAATTAGCTTTGGCTGGTGTTCTGGTGGGATTGATAGAAACATACAAGCAATACCTGAGTATAGTGCACGTCATGCTGGCACCTAGTCGAGCCTCGTATCTCACATACAGCTTTGTGATCTCTTCATCAGATATTGATTCAACCTGGTCAATTCTTAGGTGCTGATCACCCGGCTATGACAGCAGCAAGCCTATCTCTCTTAGCAGACATGTCCCCACTGGGTTTTTCTCTTTCAGACTTTGTCTCCACTGGGCTAGCCGCGTCCTGGTCAAGGAGTTGATCAATAATGGTATCAGGATCCATGAATATACGTATTCACCATCAAAGTCTAATATATTGCACTGCTGCCCAGATGAAGATACCTAAAGTGGTTACTGAGGCGGCGGCTGCTACTAGGGCCAATATCACTTCAATCGACGCCATATGCACCCATGACCGCGACTGATAGGCCTCATTGAAATGTATGGTAGGGCAGAGGATTACAATATGCTGTAAGGCGCTGAAGAAGGGCCCTTCAAGTAGGTGGAGGATGAGTACGGTTTTCCCACATCCTGTCTCCCCACAAACAATAGCCGAACAGGGACCATCTAGAAATGTAAACTTAGTAGAATGTACTGACGAACCTGCCATCTTTGATGTTGAGCTGTGCAACCCTAACAATACACATATAGACGTTCAATGCACCTGCCGCCTTTGCTCCTTTTGTGATCTGAATGGTGACACCCTCAGACGCATTCTCCGCGGCCCTGCCACTACCATGCAGCCGGTCGTCATCACTTGTACTTAAGTCGAGCCACAGAGCATAGTTACTGGTTAGGTTCTCTCCTAGGGAAACGTCCGACAATGCCAAGTCTTTTACTGCTATTGCTACACTGGAGTCTCGTTTACTCGTTGCTGCAAAGGCCTTCTTCATCTCGTCCCACTGCTGGTAGCCACGCATGCCTTGGGCATAGAGCTGATTGGGGATGCCCTCAATGGTCACCTCGACCTTCGTAATCTTTGGGTTGTAGAATGACTCTGTCTTCCTGGCGAATGAGGCACCCTGGGGGTCTTCAAAGAGCAGTAGGATGCCCTTCCTCCTGCGAGCAGGCACGTTTAGATTGATGTTCCACAGTGTACCTCTTTCATTGCATACAAGCTTCCTGTGATGAAGTACACGGTCATACAGAATCGAGAGCCGACCTGTGTACTGGGTGCGTATCATATGGGCCAACTCTGGTTGGGTAACCATGTCATACTCCAGCGACATGCCATCAATTTTGTAGCTGGCGTTGGTGTCGCCTGTTGTGTGAATTACGCGGTTGTAGTTATTGAACTTGAGCTCGTATTCCAGTCTGTCATTAGCACACTCTGGTAGATTGGCATGTGGCTCTCGAGTAGTTCAAAGTCAAGCGGAACGTAGAACCTGTTACCATACACATCGGCTACGGCGTTGTCCTCTTCCTCGGTCTCATCCTTGTCTCCTGCCCCCATTCGTATCTTAGTTGTGTTTCTGTCATCTGATGTGTCAATGTCCTGGTACTGGAGGCCCTGTCTCTCCTGCGCAGTCCGCCACAAGTCGTGGTAACAGTGGTACACATCGCTGTCATCAATAGACAGGACCTCATTGCCAGAAATCTTGATTGTCATTTCCTTAACCACGGCACGACCCAGGTTTTGCACAACGCTGCGGTTAACATCAGTCGAGGTCAGCGTGATTGTAAAGGCCAGCCGTGCTGTCCCTGGGACATTGACGTCTTCTGCGCCTAGATTGGGGAAGCGAACCAGCAGTTGTTGGTTCTGGTCAATAGTGCTTGGATTGTTTGTAATAACTACAGACTGTCGCACGAATAAAAAGAGATACACTGTGGAATATCAAACTGAACGTGCCTGCTTGCAGCATGAAGGGCATCCTACTGCTCTTTGAAGACCCCTAAGGGCGCCTCATTCTTCAGGAAAACAGAGTTGTTCTACAACCCAAAGATTACGAAGGTCGAGGTGACCATTGAAGGCATCCCCAATCAACTCGGCAGGCGGCAGGTGCATTGAACGTCTATATGTATATTGTTAGGGTTGCACAGCTCAACATTAAAGATGGCAGGTTCGTCAGTGCATTCTACTAAGTTTACATTTCTAGATGGTCCCTGTTCGGCTATTGTTTGTGGGCAGACAGGATGTGGGAAAACCGTACTCATCCTCGACCTGTTTGAGCACTAAAATACGGCACGTCATGAAACTTTGTTCAAAAACTCAACATGGCCGACTCCCACAATGCAACATTATTTGATGGAGCTCGTGATTTCTAACAGAAAACCGAACCAATACAGGTCATTGTTTTATTAAAACCTGCAGCATGAAACAGTATTATGTCATCTCTGACCCATTTTCTTCGTACATCACCCGTAGACGCGCGTCCAATTGAAAAGCGCCAGTTGCTTGCTTGCTCCTCCACTCGACCTCACCCCGCAGACACAATATTCTGCTACCTCTGTGATATCTGTCTCGTTTTCGATTCTCAGGGTAGCCATGTTGGACAACAATTTCAAAATTGTGTTGTATTTCGTTGATTCTGTTGATTAAGGAGTATGACTGTTGTTGCACTCTAGGCAAGATTGATGTTTAGACATTTATGGATATGAAAATGTATGTTTTTTAAACTGTCCCTTGTCTGCATTGCGAGAAGGAGCAAATTTGCTTATAACCCTAAAGATTCTGCCATACGGACCCTCGCCCTTAAGGTGGCATCAGATCATTAAAACACCAGGGGCGAGTGCCTTGCCTATACTAGCCCCGCCCCGGTCGGACGGTAGTATACATATATAAGACGTCGTACACGGCTATCACTATACATAACTTGTGTCACAACAAAGCACATTTTCTTCCTGATTATCCTGAATGATACATGCATCTTGAATGAGTTCCTTACACCTGTTATTTCCACAAACGCATTGTTTGAGGAAGTCATCCCGTGCCACCTGGGTAACACTGACAGCAGGAAGTGTCACGACCCAACTTGAAATCCGGTCAATTTTAAAATTGTCCTGACCCAACTTGAAATTTCAAGATGGGTTGACCCATTTTAAAATTGGACAGCCGAATGCCTTGAATGCGTCAGTTGAAGAAATGCCGAATGTATGCAGCCCATTTTCTCTGATCGATCTTTATAATCATTATTTCACTTATATTCACTTCCTTGCCACCTCAGCATATTCTGACTATACTGCTTTTCGATTCTAATAATACACAATTTCAAGATTGCCCTGCCCAATTTCAAGATTGCCCTGACCCAACTTGAAATTTCAAGATGGGTTGACCCATTTTAAATTGGACGGAGGGTTGGCACACAGGCACGGCTGGTATGGAAAGCCGTGGCGCGTTTATTACATTATTGGCTTGTTGCAGACAAGAATTATCTGTTGGGCCAAATCTGTGATTTTTTACCGAATGCAGCAATGCCTACGCTCGCGCAAAATTACGGCTTGTGTCAAGCTAGTCTCGGGATAGCTATCTCCCTGTAACGTCATAACGCTCGCCATATTGTGATTGGTGAGGATATTTTTTTATGCTTTTCAAGAGCTTTATTTAAGGTACCAGCCACCTTTGAAATATGATAAGTATTTTAGAAGAATAAGTAATTGAAATGAACACATATACGCACATAGTTCCCACCCCAAATAAGTATTATGTTTAGGACTACACGCTTCACCATTGGGAGATCGGGACTATAAAGTGAATATAAGTGAATAAATGATTATAAAGATCGGTCAGTGAAAATAGGCTGTGTACATTCGGGATTTCTTCAGCTAACGCATTGAAGGCTTTCGGTTGTCCAATTATAAAATGGGTCAACCCATCTTGAAATTTCAAATTGGTCAGGACAATTTTAAAATTGGCCGGATTTCAAGTTGGGTCGTGACAGCAACACATGACACATGCACATGGGCACTGGCTACGCTGTACCCAGTGTGACCTCCGCGTCGCAGACGTCGAATACTCAAGACTATAAACTCGAGCTCATCGATCTGAATCCATGGCCATCCTCTATCATCTGCATGGGCTTTGCCAGTTCCTCCGAAAGAGCAGCCACTCACACCTGGAAGATTTCAATCTACTCTTCACCTGTCTGAAGCAAGTGTGCGATAGCCTTCCCATAATTGTGTCATCGTCCTCCACCTGAGCTGCCCCAAGAAGGATATGATTGAACCTTGCCAACTAAAAATCAGCCCTCCGTGACCTTTGACCTCAGATTAAATATTGAAAAACTTTTTTTAAACTTTTGATGGAACAGCAAGCTATCGGTCCCAGATTACATATGGACCCTTCTAATGGTGATTCAAACTGTCAAACTAATAATCTGCCCTGCATGACCTTTGACTACTGATTTAATATTCACTGACTGGCAACTTCTGGTGGCCTGTTTTCTTATTAAGCTAGCTATCAGCTTTAAATTACACATGGACTCCTCTCATGATGATTGAACCTTGCAAACGAGAAAGTGAGGATGTTAAGCCAAGACTTACGACAATGTTATCCAAACTAAAGACTTTCACCAACAAAGAACACTTCCAATACCTAAAAACTACCATCGCTAGCATATCGCCGCCCGAAGTGAGACAGGATCAACAAAATAGCAACAGGGCAATAGCTAGGACACTTCCTGGGATCACTATAAAAAGGGATGGAGGATACACGCGCCGACACCACAGTAGCTGTCATTAAAAAATGCATCTCTAGCATTGCGGTCAAGTGCTCCCACTGCGTTACCACTCCCATTTACTTGATGATCTAATACAGCAATCACGGAAAATAATTACAAAATTATCAAGGCAAAGGTCATCCTGAAACTAAAAAGGAATACATTTTCCCTTTGCACAAAGGATAATCAGATCAGCCTAAATTATACATGAGCCGATCAACAAGCATATAAGAAAAAAACAAAGAAAACGTGATAATAAATTGCACGGTCATAAATACGATTATCAAGCTGCTGCCATATATTCAGTATGATCCACAAACAACAACCGTGAACCACAAGATTGAATGAGCGGATAATCAAGCATTTACAGCCAAAAGAAAATCGCATAAAACATTATGATTCTGTTTAAGTAGTCGTTTAAGTTGATAGCTTCTGTTTGTTAGCTTACAGCAATAATTTACCCTGTGTGTATCGATGGCGCTTTGAGCTGATATTGATTCATGTATGTTATAAAAATTCTATTATATTTGCATTTTTAAGAACTTTGGCAATAATTGTAGATGTGACACTTGTTAATGCATTCGTATAAAGTCTTTTGCAAATTAGTGCTAGAAGAACAAGCACATCCGGGTCTTCGTTGACGTAAAACACGCAGAAACAGAATATCTGCTACCGAAGCTTTTGTCAAAAAGATATATTTTACATATTTGAACTAGTTTGCATCATCATGGACCGTCCCAAATAAAGACATCTATTTAAATGATCATATAGTTAACCGGTATGGTGTACATTTGTTTCGCGTTGCTGCAGAAAAGGCGTTTTCTTCTGGCAGTAACATTCCTGCATTATCGCTCAATGGGATGTTGCGTCTACTTCCATATCCATTTTCGTTTTCTTGCAACTTAAGATAAGCAAAATCCAAGACTCAAACTGCTCAAGATTTGCTTACGCCATCGAGTCAGTAGATTCAATGCCTGTGCAATTTTTAATTGCTCCACGTCCCATGTGAGTTTTTCAATGCTCAGATTGGATGGCGTATACATTCGTAGATCAATTTCACAAATTAAAGATCTTAAAAGGCAGAATTTCAATGCCATGAAGCACACCACATACAATTGATATTCTGGATTACTACCTTATGTAGTCAGTAGATTCAATGCCTGTGCAATTTTTAATCGCTCCACGTCCCATGTGAGTTTTTCAATGCTCAGATTGGATGGCGTATACATTCGTAGATCAATTTCACAAATTAAAGATCTTAAAAGGCAGAATTTCAATGCCAAGAAGCACACCACATACAATTGATATTCTGGATTACTACCTTATGTAGCACATCTAAGATGATGTTGTTGAATGATTTGTATTCAAATGTGCATTAATTATAATGTTTTGGCATCTTGTTCACGTTTATTTGTACGTTGTTTTCATTATTGTGTGTTCCTGTTAAGCATTCTGTTCCTATTTTCAATGTGCAGCAGGTTCAGGCACAAGATGGGCAGGAAGGCAAAAAAACGAATCAAAGTGGCTGCTCATCCTCTCACTCGGTCCACAGAATCAGTGGGAGAGACTGGCATTGAAATGTCCAGCAATGAAGAGGAAGAGTTGATGGGTAAATATAATGCCAAATAGGGTTATAATTAAAAATGTAAGGATCATAATTACTTATAAATTAGTTCCCTTTAAAATTATTATTTTCTGTTATAAATATGTGACTATGGACTCAAATATTAACAACCTTGGGGGGAAAAAAGAGAAATAGGTTTGGGTATGTTTGGTTTAGAAGGGATTACAAACTGGAACTGAGTTTGTTATTGTTGGAACGAGAACCCTTTTCTTCCTGGAAGCTCACTGGTATGTCGTGTTAAATGATCGAGCACAGTGATTGTAGTGATCTACACACACCCCTTATATGCCTCTAGTCACAAGTCCATTGGTCACCATTGAGCCAATTGGTGCAGCGTGGCTTGCTTGATTGTTATCGCATATACTTTCAATGTTTTGTTTTATCGTTGTCGTTTTTGCGACAAAAATTATTGATATTAAATGAACAAAAATTATCATTATTGCCTTGCAGAAGTCAAAAGATTGAAGGAAACTAATGCAATAGACTTGAAGTTTGCTGACCTGGGGTCATCTGATCGTGATGATTTGTCTCTCTCTGATGAGCTTGATATTGAAGGTGATGATGTGGACATTCTCTCTGACAATCATGCCAACTACCACAACAAAGTTTCACATGCTGGTCCCTGTCACTCAGACTCGGACATAATGAAAAGCGACATATTCGATTATGAAATTCACACTAATCTTGGTGATTATGGTGCTCCCTTTCTTAATGGGATTGACTCCGAGGTGATTCTTGACGTGAAACATGAACCTCCCCCCTCCTCATCAGCACCAGCATCCTGTTCAACCAGCTTGATGGGCTCTGACAGTCTTCCCTATACTTGCCCTGGGGAGGGAGAGATCGTCAGTGGAAGCAGTGCCCCAGATCAGAGCAATCAACCTCCTCTAACTACCTCCTCAGTGCAGCTCAATAATTCTGTAAATGGGCTAGTGGGTACGTTCGCCAACTCGTCATTGGACGCCCCTGCATCTTGCCACCCATCTGCGGTGGTAGGTAGTACAGTTAACCCTGGTCTGTTGAGTGTGGTACCTGGCGCCATCCCCATAAACCCGGTCTTCCTGCCTAATATTATTGGCAGTGTGGGTGCAGCAAACACAGCCCTTGCCCACATCTCCAAGATAGAGCCTGGTGCAGATGGTAAAGGTTATGTATTACATCTGACCATACCAGCTTTGGGTCTAAATAATGTCATGCTGTCCACTGAAGGTCTCACATTTGCCCACCAAGACCCGAAGCTTCCGTCCGGGGTACAGTCCTCCTTTGCAGCTGCTACTGACAGTGGTGATGACCAGTGTTACCAGTCACCGCGCGGTGGGGAAGCCGACAGCCCTGGAGAGATCAATGTTGACACAGATTCACCATCTCCTATCAGCTACCCCAGTGATGAAAACCCCATGGGTGACTCTGCTTCTGATCTCGGTCTCTGTACTTCGGAACTGCCCCTCGACGGCAAGATAGACTCCATTGAAGAGGAAACATTTCACTCTGGGGTGGGTTCCTTCATGGATATGGCCAGTGATATTGCCCATGGGGACACAGCAGACATTCTAGGCAGTCCTGACCAGGGTTCTGGTGGTATAGAGCCCTCATATGGCAAACCATCTGCTGGGCTGAGGGACTCACCGGAACCCACCGAAGTCAAACTCACCACCATGGTTGAACATAACAACATAGATCACACGGAAGTGGACAGGTTTGTCATCTGCTCAGATGGACCTATGGTTTGTGTTTTGTGTGCGTTTAAAACCGAGAGTTACAGTGCATTCAAGTCGCATATTATTTGCAGTCACCCTTGTTGGAGGATCACAAAAAAGCTGAGTAAGAATCGCTTGTTGGTAGAAAAATCTGTGAAAATGAACACCAGTTTGAATCACACCAACTTTAATATGTCGCAATCAATCTGCGGTCGTAAATCAAGTGAGACAAGGCGGGATGAAGAGGTGAAGGGTGTAGGGGAGGCAGAGCTAAAGCTGGAGGGCATAGTCCACAAGGAGTCAGACCTTCACAACTACACCCATGGATCCTCGTCTAGTATCAAAGTGCCCAAACGTGTTTCTCTCCATCCTCGCAAGAGGCATCTCATCGAACGTAATAAACGTTTGTTCCGCTGCACTAAATGTCTCCGTCTCTTTGTGTTCGAGGGATCGATTGTGAACCACTTGAATGATTTCCATAGCATCTCTAAGCCCTATGATTACATCATGGTATCAAACGACCATGGTCAGTCATTCGGAAACATTCACCGCTGCCCGCACAAAAACTGTTTTGTGACATGCACCAGCGAGTTGGAGGTAGAAAAACATCGTGTGGAGAGTCATGCTCAGGTTGTGTTCCGCTGTCAGATCTGTGGTCTGGCTGCCGACAATGCTGATGCCATTCAGACTCATGTGGCAAGTATCCATCAGCAGCAGATGAAGGATTACAGCGTGTCTGATTAAGAACACGCCAGCAATCCGCCCTCCCTCAGTGTTCATGAAAATTCTTGTCAGAACAGGCATAATGATAATGTAAGGTGAGGTCCACTGGCCTAACTTGATATTTTAATGTGATACTAAGGCATGAGAGGGAGTATTGAGGTTGACTGTGCTGTATGCTTTGCTGTTGTGATATGTGTAATATACCCCCACTTCACAAACCTCTCCTTGTCTACCAGTTGTTGCTAGAGTCTGGTGACACTCTTAGGATATCATTGTCATGCTTATCTATAGTGATATATTGCGGGTCATGACAGATTCATCTTTTGTATTGTCATTTGAATGTTGACCTGCATGGTATCCATGGCAACGTGTCTTATGCGTTGTCATATATGTCCCCCCTCTTTCTATTGAACGTATCGCTTTCGAAATAGTTCAGATTTTTTTATAAACAGCATTTTTAACATTCAATTGGTCGACAAGTAGTGTTGTATTGCAGTCTGTTTATAAGTGTAATAGTGCTCTCTGTGAATCTAGTTACCTGAGTGTCCATGCTGTATATCCTGCTCAGGAATGGCAAGTGTTTCTGGGTCATGTGTGTGTTCTATTCTATTCTTGTTGTGGTGTTTGGAACAAAACTAATGGTATACTATTTCTGGTGATACCTGGTAGTGTAGTTATTAATTTGTCATTTTTGGGTACAATGATAAAATGTGATACCTTACTTCAGTTTAGCCTGCTAGTATGGCTGTGTTATCGATTATGACTGGTATGGGTGTTGGTGGCCGAGTGTCAGGCTTTTGTTACACATCATGTGCTATAATGATTTGTTGAGATGAGTGGCCTGGTTGCATGTGGACTGTGATGAGTGCATGAATATGAGATATGTGGTTTGGTGTTCATCTGTTGTGTTCGCCATCTCCTCAACTGTCAACTTACTTTGTGAAATGACCGAAGTCTCCTTTCTTCTGGTACACCACAAACTCAACATCTATTTAATATAAACATAGACTGTTATTAAATTATTAGATTGTGTACATGTTTTGTGCTGTTTAGTTTGTCACATGGTCTGGCTGGTTTGGTGTTGGTCCTGACAGTTACATATACACTTTGTTGCTCTTGTTGGAGGAAGTGCCATAATAATATGTTTGAATGTAAGGTTGTTTGGCAGTTAATATGGCTGTTTGTACTGTTCTTTTGACTAAGATGGATGATGTGTGGTGATGATGATGATTGGGAGGGCAGGAATGGTCACTGCTGGTGGTGATTGATAAGGATAACAAGCTTCACATCAGAGGCTGCTGTATCCATCCTCAGCCTCTCACTTTAAGCTCCATCATTGTGCAGTTAACTCAATGTATACTGCCTCGGCAATGAGATAATAGAAGATTCAGCAGCAGTCGTTGATGGCTATATTGAAGGCTATCACAAAAAGATGTAATTTATTTGTCCTTATATACTGGTATGTTTCGTCTGGTATATGCATTATTATGTACCTGTTCTGAGTCACCACCGCATTCTGTAGGGTCATGCATGGGTTGGAAACCACTCGAACCCAAGTGAATAACTTGTGTGAGCTGAGAAGAGGTGTGAGAATGCTTTGCACTCGCACTGTATAATGCAAGGTGTTCAAAATGACCCTGTGATATGTTTGTGATCTGTTATTTCATTGTTGCCTTGGAATTTGAATTGTATTGATTTGATCAAGTAATCAAGAAATTAATGACTTTCTGCTGAAGGGGGGTTCAATTTCATCTTGCGAGTTAATCTCTGTTGTAAAATTTTCCCATCTTGGATCTTGTGGCCATTGATATCTTTGTGAAAGCAATCTCCATGCTTGATGACAAAGACAATCAATGTACCCTAAAAAGTACTGCCTTACCAGCTGATTTTTGATGTCACTAATGAATACAGTATTTTCCTTATAAACTCGATTCAAGTTTCCTCCAGCAGGCCTTATACTAATGTTCTGCAAGCCAATACCTTTCAAAATTTTGCTCGATTTAAAGGTTTGAAAGTTACAGATGATCTATGGACTAGATTCATTGGTTGGTCAGCTATGAAATTTTTCAATTCATGTTGGTGGTTAAGGCGTGTTTATTTGTGACATGGAAGTGTTCTTAAACTGAAATTCTCCATAGGTTTTGAAAATACTGAATGAATGCGACTGGTTAACAAAGTGGCAATCTCTCATGTAGACATTTCATTTCACATTTTAGTTTCCATTTTCTGCCAGTGTCAGTGATAATGCAGTCCAGCATAATTGTGTGGGTGAAAAGGTGTGAGGCATAAACACGTGGCAGCTATTGGCTGGCCATCAACTAAGTATTACTGCATGTTGTCCTCTTCCATGTTGTCATGTCTAGCTTTCCCGATTTCATTTACAACTTCATCTCAATGCTTTTGTTCACATTTTTAGTACAAGATGACTTGTTAACTTATTTAAATGCCAAAGACAATGAAATCATGGTGATCAATCCTATAGTATCTGTACAATCTATTGTGACATCTTGTTATTGCATGTCAATAAATACATCAAAAATGACGTTTTACATTGTACGATTATAAATTTATGTTCAAATACACTCGCCATGATTTAATTACTATTTTGTGTGTTCAATCTTTTCATCAACTTTACCTTTTTTTTTATTTCTGATAGTGAACAAACTAATCCAGTTACCATGTAGAAGTCAGCAACAACACCCATTTAATACACAAAGCCAATAGGCCTTAAAGCTCGTGCTTTTCGAAAACAAGTTATAATATTAAATCATGCTACATTGGGCTTAAATAGGGCTTAAGAAATTCCAATAATAATTAAGAGGTCAAAGATCATGCAGAGCTGGTTTTAAGTAAGCAAAGACCCATTTTTACAAGAAGTCATATTTGGGGCAGCTTGCTTGCTTGATAAGAAAACGGGCCATAAAAAGTTTACAAATAGACGGCCTGACAAGAGGGATGCCGGTGTGAAGGTTTTAATGATAAGCTTTGTTGAAGAGCATTTTTAGGCAAGGAGTCAGCTAGCTTGCTTTACAAGAAACAAACCATCAAAATTTTTCTCCATTGGGTTAACATACTACTAGAGATTATTTACAAGTTTTTTTTCTAATAGGTGAAAAGTCATGTGGGGCGGATTTTCGGTTTGCAAGGAGACATCAACATCAGAAGGGGTAATGTGTAAGTTATTCTTCATTGGGATAACATAGTACAAGAGATATTTGACAAGTTTTTGTCAAATAACTGAGGGGGTCAAAGGACATATGGGGCTGCTTTTTCGTTTGCACAGAGCCACCAACATTAGAGGGGGCTATGTATAATTTTGGGCAGCTAGCATGCTTTATAAGGATATGTGCCACTAAAGTTTAAAAACAGACAGACTCCTGAGCAAATGTGCATGATAACCTCAAGAGTAGAGCTAAATATGATGTGAAATTCATTCCTAATAAATAAATAAATGTGTTTATTTAATGATACATCACCAAAAACTTTTGTAAAATTGGACAGGTGGTAAACTCTTGATAGACAGGGAACATGAAAAACTCCACCCCATATCCACAAATTCTCACTGTATACACACATATGAAAATGAATACTATGTCAAATTATCAGCCAGTTATTTAAAATTCCACTCAAATACATTTTCTGTACCAATATGCATGACTTCTGCAATTTGGCCATGATATAAGATTCACATAACTGCTAAAAAAAAGTACAATAATATGTTAGAACATAGGTCTAAGGCGACTTACAATGCTGACAATTCAGGATGCAAGACCAGTAGTTTAAAAGGTATATTAATGTTGGCTAAGCCTCGAGAAGTATCATAGCAATACATAGCGTACTAGAGGAACACCCGCATTAAGAGTATAACGAGCTAGCATATCAACAAAGTTTGAACAACAATTTTCAAGTGATATTTTTATAAATAGCCCTTCATTTCTATTAATCATGTCCAAATAAATACTCCAAATTTGCTGGAAATAAAAAAATAACTTCTGAGTGAGTCTGACTGCATTGTAACTATAATTTTTACTGCAAATGGCCAGTAGAGGTAAATGTGAGGCAATTGTAACCATTTGAGCTTGTGCAGTAAGACCCTATGATACCGCTACCCACATCATATGACCTAAGGAGACTCTTCTTGAACAACACGTCTCCAGACACTATTGGCTTGGTTGATGTTATGGACATGACCAAAATATAGCTTTTTCCACTTGTCTTGCTCAGAGAACTTCTCCAAGAAAACACGAGGACCGAGTATATAAGCAGGGTTGAATTTCTGATGTTCAACTCCCACTTTTTTGGCGAGTAATCCCGTGACATAGAAATCATCAACCCAGAAGAATGGGGTGGATAAAGATGCGATGAACATAGCACCAGCTACATCAGGAGTCATCATGAAGGCAGATCCTGAACAATAGGTGGGGAAGTAATCGTGAGGAAATTCAGTCTTTGGGATATACCATTTACTCTTTGGTTCCCGCATTACTTTCATATGATACCAAACAAGACATAACAAAAGCTGAGAAACTTGCGAGTTTTTGGCCTCAATGAGAGACTTCAAGTGTGACACAACATTAAAAATATTAACAAAGATATCATCATCTGTCTTGAGGATGAACTGGGTGTGTGAGCAGTGGCGGGAGATCCACTTGAGTCCTGCTATTGCCTTGTATGTGAGGTTCCTGTAGGAATCAATAAAGTCTTCCTGCACTATGTCCCCATATCTTTCACTCTCCATCAAAAGAGCTTCTTGCATCAGTTGGGTCTGTGGTTTACCCATCAAGAAAACCACCCGGTGCTTGAGATCTGGGAAATTATATGGATTTCCCCAAGTGTCTCTAATAAATGTCCTTCGTTTGTGGTGGTCTGGAGCAGTATGCACATACGTTAAGAGAAATATATCCTTGTTTGCACAAATAGAATGAGGGTTGATAACGTATTGAAAGTTGTGCGGGTTCACTGGTACCTGGGCTCTCATCTGCTTCACATTATGGTATATCTCATTTAATGACTTATTTTCCATAACTAAACTGGAGTTCAACAGCATCTTCAATCGGAGGAATTCCTCTACCACTGCTGTTTCATTCAGGGGTTGTAGTAATTGCAGTAAATTGGAATCTGGCCCTGTGTACCAGAGTAAGAGGATGATGGCGGGGCAGAGGAGACAAAAGGTGTACCTCAACACCATGGAACGCCTTGGCAACATGGCTCTGCTGATGGTTCATAGAAGACGAGTCGTGTGTGCTGACAACTGGTATGCCTGAGGGAACACCGTCATCACCAGCCCAAGACCTCCACCGCCTGCTCAGTCACTGATGAGCAGATTAACATTACTAACTGACACATTGGTAACATGAGGCCAATAAAAACATGCCATGACAAAATGATATCATGATGCTACATAAGGTTAATATCATTATACGGTGCATGAGATTTCCAATAATAACTCGCTGATCAAAGGTCATGCAGAGCCAATGACCCTCAGTACGCAAAAGGCCCATTATCATAAGAAGTCATATTTGGTGCAGCTAGCTAGCTTTATAAGAAAACTCACCATATAAAGTTTAAGTGAGTGAGTGAGTATAGGGTTTAACGGCACACCAACATGTATGTATTAAATGGCTCTTAGAAAGATTAATAGATAAGGTTGACCTGATTAAGCAGCCGCCTTCTAGGATAGATGGGAAAAAGAGGGTCATACAAGTAGATGACAATGAAAAAGATTAAAAAAACAAATAGTATCCTAGGGCAAGTCACCACCAGCCGATTGACTGAACCAGGCCATTCCAGCCTCTAGGCGAAATCCGGGGGCTAAGTGGTGTGTTGCAGGGTCCTTGCAGGGACCGCTCCACTCAACCACCTGAAACCCATTGTCAACCAACACGAGTCGCAACCCACGACCAACAGGTTGCCCCCTATTAGTCGCCTCTTATGACATGCAGGAGGATACAGTAGGCCTATTCTACCCCCGGCCCCACAGGGGGAATAAAAAGTTTAAGAATGGATAGATGGCTGATGAAAAGGATGCACAGACTGACTACAGAGTGCCATCAATATAATACCCCACCTGGTTCACATTTATTTTTTAATAACTTTTTTTCAAATAACTCAGAGGTTAAAGGTCAGGGCTGATTTTAAGTTTTGGTTTACATAGTACACTAATTGTTTTACAAGTTTTTCTCTAATAATTCTGACATTAAAAGTCATGCAGTGCTGATTTTAAGTTTGCAACATCAGAGGGGTCCATGTGTTAACTGGGGAAGCTGGCTGGCTTTTTAAGAAAATGTGCTATCAGAAGTGATTCCCCATTGGCTTAGTATAGTACGAGTAGTTTTTAACAAGTTTTTCTCAAATAACTTAGGGGTCAAAGGTCTTGGGGGGGATGTGATTTTTGGTTTTGGACGGAGCCATCAACATCTGATGGATTAAAGTGTTATTTGGGGCAGCTAGCTCACTTATTAATATGATTCTCCACTCTGTTAACATATTACAAGAAATCATTTTACAAGTTTTTCTTTAATAACTCAGACGTTAAAAGTCATGCAGTGCTGATTTGAAGTTTGCAAGGAGCTGTTAACATTTGATGGGTCCATGTGTAATTTGGTGCAGCTAGCTTGCTTTATAAGGATAAGAGCTATCACATAGGACAAGAGATTTCTTACAAGTTTTTCTCTAATAACTCAAGGGTCAAAGGTCACCACAAGAGAGGTCAATGTGAAAATGTGGGATAAATGGGGATGACAGCTTGCTCTTTGGCGGCCAATCCCTCCCCTTACACACAATATTGCTCAATTATGGCAGTCAAATGAACAGTGAAACCCATACACAGCCAAGTCTCCAGTACAAGCAGTGAAACGACTTTTCAACACCGAAATGCTGTAAAGAACCACATTCCCCAGACAAGCAGACATTTGTTGCTGTCAATCCAGGGCGAGCTACCTTCACAGCGCGGGCATAAAAGATTGTGTGTAGTAAATGGCGCAGAGAAGAAAAGTTTGATTGGCCATGTCTATGCTGACCGGCAAATTTATTTACCAGACAGGTTTAAAAAAAATAATCCAACCCATTCGTACAAATTGCAAAAAAATACCCACAGTCCCATCCTTGCAGGCTCAAATATCAACCCATATTGGCAGCACATCTCAACTAATATTCACACGGGGAAAACTCCACAACATTTCCTAGCCATCCATGAAATGGAGATACTTTGCAATTAAAACTCGGTATCCAGTTTCACCATAAAGGCTTATGGACTGGAGTGAGACTGTAATGAAGGAAAACCCACTCTTATCGGTAGATTGACAAACATGCTTAACTTATCATCACTTATCACGTTAAAAATACGTACTGAAAAGAATTTAAAGCCACCAACGGTGAGAGTAATGACTGATTTTAATTGATGTGGATTTTTTTCAACCAATCTCCGGGCAAAAAACTTGATATTTCGATTAATTTCTATTCACCGTACATAATAACGATTACTTATTAAATTGGACTGGTTACATCAAGTGGACATTGTGAAGGTAAATTCTTAAGATCAAATTTTCTACATTGACGAGGGCATCCTCGAGAACCAAGAGGGAGCACAAGCTCCACTTGGTTCAAAAGAGCTATGTGGGATTTACTGTCTCACCTAGCCCAAAAGACCAACGTCAGGTTCAATTTATCACCTTGTCGGTCCAACAGTATAACCAAAATAATATTGTCGATGCATTCGATCAACCCAGAACTCAACACTTTTTTCATGAAATATGCATGTTCTGATGAGTTTCAGGCGATCAGTGTCTTAAGTTATCATTTAGTTCGGTTCGAGATAATGCTTCATATTCCTATCGTCTGCAGAAAACTATATTTTTGATAACTTTCCAAGTTGACCGGATGATATTTTCGATAATTTTCCAAGTTTACCGGTGATATTTTCTTCCGAAATACAAGCGTGGAGGACGATATCCCAGACAGCCCCAGAAACTTCTGATGTAAATAAGGCAGTGAGAACATAAGCAAAAACTATAGCTGATAATTCCTGTCGCCTTTTCCCCAAGTTTTTGTTGCTTTCTTCATGATTCGGTGTGATATTTGTGCGACAGTGAATGTTAGTGGCCTTTTCTACATGTTAGACAAGGTCATTTTAACTTTTAGCTTCGTGCCACAAATAGTCCCTGTGGCTGTGAACCCGCGTCTCGTAAGCTGTCTCGCCTATGTTCCAATTGGTGAATGCTCCCACTGGTCAGTTTCCGCCACCTCGCCGCCATGTTGCCAAGTCGGGCTCATATATTACCGGTTGGTCACAGGTGTGTTTTAGGCCAAAATGCTGTTGACTGTTGTTGCTGAAATTCAGCTTCTGGTCCAATAAATGTATGGTGAGTTGATTTTATTAGCTAAAACTAGGTAAAACAGCGGAACTCGTGATGATTCCGTTGAATTACGCCGGCTAGATAGCGTTGCGCGTCAGAACTAAGAGGGAGTGCATGCAGCACTACCCGTACTAGCTCTTTCGAACAGTGTTAGGCGTTTGTTAAGCTAAAATTAGTATTGTTTATATACAATCAATAATGGATCAACGGAACTTTAGCAGTTTGATGATAGTCTTTACGACTAACAGTTATTCATTACCATTTTCCGTCGCATTTTTCTTATCAAGACGGTTTACTGTTGCTCCAGTCTGGCCTTGACATTCACAGTGCTACAAGCGCACCACCGGTGAGAAGTTGGCGCAAAATAGTATAACCAAATAAGAGCCTGGTGAGACGTATCAACTCTGTCGCGGCGTACTGTGAAATAGCCTGCGCTGAAATTTTACATGTAAACATATCTTAAGTTCAAGGTGTCGTATCGTGATTTGTGGTGTGGAGTTGCACACGATTCCGTGGGGGGGGGGGGGGGGGGGGGGGGGGGGGGACTCGATTCCGTGGGGGGGGGGGCACTTGGCCTTATTCTGGATAGGGGTGTGCCGCGGGACCTCGAAAACTCGTACCCGTCGTACAAGGGTCAAAATGGCCAAAGGTATACCCCGTCGTACAAGGTATTATGCGAATGTATAACCCGTCGTACAGATTGAGGCTGAAAAACATACCCCGTCGTACTAGTATGAGGCCCAAAAACCCGTCGTTCAAGTCGAGAGGCCGAAAAAACATACCCCGTCGCACGGCACATATATACTACCTCTATACCCCGGGCAAACGATACGCACTTGTGATAATGAAGACTCGAACTCCAGGTGTACGGTTTATACAAACTTGAACTTTATTAGCTGACTTCAACTTTCGAATTTTAGATGTAACTTAGCCTAAATTTAAAAGAGAGATGTGTTGAGCTCGGAGGCCAGGAAAGAACTGATATTAAAATGTAAAGGGCTTCCCTCAACGCCCGGGGGGGGGGGGGGGGGGGGGGGGGGGGGGGGGGGGGGGGTTCTCACTATATGACGGTTACTAGGGATGTGCCGCCAATTTGGGTCGGTTTTCTGCCATTTTGGTATACAAATGGGTCGTTATTTCTAAAAGCCAGGGCTAGCAATGGGTCGGTTTTTTGCAATGACCTTGTATACCAATGGGTCCGTATTATTTACGGAGAGGTATAGCAATGGGTCATTGTTTTGCAATGGGTATACAAATGGATCAGTATTATGACAGACAGGGATAGCAAGATTTCTTTAATTAACGTATGAGCCTCAATATTGCGTGTTTGCTCGGGTCCCCTGGGTCAATGGTGGCAAACCCCAGCTGACATCGGGGTCGTGTTTTTTCAGCGACAAGTTTTATGGCATGATAAGCAAACATAAAGGTCAGGTCCGTACATTCTCCTTCCCTTTCCGGGACCAGCGATTCCCCCCAGATGCGACAAGGAGGGATTTCAGTTTGCCTACCCCTCTAGCTCAAGCCGGTAACCATCCCGAAGAGAATTGCCTAATTGCTGTCAGCACCTTGACATAATCAAAGTTGCCCAGTTGATAACGTTGTCGAGCATGGGAACGGCGTGAGAATCCCAGTGCGATCGTGTATGACAGAGGTATGGTTTGCCGGACCATGAACGAGGAACCTCATGTGGGGTGCAGAGGGGAGGCATGTTATCTTCCCATTTAATCCAATTTCATGCAGGTGCAGAGGGGAGGCATGTTATCTTCCCATTTAATCCAATTTCATTATAATGAAATACCATATATTGTCTACCTCATTGGACCGACGTCCTGGGGCGCTTGATAGCCTGTGGGCCCGAGTCACATATTTTTTATTTATTGGCTGCTATTTAATCAACTGCCTTGCCGTTATAAGCCAGAGCATCGTTGGGACTGACCACGGAATAAGAGAAGCTTTTTTTTGCCGTTGCGTCACTAAAATAACTATTTTAAACTTGCTGAAACAGGAAGAATCGATTATGGATGAACATTTTGTGAAGTGGCTCATTTCTAGCAATTTGTCTCAACTAACGACTGTCTTTGAATGAAATATGCCTTCGCAGCCTTAATAAACGTACTTTTTCATTCTGAATCGGTAGTTCGGTATATGGATGGGTCCCTTGTAGCCCCGGGGGGGGGGGGGGCACTTAAGTGTATAGAGGTAGTATATATGTGCCGCGCGACGGGGTATGTTTTTTCGGCCTCTCGACTTGTACGACGGGTTTTTGGGCCTCATACTTGTACGACGGGGTATGTTTTTTTCAGCTTCAATCTGTACGACGGGTTATACATTTGCATAATACCTTGTACGACGGGGTATACCTTTGGCCATTTTGACATTGTACGACGGGTACGGGTTTTCGAGGTCCCGCGGCACACCCCTATCCAGAATAAGGCCAAGTGCCCCCCCCCCCCCGGGCTTGTAGCTCCTCGAGGTGGTCTAGATATGATTTGGGATCATTAAATTTTGGTATATGTATGGGTGACCCTTTTAAGAAAAATTGTATATGAATGGGTCTTTTTTCAGAGGATTTGGTATGTAAATAGTTCCCTTTTCTCACTTTGGCTTGGTATAGATAGAGAACCCCCCCCCCCCCCCCCCCCGGGCCTCAACGACTTTGGCACGCTATCCCAATTCTCATGGCACGTGCAGTAGCCAGGTCAATGAGGGTTGAGGCCTTCGGGCGTTACTAAGAGGGGCTGGGGATCGATCTCCTTGCACAGAGTGGCTGGGGATATGTCGACTGAAGTCGGCAAAGGAGTGGTGCTGAAAGGGATTGGGGTCGGGTCGACTGTAGTCGGCAAGGGAGTGGGGCTGGAAGGGGTTGGGGAAGAGTCGACTTAGTCGACAAGGGAGCGGAGCTGGAAGGGGTTGGGGAAGGGTCGACTGTAGTCGGCAACGGAGTGGGTCTTAAGTTGCATACGAGAATATCAAGCTATTTCGGAAGTATAGTAATATCTGCAATAAGATATTTGCTTATTTTTGATCTCGCGAGATCTCGTCTTATAAGGTTCTACTATTTTGCGCCAACTTTAACCCTAAAGAAGTTGAAGCTACGAGTTTAAAGGGCCACTAAAACGATTTTTTTTTATTCCATATACCGAGAGATTCGTGCATGAGAAATGCTCTGGTGAAGGTTTGAGGTGTGTAGTCGGACAAATAACGAAGTTATTAGAGTTTAAAGTTGCACATGTCGCGCCGTGCTGCGCGAACTGGCGGGGTCAAGGTCGCGCGAGTGTGACATCACAAAAGGAGTTGACCGAGTTCACAGCGTCCGCAGAGGAGTGTTTGAGCGATACGGATAGTTTTAACGACGATTTCGATGAATTTGCGGTTTACCTCGAGGATGAAATTGACTGCAATGCTCCGTCAGAGTCAACAGATCAAATTGATAAAGAACCTGAGATTAAACCGTATCAGTTTGAACCGGAGCACGAAGAGGATCCCGGCGCATTGATGTGGGCGGAGCCGTCAGAGGAAGACCCACAAGAAGAAAATCGACTGCAGCTGTGCATCGATTCCTGGTAAATAAACAATTTTGATCCGATCACGCGATTATCACACATTGTAATTTGATTAAACCTGATTGAGGTCATTAAGCGCCCGTCTCTAACCTTGACTAAATACTATCGGTTAGCATCATATTCAAAGACGACATGGATAGACGGTGTAGTCTATTGATATTTACAGCTCTACTGGGCTCTTTCCCTTCAGCTACCGAGCATTTTGTTTAGATAATCATTCACGTTTCGGTGTTTACCGTTTAGATAGGGGTTACGCGTTGCTATAAGTAAAATGCTGAAAGGTTATTTTATTAAAGTATGTACAAATATCCATAGCTAAGACCATTTGACATGTTGAATACATTTTCCACAATTAAATTCCATCCATGACAAAGATGTTATATCAGAACACTTTGAAAAATCTTAAAATATTTGAAAAAGTACTGTTGAAACATAATAATGTGACATATGCTGTTGTATTCTTTCAGGTGTACTTGCTCTCACTGCATGCAAATGCTCGCCGCCACAGAATGTGTGTGCTGTCAGGAAATCCCTCAGGTAAAAAAGTGATGGCTGGCTGACACTCAATGAATCAAATGAACTGCATGACGCTCCTGTCACATGCATCATACATCACCCCGGATTTGATGGGGTGTGTCTCAATCCTTGGGCACTCAAGAGTTGCATATCAGTCATATATACAAAGGTACAGTAATGGTGGGGAACAAGCTATGCACAAGTGAGTGGATTATTGATCCTTTATCAAATTTAAAGTTGTTTATACTAAGCTTGGTTTATTGAACATATGTTCCAATAATTTCAAAATGTATGATTCCAGGCGGTACAGGTATACAGCTTACAAACAACTGGTGAAATGGTGTTGGGGATATCTCGGGAAGCACATCAGAGTTCCACTACCAGCGTGTGCTGTGGCACAGATCAGGAAGGGATTCCCCAGTGAAGTGGCACAGTATAAAGGATTTAAACCTCCTGATCTATCGTGAACACCATGAATTCCTCATTTAAATCTTGAACTATGTAGGAGTACAGCTGTGGCTTTGTCAGGTCTGACATATGACGAGCACATTGGTGGAGGAACATCAAACTCATCAAGCAGATGTGCAAACTTCTTTGGGTTGACAGCAACTTCATTGAACAAGAAATTGTTCAAGATGTTCACATAGTCTGAAAATAATATAATACAGTTTTATATTATTATATGCTTACTCATCACATATTTTATTATCTGTAAGTATATATATACAAAGTAAATTGTTAAATTCTTACCGAAACTTTGTTCTCTTTTTTTGGCCTTGACAATGTAGTCTCCTTTCTTGTACTTGGGATACTTGATGGGATAAATTGGCTCCCCTTTCTTGTTAACTGCCTGTGTTCGACAACTTCTAATTGAAATGCATCCCAGCCAAATAGAGTCTACAAACATCGAAACAAAACATAATCAATTACATCCACTTGAATTGGTACTGGCTTCATATTGAAAATATGTTATTATTATGACTTTACCTGATAAGCATCCCCATGTTAGGATATACAATCATTTTAGGGGAGAAGTGGTCAACTGATGATGTTTGATATAGGAGGCTAAGTTTCCTTATGTCACGGCACAGTAGTTTGTTGGTGATGATATCCTCCAATTCAATTTCTCATCTGCCTTGGTGTCTGATCACACAAAGCCAGCAGTAAGTGTTAGTATGGTTCATTGAGTTTGTACTACCTTCAATGTTTAATTTTCATTGACATGACATTAACTTACTGGGCTTAATCCATTGTTTCTTCCTGCTGGTCTCTTGATCAAGTGTGTCATGCTCACATGCAGATTATCGTCCATCGGAATGGCGGCAAACCCCATCAGCACAGCTCATTCGAAGGAAGCCACACAACAAGAGGTAGTTGTTGATGAAGTTTTATGCTTTGTGGTAAACAAACTTGATTTACTACCTCCTGAATCTATCTTACAACTATGTCTCAGCACATATGATGACACTCGCATTGAAGGCTCAAAGAAAATTCTATTTGACCTTTGTGCTGATGCGAAACACAATTCGCTACCGCAAACGACTTGGTCCTGACAAAAACAGGCATAATCTTGAGGATATCATCAAGCTCATCCAAGAAAAAGGAACTGATGTACCCCAGTTTGCTGCAGTGAATTTAGCTGAACTGCCTCCCATAACTTTTGACTCTATCGATGTATCCAGCCTCCTGGCTGAAATCCGTACAACTCAGCTTGAGCTGAAAATGTTGAAAGAAACTGTGCAGGTTCAGAACAGAATATCTTCAGACCTCACGTCCACAATCTCAGATTTCGATTTGAGAATGAGGAGGGTGGAGACCACTTCTGTTGTGAATTGCACTGATGAAAAAAAGGGAAAACAGGTTCCTGTACAACAACCTAGCAAGCAGGGTGTAAAACAGGCTCCTGTACAAGAACAAAGTGTTTGTTCGGAATCTGATCCTGTAGTTGTTGAGGACAACAAGGAATTGTACTCTGTGGTCACCAAGAAAAACCCTAGACCTGTACAAACGTCTAAACATGCACAGTCTCGCTACTCCAAGAAGCAGCAGGGAATCACTGGCACAGCAGTCAACAAAGACTCCCAGCTACGCACAGTGAAAACTAGGTCTAGAACGGCAAATGTGTTTGCCTCAAGGTTTGAACCTTCGGTATCTGCTGATGACGTGAAGCGCTACCTCACAGAAAAACTGAAACTTGACGTCAATGTTGAAGCTGTAGCTACAAAATTTAATACGTATGCTTCATTCCACATTACCAGCACTTGTCCTGACCCTTCAGTGTTCATGGCCAGTGAGATCTGGCCTGAGAACTCATATGTGAGGTGGTGGAGAGAACCCCGTACCAAGTCCATGTCTTCCTTGAATGACAGTAGTAAAGTTGCCTCGGGAACAGGGACCATTTTGCCTAGCAACATCACGACTCAGACACAGCAGGGGAGTGCAACAAAGCCTTCAACATCAAAGTAGCTAGTTATAACTGTCGGGGCCTTCCGAAAACTAAAAATAACTTGCTTCTCAGGCCTGATATCCTGCAAACTATGAATGATAATGATATCACACTATTGCAAGAAACATGGTATGCCAAACAGGACCTTAATCTCCTGAACAACCTAAACAACAACTTGCGTGGTTTTGGTAGTTCCTCAAGTGACTATACCAGTGGTATATCTCATGGGCACCCTGCAGGAGGTGTGGCCATTTTCTGGAAAAGGGAATTAGATCATATCATCAAACCTATTGATATAGACCTAAACTGGTGCGCTGCCATTGAGATTTCTACGGGCTCTAAGAAATTTGCTCTCTTCAATATATATATGCCATATCAGTGTGCCAACAATGAGGAAGAATACAACGAGAAACTGGGAATACTCAGAAATGTGATCGATGGTCTTCAACATACTTGCTTTGCTATAGTTGGGGACTGGAATGCCAACATTAGCAATCTTAACAGCACCTCGTTTGCTAAGCTTCTGTTCAATTTCTGTGATGATCACAATCTATTGTTATCTTCTAAGGAGAACTTCCTGAGGAAAGCTACACATATGTTAGTGAGAGTTGGAACTCTACATCTTGGTTGGACCATGTTGTATCTAGTCCTGACTTTCATGGTGTTATAGATAATTTATTAATTAAATATGATATAACTGATGATGACCATATTCCTGTATATTTGTCCATTTGTGTTGATAATGTACCAGACCTGTCTAGTGTTCTCTGCTCGGATAAAGTGACAAAACAGCATTGGGGTAATCTTAGTTCAGACATTCTTGATCATTACTGTAGGGATACTGATGTTGCTCTGCTAAAGATCAAATTATCTGAAGGTGCTATTAGCTGCAATGACCCTACCTGTAAGGACCCCCAACATTTAAGGGACATTGATAATATGTACTCTGATATTGTGGATGTTTTGAAGAGTGAAGGCAACAAAATCTTCACAAATTGCAGAAAAAATCATGCTAACAAACCTGGTTGGAATGATATTGTATCAGAAAGCTACCATGTGTCTAGAGAAATTAGAAAACAGTGGCTCAATGCTGGTAAACCGAGGACTGGCCCACTATATGAGTCTCATATTAAATGTAAAGCCAGGTTTAAATATGCACTCAGGTATATAAAGAACCATGAAAATGATCTCAGAAAGGAATCGTTAGCCAAAAAGATGACCTCCCTTAATCCCAATGACTTCTGGAAGGAGATTAAGGGCATGAGCAATTGTAATACCCACCTTCCTAACTCCATTGGTGATGTGTCGGGTGGTGATAACATTGTGCAGATGTGGAAAAACCATTATTATCAGTTGTTTAACTGTGTTAATAGTGTCAATTTGGCTCCGCGTCTAAATCTGGACATAGGTACTGGTGAAATTGAGGTACAAGAAAAGGAAGTTGCTTCTGGCATTAAGCAACTTGCCTGTAATAAATGTTGTGGCATTGATGGCATTACTGCTGAACATCTCAAGTATGCCTCTGATATTTTAGTTACTCTTTTAAGTAAATTACTGAGTTGTTTCTTTGTACATGGCTACTTACCTGATTCTTTGATGTCTGTAATTTTAGTTCCTGTCATAAAGGACAAAACATGTAAAATCACTTCCGTGGATAACTACCGCCCAATTGCCATCGCCAGCACAGTGAGCAAGCTGGTGGAACTCATTATTCTTGATCGCATTGAGGGGTTTATTGCTTCCCATCCCAACCAGTTTGGCTTCAAAACCAAGCACAGCACTGACCAATGTATATATGTATTGAAGGAATTTATTGACATGCATAGATCTCTTGGGGGCAGTATGTTTGTTACCTTTTTGGATGCTAGTAAGGCATTTGACAGGGTAAACCACTCCATATTGTTTGAAAAACTTATTAAAGCAGGTGTACCTGGTTATATTGTGAGAATACTAATGTATTGGTATAAAAACCAAAAGATTACTGTCCGTTGGGGCAACTGCCTCTCTGTTCGTTTTACAGTATCTAATGGAGTGCGTCAGGGTGGAATATTGTCACCACATCTATTTAATGTTTATGTCAATGACCTTAGCACTAAGTTGAATAAGTGTAACATTGGTTGTGTAACCAATGGTATTACTGTCAATCACCTCATGTATGCTGATGACATTGTCGTTTTCAGCCCTTCTGTATCTGGACTAGCTAAATTACTGAAAATTTGTGAAACTTTTAGCATTTCTCATGATATGATTTTCAACTCAAAGAAAAGTGCTTGTATGTCATTCTTATCAAAACATCTTAAAGATGCAAATCTTCCGGCTATGTATCTAAATGGTGAGAAACTCAAAACTGTATCCTGGTACAAATATTTGGGACACATTATCTGTAGTGATCTCTGTGATAATAATGACATTGATCGGCAGAGACGTTGTCTATATGTTCAAGGAAACATGATCCTTCGCAGATTCTCTGTGTGTTCAGTCCCTGTGAAAATTAAGCTGTTTAAAACTTTCTGTTTGCCTATGTACACTGCACAATTGTGGTGGAATTATTCTAAGTCATGTCTCAACAAACTGTATAGCTCTTATCACAACATTCTTAAGTTGTTTACTGGTCACTCCAAGTTTGAGAGTTCCAGCTTATTATGTACTATTTATGATGTTAAAGGATGTGCATCTGTCATAAGAAACCTGGTATTCAAGTTTACTCATAGATTGAATAGATCTCATAATCCTATCATTGTAAATTTGTTACAGTCTAGTCGGGTGTATACATCCAATATTAGACGCCACTGGTGCTGCCTTCTGTATCTAAACTGTACATTGACTCACGTTCACCCTGCATATGTTTAGCATATTATTTCATGTTGTTTTTCATATTATGGACCACTTATATTTTTGTCAGTATAAGCCCATGGCTGGAGTTCACTGCACTCTTTGAGTCTTGATGCAGCTTCCAGTGAAGTGCTCAGAGCATAAGAAAGGCTTTCGCATATCTTTTAATGTGTGGTTCCATTTTCGCTTGATACAAACGAACTGCTTCCACTGCCTGTGGGTTGCTTCAGGGAATGCGAACACTGACACACCCCTACTGGCTGTGTTACAGCACCATTTGGCAACACATTTCTCTGGCATGATGACAGGTGACAGTTGAACTTCATGCAGTGATATTCTCAAGTATCTCAAAACAGTAGATTTATCGTCGCAGGTAAAAAGTTTGAAAGTTCCACAAAACCAACGCTCGAGTGAAAAAAGCAACAAGATGCTGAAATGAACGCAAAATGATAGCGGAGTCGTCTGACAAGTGTGGGGGGGGGGGGTACTAACAGCGAACGCGCATCGGAGCGATCTGATGATGTGTAGAATGCGCGACGAAGGTGCGCTGCGAAGCAAAAATAATAGCTGCCGATTAAAGTGCCACCACCCTCGCACAGCATAACTTCACGCGGGTCTCGGTCGCCAGCCTCTTCAGGCGCAGCAGCCCTCGCTGGCTTCCCGAGCGGTTCCTTTTGTGAGTCATAGGGTAATGGCCGCGCTGGAGATCGTTTACTCGAGATTATCCGATTTAGACGGCGAATTTCATCACTTTAGAGTTCAAAGTTTTGAAAACGGATTGCACAGAAGGTTTTAGATTGATGCATATTTGCTACTGTGGAAATCTTAAAGAAAGTGAAATTTTCATTTTAGTGGCCCTTTAAAGTTACACACACTCACGGGGTCCCACTGCCTCATAATTCCTGTAGTCCAGTCCACACACACACGCACACATACGCACACAAACGCACGCGCACGCACGCACACACGCTCGCACGCACGCACGCGCACACGCACGCACACACACGCAGACACACACATTATAATTTGATACCATTTCTGTCACCATTGCTATCATATTTGAAGCATTGATGTCTAGCACTTAACGTATCATCAAGGAGAGCATGAACGAACATTTTGGGATAGTAGTATAGGTAATAGGGGTCCTGGCACAGTGGGGACATTTGTGGGACCAGACCAACCCACCAAAGCAAACCGCCCACACCCCATATATCCAACCAGCCAGCAATCATATTTCCAACAGACTAAGTTTCGGCCGCGGTATGGTGTCCAGTTGGGAACTGCTGCCGCTGTATCTGGGCTCCCGGGAATCAACCACTTGGGGGACCGCCATTACCTATACTACCAACCTCCAGGGTTTTATCCATAGAGGTCCTTAAGCGTAAATATTCCAGGCCCGGGACCACCCGTGTAAGTTCCATTTTTCACACAGTCTAGGTAAACTGGGCAACCTTAGCGTTGTTCTGCTCGATAAAGTCGGGATCGGGACGAGTGGTTATCAATCGTAAAGAGTTTCCAACAGTAGAACGCCCCAGTCGGCCTCTCCGCGGTCCCACTCGGTCTTCCCAGCCAAGGACCGTGATGCTCCCGTTCCACGTCCAGGCAACTATTAAACCTCCCGTTCGCGCCATAGTTGGCGTCTTTGAGGCCCTCAATCGACGCCCGACCCCAAGCCACCGTCTCCTTATACTTCTTCCGATACTTCTTTCAGTCAGCTTCTTGCTATAGCTGCTGAAGTAGTTTTGCCCTATGATGGCGGAGTAGTCACTTCCTCCAACGCAGCCCTTCCTCGTGGTCTCCCACTGGTCCGTATTTCGTTTGACTCCGCATGATCGTTGCAGAAAGATTTTATCGCCACCTCCATTATACCCAGCAAACGCCACTGTAACGGTGTTTAGTTTGCTCTGTGCCAGAATTTGAATCTGGTCGTGCATCTTTACCTTCACCGACAGCCGCAGGCTGATGACCTTTCCTGCGATCGCAACCAGCCCACACACAGCCCGCGTAGCACCCAAGACTGTATCAATAGGGGCAGCAACCACCGTAGACATCAGACCCGCACCACTTGCGCCAAGATACATACCCACAGCAACTAAAGCAGTGTCTACAGCTTCCACTGAGTTTACTGCACACATCAGGCGGCGCAGTTGGTTGTTGTTTCATACTACCCTTATAGGCACATAAGTCTATAAGTCAAGTTCAATTAGGAGTGATACTACAGTAGAAGTCACCCCTACGTCTGGAGTGGGTGTATAAAAGTTAATAACGTTGCCTTGTTCCAGCTGTAAAGGTTGGGCTAAATATACTGCAACAGCCTGTTTGTTAGTATGCTTACTTATTCCTACCTGGCGAGCTGTCCTATTTATAACAGGAAACACCAGTACCAGACAACAATCCCATACGAATGATCCTACCATTGGATAACATGGTATATCCACAACTTAAATCTCGCGAGTCTGGACCCCCATCACCAAACGACCACCTATATCCTCCGTGAAGAGCACCACTTACTTCTGCCCAAACAGTATTGAGGGGTTTTGTTTTTTCAGCTACGTGTTGTCTCAGGTCCCTGTTCTGCTGTCTATGTTTAAAATCAACATAATTTTTGTTAGCAGCATCGTTAGGTAATATTGGATCTCGCAAGTGAATGATTTTATTATTTCCCATTTCAAGGTCTCCAGTCATAGCACTGCCACCTTTTGTGTGAGTCTACATAGGTCTTTGTTGTATATTTGGAGAGGTTAGCGCCCAGATCCGTTTTCTGTTGAGTTCCATGAATACTCGCTTTTATTGACATCTTGTGAATTCGAGAACAACACCAATAGGTAAGTCGTGGTTGTTCAGTAGACGTCCCTTACTCTCTCTTATCTGAACCTTTAACTCATTCATAACCCCAACAGCAACACGTTTTGACACAGGATTAGTGATGTTTGTGGTTATAATATCACCATAGGAGCTGCCCCCACAGCCCACAACTTCAAGAAGCGTAGTGGGCGCACCATCAAGCATGTTGTTCGTGGTACTGACTTGATCGAGGTGGACATAAAGTGGGTTAAAGATGCTAAGTTGATGGGCCTGTCACCTTTATAAGTACCTGAACGAATCCATTTTCCACCCAGACTGCTATCAAGACCTAACATTTTTAACACACAGTCGTCACATCGAAACGTCCCATCAGGAATTTCGAGGGTAATAGTCCCAGCCAAAGCATCAACCTAAAAAAAAGACCTATAGCTGTAAATACCTCTTGTAAAAGTTTGAAGTTCCAGAGGCCAGGTCTCAACTTGGAACCTCCTCCTTTTCCTGCAGTCCATACCATGGTGGAATTTGATTCAATGTTATACCAACCCACAGTATACGTGATTGACCTAAGACCTACGTATAGATCACCTGCACTATTGTCAATAGAATTTTGCAGTGAGACAGCCTCACCGCTTTGAACATTAGGCAGAGTGTGATACATAGCACTATGAATAAAGAAGCCTTTACATTCAATACGAATAAAACGTACAAACCCTGCCCGGTATACCCATCACATATTGATCCTGAGGGTCTGACACACCTTCTCTTCCAGGTTAAGGCAGGTAAAATTACAGATGCGTTTGGAGTGGAGTTCTCCAACCTATTTGATAAATACTTGGTGCCAAACATAAGTGACGACAGCCTTGTAGTTGACTGAAGAACAAACCACATGCAATACTGGCAGAACCAGGTAAACTTTGTTGTATGGTGTGCAACAAGCGGCTGTGGAGTTTCTGCCCTGGACCACCTCAAATCTGACTCCCCAGCATTAAGTAACTTCTACAGGTTCCACGTCTACTACATCATCCGGAGACTTTTAGACGAAATGAGAATAGCACTGCCGGATGACGCCACATGGTCGGCCACCAACAACACCTTTGACAAGAGAACCTACCAACGGCTCTGACACAAGTTTCTGGTTGACGAAAACAGCGACTGGAGGATAAAGGGCGGTAACCAGGGCCTAGGGCGGGTCTACTTCACCGACCCTGAAACACACGAGGTACGGGTGATCACTCATTACGGAAACACCCACCTGTACGAATCCGTTAGGCAAACCTTTGAGAAATCAACCGACGGCTTTGTTTTCCAGGGTGGCAAGCTACATATTGATTTTATAACGCAAGACCAGGATGGAGCAAACACCGCCTGGAGTACTTACATCCTAGAAAAATCAGTGGGGTTCACTGCCCCAGGTATCACACGGATCAACAACAGCATTAGGACCTATGTCTGGGCCATTCTTGGTGCTCAGGCCCAGATCCGCTCAGAGATACTAGGTGTTGGAACGTCCTTTGATGCCCAAAAGCAATTTCAGGCCAACGTTGAGGATGCCATCAAATCCCCAGTGGACATTCCGGCATCCATCCGCTGGTATCAGAACGTCCTCCAGAACGCTTCCTCAAAGGTTGATTATATGTTTGGAACAGGCCTTTACATGGCTCCGTCGGACATGAGCCTCGCCATTGGAAACGTTGTTGGGTACAACAATCTGATTACCATTGCAACTGAGGAACAGCAGATCGACAGCAATACTGATGTCATCGCGGTTGCTGCTCTTCCATATAGAGGAAGCTTTGACCCTCCGCCAGATACAGATATGGGAGTCCCCTCTCCAGGGCCGGCCTCTGTCGGTGTGGCCGAGACTGGTCTACGTGGAGCACACGAGGATGAAAAAACCGCTCTTATTGTAGGCGGAATCGCTAAAGGCTTAGCTGTGCTTCACGGAGTATCAGGAGGATAACTCCCCCCACCGCCACAGCTGCGGCCCATACATGTTCTGCCATCCAACCAGCCACCTTTGCAGCTGACTTAAGCAGCCATGATACAATGGAGCCAATGATTCCCGGAAGGATAGCCGCTGCCTTACCGGCCAGGCCCTTCAGGACGTTTGCCAAGGAGTTCAGCTGTTGTTTAATCCATTCCTTTACACCGGGCTTATCAGCTGGCGTCGGTGTTGGTGCCGGGGTTGGACTAGTGCTCCCTCCACCTAACAAAGCAACAACCAGGGTCAAGATTGCCAATCCAACCGCAGTGAGGATGGAGGCGATTGTTATGCCCTGCTCCCGGAACAGGGTGCGTACACGCTCAGCTAGCGTTGTGTCCTCGTTAAGCAGTCTGTTAATCGTTTCCCTGATGCGGTTAATTTGGGTTCTGAGACGTTCACCGTTTGCAGAGGCAGCCTCAACACGGGCACTACGAAGATCCTGCAGTTCAGCAAGCTCATTTGCTTGGAATCTCCATGCTGGACTATCACCCCTCCCTGCCTCGTCCATCCTTGCCATTTTGGCTTCCCGCCGGTCTATATCCCTTTCTATCTCAGTTATCTTAGCTAGGTTGTTGATCAGCTCACTCCTCTGGGTCTACATAGCCTTGTCAAGCCCTACAAGCTCTCGGTATGTCAGACCATCTGTATGTGTGCCCACGTCTCCTATAGCGTTATGATGGTCCTCTATGAATGTTGTTTCTTCCACTCCACCCCCCTCCCGGTCATGGCTTCAGGGCCGCTCATTTCTAAATTCCCTGCGGCCTTAGCAGCTGCTTGGTCAACACCTTGGGGGACTTTTGCTTCCTTTTGTGACACCGCTTGTCGGGACCACTCAGTGAAACCCAAACCATCACGGACGGCCTTAGGCCCCCCACGGTTACTAGCTATTGTTTGAAGTGAATACTTATGTGAGGGTAGTCCTTCAAGCGTAACCCTTCTCCAACAAGTTCAAACATTGTATAATGGCGGCAGAGGGCTGGTGTGTGACCTTTTTCAGCCAATGTATCGTAATAATCATCCACAGCGCCTGTAGACGCATCTATCTCGATATCCCCTTCTATAACAGGTGGAAGAGAGGGGGCATCTGGGATAGGGACCACAGGGAGTACCTCATCCTCTCTTCCAGCGTTGTGCAAATCCTCCTCTACTACGTCTTTATATGTTGGGTCATCAAACTCCATGTTACTATGTTAAAGATATAAGTGCAATTAAGAATGTAACGGACGGTAGGGAATGGGATAAATGAGGTAACGGATGGTAGGGAATGGGGTATATGTGGGGTTTTATTAAAGGGCATGACGTAACGACTTGATGTGTGGAGATTTAGTTTGCTGCGGAAGGCGAAGCCATGTGCTTTAGATTTCACTGATTACCCAGTGTTTTATTATGTTTCCCAGCGTGGTAAGAAATCTGTGATATATTTAAGTAGTTAATGTCAAACGTTATTGTTTGTGTTTCTAACCTGTAGTATGTCAACTATATTATCGCCCAGTGCTAAATTTATATGCAAATTCATGGTTGTAATTTGAAGATCTGATTTGTTGTACAATGTGTTTTTCAGTTTAACCGTAACGTAACCGTATCATACTGTACCGTACCGTATCAGGCGTCAAGCACCAAGGGAATAAAAGAAAACCCATAATTCCATTCTTAATGTTATTCGTAGCATTAAAGTTAAACACGGGATTGAACTAGCAACAAAATGGCTTCAACAGAAGAAACAACTACTTACAAGAACAAGCGGAGTTCCGCGAAGGGCAACATAACCGAGATTATAAATAAAGCCAACGACCTGATGACAGATGAAAGAAATGCTTCTGATGCAGAAAACCTGCTGACAGCTCTAGATGATGCCTGTAAAAAATTTATGGACATTCACTCTCTGTACCACCAAACTCGTGTGGATGAAGTTGATGTAGAGGAATCGCAGACGTATGCTGACGCGGTCTGCTGGCAAGTTGATGATTTTAAGAATAGTGTTGCCCAGTGGATGGCTGATGCTCGTGGCACAACAGAAGCTGATGACTTAGATGAGGAAACATCCACATTGGAGCCAGATCAAGAACTTGAGCAGAAATTGAAGGATCTAAGAGAGAAGAAGATAAAGGAAATGGAAGATTTCCGACTCAAAGTTGATATTCAGCGCCGGGAATTGGAGCTGGAACATCAGCGGTATGTCCAAGAAATGGAACTCGAAATGCAAAGGTTGCAGAAGGTGCAACATGACATCAAGTCTTCGACGCCGCGGAGTCGAGTGTCGTTTGGAGGAAGCTCTAGAGTACACAGTGACGATTCAACCTTGATCCTAGCCGACACGATGAAGAGCCTTCTGGAGGAGTCAAGATCGCAGCAACAATATATAGTGGACAACCTACATGCACCCAAGATAGATCTCATAAAGTTTAATGGTGATCCACTTAAATATTGGCCATTCATGAGTTCGTTTGATTATGCAGTAGCGAACAAGGTTATTGGTGAAGGCACAAAGCTGAACACCTTGATTCAGAGTTGTACTGGGGATGTCAACAGCCTCCTTCAATGCTGCCTCGTTAAAGATCCTGCAGGTGGGTACAAGCTGGCTCGAAAACTTCTGAAGGAGAGATATGGCAATGATGAGGTGATTTCACAAGCTTGGATAAATAGGATTCTGAACAGGCCAAAGGTCAAGGATCTGAAACAGTTACAAAGCAGAGAGACACTCATCACCATGGGACATCTGCAGGAGATTGAGACACGCACAAGCTTGAAGGCTATTGCTTCAAAGTTCTCAGATCAAGATTATAGGCGATGGCTGAGCGTGAATTGCTCGATAAAGGAAAAGGAAAAAAGGAGCATCTCGCTAAAGGACATCGTTGACTTTATTGACAAGTTGGTAAGGGAAAGGTCTGACCCTGTATTTGGATACATCGACAACTCGCAAACCGCCAAAGAGAGTAGCCAAACCTCAAAACTACAGAAGCTCGATAGGCGTGACCCCAGGAGGACCACTTTCGCTACTGATGCTACTTCAGCTGTCAATGATCAAAGGAAGACTACGAACTAAAAATGTCCAAAATGTAGGGCAAGTCATTTCCTGAACCAGTGCTCAGGATTCCGTGCAATGTCAGTTAAAGACAGGCTAAGCTTCGTCCAGAAAAGCAATCTGTGCGTAAACTGCTTTCAGTATGGTCACAAAGGCAGGGATTGCACTCGATCGTGGACGTGCAACATTGAAGGGTGTGGCCAGAAGCATAACCGATGGCTGCATTTACCTAGACCTGCTGGCTCGAGCACTCATTCTCGATCACAATCAGCAACTGTTTCACAGCAAGAACTACCTGACCAACCAAACCAACAGGAAGTCATCTCAGCGACAACGATTGTGAACCATGGGAAAGTGGCGTTACCTATCAAGCCGGTTCTGGTGAAGGATGCTAGTGGAGGCTACGTTGAGGTATATGCGCTCCACGACAACTGTTCAAATGGCACCCTGTGTACAGATAGACTTGTGAAGAGACTTGGACTTCCTGCGAAACCCTTAAAAGCTTCCTTTACTACAGTCAATCAGCGAGCCACAGAAGTGCAGTGCAAGTCAGTTGACCTTGAGCTCAGAAGTCTATCTGTCTTGTGACTAGAGATGAGCTAGCCAAGTGGCCACATCTAGAAGATCTACGCATACCAGAGGTAGATGTAGCAGCAGTTGACCTCCTTATTGGACAAGACAACCCTGACCTACTTATACCCCTTGAAACCCGCGAAGGAGGTGCTGACGAGCCGTTTGCAGTGAGGACCCTTTTAGGCTGGGGAATCAACGGACCAATAGCAAGACAATATAAGCAAAACTCTGAGTACACCAGCCACTATGTGGACCTCGCTTTGGACAAGCAAGTAGAGAAGTTCTGGCGACTTCATGATCCTTCCGGCCGTGAGGGCCCAGCATTATCCATCAGTGATAGGAAAGTCATTAGTCAATGGGAAGAATCCATCACCGTGGATGGAGGTCATTACTCCATGAGCATACCGTTCAAGAACCGACCCCCCCTGTTTGCCGGATAACTTAGGGATGGCTGAGCACCGACTGAGTCTTCTAGGGAAAAGGCTGCTCAAAGATGACAATCTAAAACAGAAGTACACACAGAGCATAAAAGAAGCTATGGAAAGGGGATATGCTGAAGAGGTACCAGAAGAAGATGTGACCCGAGCGGATGGATATGTTTGGTATCTACCCCATCACGCTGTGACCCATCCTAGAAGGAAAGACAAAGTGCGTGTGGTGTTCGATGGTGCTGCGCGCTGCAAAGGCACGTCACTCAATGAAAGTGTGCACAAAGGACCGGATCTGACAAACAAGCTTATTGGGGTGTTGCTGAGATTCCGTCAGGAAACTATAGCTGTAATGTCTGACATAGAAGGAATGTTCAACCAGGTGCGAGTGTTTAAAGAAGACCGAGTAGCTCTGCGCTTCCTGTGGTGGAATGAGGATGATCCAACCAAGGAGCCAAGGAAATACCGTATGGCTACTCACCTCTTCGGGGCGTTTGGAGCCCCAGTTGTGCAAGTTACGCCTTAAAGAGGGTCGCTGATGATTTGGGCGATGGATTTGATCCTGAGACAGTAAAGACCATTGACAAGAACTTTTACGTAGATGACTGTCTCAAGTCCGTGCCCTCCACAGAGATAGCCATTCGCCTTGTGCGGCAACTTTGTGAGCTGCTTTCCCTCCGCAGCTTCAGGCCCACTAAGTTTGTTTCAAATTCTAGGGAGGTGCTCAGGTCTCTCCCTGAAACTGAAAGGTCTAGGAACTTGGTGAATCTAGACTTGGATGGTGAAAGTCTACCGAAAGAAAGAACGTTAGGAGTCCTCTGGGATGTGGAACAGGATTGCTTCGGATTTGACTCATCGCTGGCAAAGACATCACCAACCAAGCGCGGGCTTTTGAGTCTTGTAAGCTCTATCTACGACCCATTGGGGTTTGTGTCGCCGTTTGTTCTTCAGGCTAAGCGAATCTTCCAGTCCCTGTGCAGGCAGAAAATTAACTGGGAAGAGATCATACCACAGGAACTAATGGAGCAATGGTCGCGTTGGAAGGATGACCTACAGGCCATAGTTAAGATGAAGATCCCAAAGTGCTTCAAACCCATAAACCAGCCAGTCGGCGCACAATTGCATCATTTTTACTGACGCATCAGAGCAAGGGCATGGTGCTGTTTCCTACTTGAGATTGACAGATAGAGAAGGAAAGGTGCTCTGCTCCCTGGTAATGGCCAAATCGAAGCTTGCTCCACTAAAATCTACAACTATCCCAAGACTTGAACTCGCTGCTGCAGTAGTCTCCATACACCTAGACAAATGCATTCGCGACCATCTTGAGTTTCCCTTGATGGAGACGGTGTACTGGACTGACAGCATGATAGTGTTGCAGTACCTGAGAAACGAGGATAGAAGATTTCAAACGTTTGTGGCAAACCGGGTTGCTGAGATATGCAGTCATTCAAATCCTACTCAGTGGAGACACGTAGATACTGCCTCAAACCCTGCGGATGATGCATCAAGAGGTATGAATGCTGAGGACTTGACAAAGAATGAGCGGTGGTTGAGAGGACCACCATTCTTATTGGAGAGGGAGGAACTTTGGCCCAAGCAGCCAGAGCGTGAGAACCTGGTGTTGGATGTGACTGCAGAAGTGAAGAAACAACAGCAGATATACCATGTTGAACAAAGCATTCTTCCCTTGGATGCACTCTTCAAAAGATACTCATCCTGGTTAAAGCTCAAAAGGGCTGTAGCATGGATACTCAGGATCAAGGACTATCTTCGGAAGATACCAGTTACTGCTGAAGCTTACTTATCTGTATGGGAGATGGAAGTATCTGAGAAAGCGATACTTACCTATATACAAAGTCATGCTTTCCCTTCAAAGATGCATCTGAAGTCGTTGGCCAAACTGTCTCCTGTGTATGACGAGGGCGTTCTTCGTGTTGGAGGACGTCTGGCTCGTGCTCCTTTAACTTTCACTGCTCGTCATCCAGCTATTCTTCCTAAGGACCACTCAGTAACTGAGCTCATCATCAACCATTACCATATTGTGTATGGTCACAGTGGCGTGGAAAGAGTCCTTACCGAAGTACGTCAAAGGTTTTGGCCCCTGAAAGGGCGTACAACTGTGAAACGGATCCTCAGTAAGTGTCTGGCATGCAAGAAGAGAAAATCGCCAACCGAATCTCAGCAGATGTCTGACCTGCCTGAAGATAGAGTTACTCCTGGGGATCCTCCCTTCTCTAAAGTTGGTGTGGATTATTTCGGCCCTATACTCGTGAAACGAGGACGAAGTGAGCACAAGAGGTGGGGATGCCTGTTTACCTGCCTAACTACCAGAGCCATACATATCGAAGTGGCTTATTCCTTAGATACGGATACCTTCATACAAGCTTTGCAGAGGTTCATAGCTCGACGAGGAGAGCCTCGTGTGATACGATCCGACAATGGAACAAACTTTGTCGGGGCACGAAAAGAACTTTCAGATGCCCTTAAAGAGTGGAACCAGGAACAAATCCATGGCTATCTGTTGCAGAAACATGTTAGATGGTTGTTCAACCCGCCAGCTGCTTCTCACATGGGTGGCGTGTGGGAAAGACAGATCAGGACAGTGCGGGCTCTCATCCTTGGACTTGGTGGTGAACAAACCCTTACCGATGAAACCCTGAGCACTTTGATGTGTAATGTAGAAAGCATCGTCAATGGCAGACCTTTAACTAAGCTCTCAGAGGATCCCACCGACCCAAGGCCACTAACGCCAAATGTATCTTCGAACGTCCTGCCTCCAAAGTGTGCTTGCTGGAGGCCAATCTCGTAAACCATGATGTTAATTGAACTCTAGTTTAAGGTTAGAGATTACAGTGTATTTGAACTTTTGCACTTTATCTGAATATTTCAGCGAGTTTGTGTTCTCAAAGTTTGAGATTTAATGATTTACGAGTGTTTCCTACTTTGAAATTGTGTTTAGTTAAGGGTTACAATGTATAACCTACAAGTGTATTCTGAGTTTTGATTGATTCTGTATGGCATTCAAGTATGAGTAGCCAGTCATGTGTGTAATGTACTCAGGATTTTTTTTTTGAATCCGTCCTCTTCGTTTAGTATGATGCTCCCTAGTTGCATCATAGGGGCCGGGATGTAACGGACGGTAGGGAATGGGGTAAATGAGGTAACGGATGGTAACGGATAGTAGGGAATGGGGTATATGTGGGGTTTTATTAAAGGGCATGACGTAACGACTTGATGTGTGGAGATTTAGTTTGCTGCGGAAGGCGAAGCCATGTGCTTTAGATTTCACAGATTACCCAGTGTTTTATTATGTTTCCCAGCGTGGTAAGAAATCTGTGATATATTTAAGTAGTTAATGTCAAACGTTATTGTTTGTGTTTCTTACCTGTAGTATGTCAACTATATTATCGCCCAGTGCTAAATTTATATGCAAATTCATGGTTGTAATTTGAAGATCTGATTTGTTGTACAATGTGTTTTTCAGTTTAACCGTAACGTAACCGTATCATACTGTACCGTACCGTATCAGGCGTCAAGCACCAAGGGAATAAAAGAAAACCCATAATTCCATTCTTAATGTTATTCGTAGCATTAAAGTTAAACACGGGATTGAACTAGCAACAAAATGGCTTCAACAGAAGAAACAACTACTTACAAGAACAAGCGGAGTTCCGCGAAGGGCAACATAACCGAGATTATAAATAAAGCCAACGACCTGATGACAGATGAAAGAAATGCTTCTGATGTAGAAAACCTGCTGACAGCTCTAGATGATGCCTGTAAAAAATTTATGGACATTCACTCTCTGTACCACCAAACTCGTGTGGATGAAGTTGATGTAGAGGAATCGCAGACGTATGCTGACGCGGTCTGCTGGCAAGTTGATGATTTTAAGAATAGTGTTGCCCAGTGGATGGCTGATGCTCGTGGCACAACAGAAGCTGATGACTTAGATGAGGAAACATCCACATTGGAGCCAGATCAAGAACTTGAGCAGAAATTGAAGGATCTAAGAGAGAAGAAGATAAAGGAAATGGAAGATTTCCGACTCAAAGTTGATATTCAGCGCCGGGAATTGGAGCTGGAACATCAGCGGTATGTCCAAGAAATGGAACTCGAAATGCAAAGGTTGCAGAAGGTGCAACATGACATCAAGTCTTCGACGCCGCGGAGTCGAGTGTCGTTTGGAGGAAGCTCTAGAGTACACAGTGACGATTCAACCTTGATCCTAGCCGACACGATGAAGAGCCTTCTGGAGGAGTCAAGATCGCAGCAACAATATATAGTGGACAACCTACATGCACCCAAGATAGATCTCATAAAGTTTAATGGTGATCCACTTAAATATTGGCCATTCATGAGTTCGTTTGATTATGCAGTAGCGAACAAGGTTATTGGTGAAGGCACAAAGCTGAACACCTTGATTCAGAGTTGTACTGGGGATGTCAACAGCCTCCTTCAATGCTGCCTCGTTAAAGATCCTGCAGGTGGGTACAAGCTGGCTCGAAAACTTCTGAAGGAGGGATATGGCAATGATGAGGTGATTTCACAAGCTTGGATAAATAGGATTCTGAACAGGCCAAAGGTCAAGGATCTGAAACAGTTACAAAGCAGAGAGAGACACTCATCACCATGGGACATCTGCAGGAGATTGAGACACGCACAAGCTTGAAGGCTATTGCTTCAAAGTTCTCAGATCAAGATTATAGGCGATGGCTGAGCGTGAATTGCTCGATAAAGGAAAAAGGAAAAAAGGAGCATCTCGCTAAAGGACATCGTTGACTTTATTGACAAGTTGGTAAGGGAAAGGTCTGACCCTGTATTTGGATACATCGACAACTCGCAAACCGCCAAAGAGAGTAGCCAAACCTCAAAACTACAGAAGCTCGATAGGCGTGACCCCAGGAGGACCACTTTCGCTACTGATGCTACTTCAGCTGTCAATGATCAAAGGAAGACTACGAACTACAAATGTCCAAAATGTAGGGCAAGTCATTTCCTGAACCAGTGCTCAGGATTCCGTGCAATGTCAGTTAAAGACAGGGCTAAGCTTCGTCCAGAAAAGCAATCTGTGCGTAAACTGCTTTCAGTATGGTCACAAAGGCAGGGATTGCACTCGATCGTGGACGTGCAACATTGAAGGGTGTGGCCAGAAGCATAACCGATGGCTGCATTTACCTAGACCTGCTGGCTCGAGCACTCATTCTCGATCACAATCAGCAACTGTTTCACAGCAAGAACTACCTGACCAACCAAACCAACAGGAAGTCATCTCAGCGACAACGATTGTGAACCATGGGAAAGTGGCGTTACCTATCAAGCCGGTTCTGGTGAAGGATGCTAGTGGAGGCTACGTTGAGGTATATGCGCTCCACGACAACTGTTCAAATGGCACCCTGTGTACAGATAGACTTGTGAAGAGACTTGGACTTCCTGCGAAACCCTTAAAAGCTTCCTTTACTACAGTCAATCAGCGAGCCACAGAAGTGCAGTGCAAGTCAGTTGACCTTGAGCTCAGAAGTCTATCTGTCTTGTGACTAGAGATGAGCTAGCCAAGTGGCCACATCTAGAAGATCTACGCATACCAGAGGTAGATGTAGCAGCAGTTGACCTCCTTATTGGACAAGACAACCCTGACCTACTTATACCCCTTGAAACCCGCGAAGGAGGTGCTGGCGAGCCGTTTGCAGTGAGGACCCTTTTAGGCTGGGGAATCAACGGACCATTAGCAAGACAATATAAGCAAAACTCTGAGTACACCAGCCACTATGTGGACCTCGCTTTGGACAAGCAAGTAGAGAAGTTCTGGCGACTTCATGATCCTTCCGGCCGTGAGGGCCCAGCATTATCCATCAGTGATAGGAAAGTCATTAGTCAATGGGAAGAATCCATCACCGTGGATGGAGGTCATTACTCCATGAGCATACCGTTCAAGAACCGACCCCCCTGTTTGCCGGATAACTTAGGGATGGCTGAGCACCGACTGAGTCTTCTAGGGAAAAGGCTGCTCAAAGATGACAATCTAAAACAGAAGTACACACAGAGCATAAAAGAAGCTATGGAAAGGGGATATGCTGAAGAGGTACCAGAAGAAGATGTGACCCGAGCGGATGGATATGTTTGGTATCTACCCCATCACGCTGTGACCCATCCTAGAAAGAAAGACAAAGTGCGTGTGGTGTTCGATGGTGCTGCGCGCTGCAAAGGCACGTCACTCAATGAAAGTGTGCACAAAGGACCGGATCTGACAAACAAGCTTATTGGGGTGTTGCTGAGATTCCGTCAGGAAACTATAGCTGTAATGTCTGACATAGAAGGAATGTTCAACCAGGTGCGAGTGTTTAAAGAAGACCGAGATGCTCTGCGCTTCCTGTGGTGGAATGAGGATGATCCAACCAAGGAGCCAAGGAAATACCGTATGGCTACTCACCTCTTCGGGGCGTTTGGAGCCCCAGTTGTGCAAGTTATGCCTTAAAGAGGGTCGCTGATGATTTGGGCGATGGATTTGATCCTGAGACAGTAAAGACCATTGACAAGAACTTTTTGCGTAGATGACTGTCTCAAGTCCGTGCCCTCCACAGCCATTCGCCTTGTGCGGCAACTTCGTGAGCTGCTTTCCCTCCGCAGCTTCAGGCTCACTAAGTTTGTTTCAAATTCTAGGGAGGTGCTCAGGTCTCTCCCTGAAACTGAAAGGTCTAGGAACTTGGTGAATCTAGACTTGGATGGTGAAAGTCTACCGAAAGAAAGAACGTTAGGAGTCCTCTGGGATGTGGAACAGGATTGCTTCGGATTTGACTCATCGCTGGCAAAGACATCACCAACCAAGCGCGGGCTTTTGAGTCTTGTAAGCTCTATCTACGACCCATTGGGGTTTGTGTCGCCGTTTGTTCTTCAGGCTAAGCGAATCTTCCAGTCCCTGTGCAGGCAGAAAATTAACTGGGAAGAGATCATACCACAGGAACTAATGGAGCAATGGTCGCGTTGGAAGGATGACCTACAGGCCATAGTTAAGATGAAGATCCCAAAGTGCTTCAAACCCATAAACCAGCCAGTCGGCGCACAATTGCATCATTTTTACTGACGCATCAGAGCAAGGGCATGGTGCTGTTTCCTACTTGAGATTGACAGATAGAGAAGGAAAGGTGCTCTGCTCCCTGGTAATGGCCAAATCGAAGCTTGCTCCACTAAAATCTACGACTATCCCAAGACTTGAACTCGCTGCTGCAGTAGTCTCCATACACCTAGACAAATGCATTCGCGACCATCTTGAGTTTCCCTTGATGGAGACGGTGTACTGGACTGACAGCATGATAGTGTTGCAGTACCTGAGAAACGAGGATAGAAGATTTCAAACGTTTGTGGCAAACCGGGTTGCTGAGATACGCAGTCATTCAAATCCTACTCAGTGGAGACACGTAGATACTGCCTCAAACCCTGCGGATGATGCATCAAGAGGTATGAATGCTGAGGACTTGACAAAGAATGAGCGGTGGTTGAGAGGACCACCATTCTTATTGGAGAGGGAGGAACTTTGGCCCAAGCAGCCAGAGCGTGAGAACCTGGTGTTGGATGTGACTGCAGAAGTGAAGAAAGAACAGCAGATATACCATGTTGAACAAAGCATTCTTCCCTTGGATGCACTCTTCAAAAGATACTCATCCTGGTTAAAGCTCAAAAGGGCTGTAGCATGGATACTCAGGATCAAGGACTATCTTCGGAAGATACCAGTTACTGCTGAAGCTTACTTATCTGTATGGGAGGTGGAAGTATCTGAGAAAGCGATACTTACCTATATACAAAGTCATGCTTTCCCTTCAAAGATGCATCTGAAGTCGTTGGCCAAACTGTCTCCTGTGTATGACGAGGGCGTTCTTCGTGTTGGAGGACGTCTGGCTCGTGCTCCTTTAACTTTCACTGCTCGTCATCCAGCTATTCTTCCTAAGGACCACTCAGTAACTGAGCTCATCATCAACCATTACCATATTGTGTATGGTCACAGTGGCGTGGAAAGAGTCCTTACCGAAGTACGTCAAAGGTTTTGGCCCCTGAAAGGGCGTACAACTGTGAAACGGATCCTCAGTAAGTGTCTGGCATGCAAGAAGAGAAAATCGCCAACGGAATCTCAGCAGATGTCTGACCTGCCTGAAGATAGAGTTACTCCTGGGGATCCTCCCTTCTCTAAAGTTGGTGTGGATTATTTCGGCCCTATACTCGTGAAACGAGGACGAAGTGAGCACAAGAGGTGGGGATGCCTCTTTACCTGCCTAACTACCAGAGCCATACATATCGAAGTGGCTTATTCCTTAGATACGGATACCTTCATACAAGCTTTGCAGAGGTTCATAGCTCGACGAGGAGAGCCTCGTGTGATACGATCCGACAATGGAACAAACTTTGTCGGGGCACGCAAAGAACTTTCAGATGCCCTTAAAGAGTGGAACCAGGAACAAATCCATGGCTATCTGTTGCAGAAACATGTTAGATGGTTGTTCAACCCGCCAGCTGCTTCTCACATGGGTGGCGTGTGGGAAAGACAGATCAGGACAGTGCGGGCTCTCATCCTTGGACTTGGTGGTGAACAAACCCTTACCGATGAAACCCTGAGCACTTTGATGTGTAATGTAGAAAGCATCGTCAATGGCAGACCTTTAACTAAGCTCTCAGAGGATCCCACCGACCCAAGGCCACTAACGCCAAATGTATCTTCGAACGTCCTGCCTCCAAAGTGTGCTTGCTGGAGGCCAATCTCGTAAACCATGATGTTAATTGAACTCTAGTTTAAGGTTAGAGATTACAGTGTATTTGAACTTTTGCACTTTATCTGAATATTTCAGCGAGTTTGTGTTCTCAAAGTTTGAGATTTAATGATTTACGAGTGTTTCCTACTTTGAAATTGTGTTTAGTTAAGGGTTACAATGTATAACCTACAAGTGTATTCTGAGTTTTGATTGATTCTGTATGGCATTCAAGTATGAGTAGCCAGTCATGTGTGTAATGTACTCAGGATTTTTTTTTTTTGAATCCGTCCTCTTCGTTTAGTATGATGCTCCCTAGTTGCATCATAGGGGCCGGGATGTAACGGACGGTAGGGAATGGGGTAAATGAGGTAACGGATGGTAACGGATGGTAGGGAATGGGGTATATGTGGGGTTTTATTAAAGGGCATGACGTAACGACTTGATGTGTGGAGATTTAGTTTGCTGCGGAAGGCGAAGCCATGTGCTTTAGATTTCACAGATTACCCAGTGTTTTATTATGTTTCCCAGCGTGGTAAGAAATCTGTGATATATTTAAGTAGTTAATGTCAAACGTTATTGTTTGTGTTTCTTACCTGTAGTATGTCAACTATATTATCGCCCAGTGCTAAATTTATATGCAAATTCATGGTTGTAATTTGAAGATCTGATTTGTTGTACAATGTGTTTTTCAGTTTAACCGTAACGTAACCGTATCATACTGTACCGTACCGTATCAGGCGTTAAGCACCAAGGGAATAAAAGAAAACCCATAATTCCATTCTTAATGTTATTCGTAACAAAGAATGTCGAGTACTTACGGACGCAAACTAAACCCACACCGCCAGATACGCGAGCCCCTTGGGGTTAAGGGCGTGCGACAGTCTGTAAGTATTACAAACAATCCCAGCACTATTGACCAGAACCAACAACTGCTGGTTGGCTTCCCCAATCTAGGCGCAGAGACGTCATTGTTCCCGGAATTGCACGGCCAGCCTTTACAATCACGCTGACCTCAAACGACGATAACCGCAGCGTTGTACAAAACCTGGGTCGCGCTGTGGTTAAGAAAATGACAATCAAGATTTCTGGCAATGAGGTCATGTCTATTGATGACAGCGATGTGTACCACTGTTACCATGACTTGTGGCGGACTGCACAGGAGAGACAGGGCCTCCAGTACCAGGGCAGTGACACATCAGATGACAGAAACAGCTAAGATACGAGTGGGGGCAGGACACTAGGATGAGACAGAGGAAGAGGACAAGGCCGTAGCCGATGTGTATAGTAACAGATTCTACGTTCCGCTGGACTTTGAACTCCTCGTGAGTCACATACAATTCTACCAGAGTGTGCTTAATGACAGACTGGAATACGTGCTCACGTTCAATGAATACAACCGCATTATTCAAGCAAAAGGCGACACCGACGCCAGCTACAAAATTGATGGCATCTCCCTAGAGTATGACATGGTTACCCAACCAGAGTTGGCCCGTATGATACGCACCCAGTACACAGGTCGGCTCTCGATTCTGTATGACCGTGTACTTCATCACAGGAAGCTTGTATACAATAAAAAAGATACATTGTGGAACATCAACCTGAACGTGCTGGCTCGTAGCATGAAGGGCATCCTACTGCTCTTTGAAGACCCCCAGGGTGCCTCATTCGCCAGGAAGACAGAGTCATTCTACAACCCAAAGATTACGAAGGTCGAGGTGACCATTGAGGGCATCCCCAATCAGCTCTATGCCCAAGGCATGCGTGGCTACCAGCAGTGGGACGAGATGAAGAAGGCCTTTGCAGCAACGAGTAAACGAGACTCCAGTGTAGCAATAGCAGTAAAAGACTTGGCATTGTCGGACGTTTCCCTTGGAGTGTACCTAACCAGTAACTATGCTCTGTGGCTCGACTTAAGTACAAGTGATGAAGACCAGCTGCATGGTAGTGGCAGGGCCGTGGAGAATGCGTCTGAGGGTATCACCATTCAGATCACAAAAAAGACAGAGGCGGACGGCACATTGAACGTCTATATGTATGTTGTTATGGCTGCACAGCTTCACATTAAAGATGGCAGGTTCGCTGGCGCAGTCAACTAAGATTGGCCCAGTACGACGAGATCAGACAAAGGACAACTCGGTGGGAGAAGAGTTTACATTTCCAGATGGTCCCTGTAAGGCAATTGTTTGTGGGGAGACAGGATGTGGGAAAACCGCATTCATCCTCGACCTCCTCCAAGGGCCCTTCTTCGTTGCCTTTAAGCATATTGTAATCCTCTGTCATACCATACGTTTCAACGAGGCCTATCAGACGCGGACATGGGTGTGGAACGATTCAGAGGTGTACGCGGTTGACCCAGGGGAGCAGCTCCATGACCACTTGAGGGCTTTCTACCACTGCTTTAAGAGCGAGCATACCCTCTACATTATTGATGACTGTTCAGCAAACAAGGCCCTAACCAAGAAGAAAGACATGTTATCCGAACTGGCCTTTAGCGGCCGCCATGCGCAGCAAAGTGTCTGGGTCTTCACCCAAAAGTACAACTCTGTGCTAAAGGATCTACGTGAACAGACCCGTTGGATGGCACTTTTCCACACCAAAGATCATGACTCGTTTGAAGACGCCCTACGAGAGAATGATGTGATTCCAACGATTGAGGAATGTGACACAGTACGCCATCTACTAGCAAAGACCAAGCACGCAAAACTGCTGCTGAAGACTGATCAACCCACTGGATATGCCGTCGATTGAGGTGATGCTGGCTTTAATAGCAGCCGCTGCCTCAGTAACCAATTTAGGTTTCTTTGTCTGGGGAGCAGTGCAATATATTAGACTTCGAAGGTGTATACGTATATTCATGGATCCTGATACCATTATTGATCAACTCCTTGAACAGTACGCAGCTTGCCCGCCGGCCACAAAGAGACCAGGGTATAGTAGAACGCTTTAACCGCACCCTTGCTGAGCGGCTCTTTGGACACCAGTATGCCGTCGAGTTAAGGGACACTGGAAAATGATCGACTGAGTGGGTTTCTTGACTGCAGGCTGTAGTTTCTGCGATAAATAATGAGGTGACCCGCTTGACTGGAAAAAAACCTAAGGATGCTATAAAGGCAAAACGAGTTGCACAAAAACCCTATTCAGTCGTACCAGGGCGCCCGCTGGGGGTTAAAGAGTAAAAGCTTCCCTCTGATGTTGGCGTTCGCTACCTCTACCAGCCTGGTGAGGTCGAGCAAGACCACCGGCGGCGGGCCACTGACCCTGTGTGGTCCGATACCCAGGTGCCACCAGACGGTATTACCAATTAGACAAGAGACAGATAGGTAGTAATGGAAGCAACTGGAAAGTGTCCCTGGATATTACTGGGAAAGAGAGACCCTTGTGACAGGCCCTGTAAGGCCAGTCCCAATTCCCCGAACAAGCCTCAGACCAGTCCCCACTCCCCGCCTCAAATTCAGGAGAACCAAGTGGGCCATCAACAACCAACTGCAAGGCTGGGTCATGAATGTCCCCAAGACTCACCCCTACGCCCCGGACCTCCTGACCTTCAGAAAGGCGTGCAACCCCAGGTTCGTAAAGTTCTGGCTGAGGAGCTGAACAAGCTAGGTGGCCTCAAAACCCAGCTTGCAGTCAAAGTAAGTCTCTACAAGACTGACAAAGATGGTGTTACGGAGTACGCAGAGCCAGTCCTACGAACCAAGCAGCAAACGGTTCTAGGTAAAGAAGACATTGACTCCGCGATAGACCCGGCCAGCCCCCAAATCCAGGAGCTGCTTGAGAAGTGGGTTAACCTATGTTCTGGGTGGATGTTCGAGGCGGTAGAAACCATCTGGATCGACATCGCGAAGTATCAACCACTCAAAGGCTGCTCCTACCTCCCCCTACCGTCAGCACTGGCAAACAAAAAGGCCATCATAAACGTTAAGAACCGAGACGACTTCTGCATCCTATGGTCCCTCGACGCGCCCATCCACCCAGTTGCCTAGAACCCACATCCAGCCTCAAAGTACAGCATCCAGTGGCTCAAGGATAAGCTAGAGGGCTCAGGCGTGTCCTACCCAACCACGGTCGCCCACATCGGAAAAATCGAAACCGCTCTGGACAGAGGCTTAAACATATTTGGCTGGGATGGGAAAGCCGTAATGGTCCACCGCATTAGATAAAATCCCGGCAACTGTATAAACCTCATGCTCATCAAGAAGGACGGCCTGTGCCACTACACCTGGATCAAGAATCTGAACCGCCTACTCCACGACCAAACCAAACACGAAGGCCGCAAGTTCTTCTGCGAGCGCTGCCTCCACGGGTACACAACCGTAAAAAGCTGCTCCTGGCCCACAAGGCCGAGTGTGCAGGCATAGGCCAGACTGCCATGCGAGTAGATATGCCCAAGGAGGGAAAGAACATCCTAACCTTCGAGAACTGGCAAAAGCAACTTCCAGCCCCCTGCGTCATCTACGCAGACTTCGAGGCGCCCACAGTAAAGCTCCCAGGACCAGCCCTCAATCCAGAAAAGAGCAACACCCAGAAGACCCAGGAACACCAGGGCTGCGGATACGGCTACATAGTAGTCCGATGCGACGGGAAGACCTCACCCCCAGTCATCTACAGGGGAAGCGACGCCGTGGAGAAGTTCCTCAAGGCCTTACAGCAAGAGGAGAAAAAGATCAAATCGGTTCTCTCCATGCCAGTCCCCATGCGGATGACCCGAGACGACCAAAGAGTCCAAACGACTGCAACCCAATGCCACGTCTGCAGCAAACCACTCGGAACTGACCGGGTTCGTGACCATTGCCACATAACCGGCAGAGGGCCAGCCCACAACGCCTGCAACCTAAAGCTTAGGCTGAGTCCCAAGACAACCCCCATCCCCATGGTCTTCCATAACCTGAGGGGCTATGACTCCCATCTCCTAATGCAGGGCATAAGCAAAGTGGTGGGAGACATCAACTGCATACCCAATACAATGGAGAAGTACATATCCCTATCCCTTGGACAGCTCTGCTTATAGACAGTGCACAGTTCATCCTGGCCTCCCTCGACAAGCTAGTTTCAGCCAACAGCCCAGACGCCTTCACCGTGACGGCAGAGTATGAAGCAGACCAGACAAAGCGAGGGCTACTATTGCGCAAGGGAGTCTTCCCCTACGAGTTCATGGACAGCTGGGATAAGTTTGATTCTCCCCTCCCGCCCATCCAAGACTTCTACAGCAAGCTCTCAGAGCAGGGCATATCAGCCACAGACTACGCCCATGCGCAAAAGGTCTGGAGCACGTTCGGCTGTAAGAACATGGGCGACTACCACGACCTCTACCTCCGCACCGACGTACTCCTCTTAGCCAACGTATTTGAAACCTTCCGGAAGACCAGCCTAAAGCAGTACGGCCTGGACCCGGCCCACTACTACACCAGCCCAGGCCTCTCGTGGGACGCTCTACTCAAGAGCACAGGGGCAGAGCTCGAACTCCTCACCGACTACTACAGGCACCTCATCATCGAGAAAGGTCTGCGGGGAGGAATAAGCATGGTCTCGCGGCGCCACGCCAAAGCAAACAATCCCTACGTAGGAGACTTTAACCAGGACAAGCCCACTGGCTATATCCAATCCCTCGATGCCAACAACCTCTACGGTTGGGCAATGAGCCAGGCCCTACCGACCTCGAACATTGAATGGGTGGACCGGCCAGGGTCGCTCTCCAGAATAGTCTGCACCCACTCCGATGACGCCGAGACAGGATACATCCTTGAGGTCGACCTAGAGTATCCAGCCGAGCTTCACGACGCCCACAACGACTACCCCCTGGCCCCAGAGCGGCTCCTAGTCCAGAACGAGTGGCTCTAACTCCGCAAGGCCACAACCAGTGACTTCAAGAAGTACCTCTACAAACTAATGAACAACTCCGTCTTCGGTAAGACCATGGAGAACCTCCGCAAGCGGGTTGATAGAAGCTGGTCCGTACTGCAGACGGCAACAAATAAGAAAGCTCATCACCAGCCCCTCCTTTGCCCGGCAGAAAATATTTGACGACGACCTGGCCGCCATCCACATCCACAAGGCCCACCTGGTCCTCAACCGCCCAGTCTATGTGGGGATGTGCATACTCGACCTTTCCAAGCACCTCATGTACGACTTCTACTACAACACCATGAAGCCCCGGTAAGGCCGCGATCTCAACCTACTCTACACCGACACCGACTCCCTCCTCCTGGAGATCCGCACACCAGACATCTACGCTGACATGAAAAAAGACAGTGACCTATTCGACACCAGCAACTACAACAAGGTTGTGGTTAAGAAACACCTGCGCCACGCCCAATACCTTGAATCGCTGTTCGATCAGAGGCGGTTCCGCCATGGGATGAACATGCTCCGTAGTGACAGCCACTAGATATATGGGCTGCACGTCAACAAGGTGTCCCTCTACCCCTTTGATACAAAGCGGTGGATAGCTCCGTTTGGTGTACACACCCTGGCCTACGGGCATACCCAGGCCTACCACCCGGCGTAGATTAGGGTGTATCATATTCAACAGTGGGAGTATCCACACCTTCCACCTCTGACCACTGAATCCCACATCACTGCTGGGCACCTCTCCCTCGCCCTCTGTGATCAGGAGGTCATCCACCTTCTCACATATGCCGGCTATAGTGAGACTGGGGGTGGCCTTCCTGAGGCGAGTGGTCTTCCTAGCCTGAGGGGGTGTGGCACCACCATCTGTGACCAGGGCAGCCGGCGGACGTGGGGGCTGGGTCCGAGAAGGTTTATCTAGCACGCCTTCCACAGTCTCAACATGAGTCGCCACCCAGGCCTTCCTGCGACTAGGTTCACCGCCCTCAAGCCTCTTCTTCTCACGAAGGCACTTGTGGTTAACCCTTTCGTATCCACAACCCATACATAATTTCAGGTTATTTTTGATGCCCTTCTGTATCATATTCAACAGTGGGAGTATCCACACCTTCCACTTCTGGCACTCTGCACAAAGCCGATTTACGATCCCCTGCTTAATCTTAAACCTGTGCATTGCACAAAAGTCAAACCTACAGGGCCTACCACAGGGGTCTCTCTTCCCGAGTAGAATCCAGGGACACTTTCCAGTTGCTGCCATTATTACCGACCTTTCTTTTATCTAATTGGTAATACCTTCTGGTGGCAGCTGGGTATCGGGCGGCACCACAAGCAGCTCCTCTTTTACAAAGCCACGGGGCAGTCCATCCATCAAATAGTATAGTACAGGCTCACCAGGTTTAGTGACAGAGCGTCCAACCCAGTAAACATTGAGTGACCATACAGGGTCAGTGGCCCGCCGCCGGTGGTCTTGCTCTGCCTCACCAGGCTGGTAGAGGTAGCGAACGCCAACATCAGAGGGAAGCTTTTGCTCTTTGACCCCCAGCGGCCCCCGTGGTACGAGTGCAGAGGGCTTTTGTACAACTCGTTTTGCCTTTATAGCATCCTTAGGTTTTTTCCCAGTCAACCGGGTCACCTCATTATTTATCGCAGAGACTACAGCCTGCAGTCGAGAGACCCACTCAGTCGATCGTTTTCCAATATCCCTTAACTCTACGGCGTACTGGTGTCCAAAGAGTCGTTCAGCAAAATTCGGTTAAAGCGTTCCACTATCCCCTGGTCTCGATGGATATTCACACGGCCACGCCTGACTGATACTCCATGTTTTGCTAGCAGCTAATTCACTGCTCGCATAAACTCCCGTCCGGTGTCTACCTGAAGTAGTTTTGGCCACCCCAGTGGTCCTCGCTTGTATATCCTTTTGAGTGCACCTGCGACCTCTTTAGCCTCCTTTGTAGCCAATGGCTCGGCCGCCTTGTAGCGCGAGGCCACATCCACCACAGTTATGGCATACTTTTAAGTCCAGCGCTTCACAACGTCATGAGGAAGAAATAAGAGATCGGCTTGGTGCACATCGTTAGGGACAGGCACATCAAACTTTGGTCTGGGAATGTGTTTTGGCACTGGCAGGTAGATTTGCCATATTGCTTGCTTTGTTAGCCACCTCCTGGCAACTTCCTCAGAAACCCTTGCTTTCGTTGCAAGCTTCTTGATAGCTGTAATGCCTTTCCACTAGCCCTTAGGACTATAGTAGATTTTTGCATGCGACGATCCATACAAAGTTAAAGCCCGTGTCTCCAAAATGACCTACATAGCAAGCCTGTATGCAACCAGCCCAGTCGCAGTCATACCCAGTATAATGAACGCCACCTCACGCCCTTTTTGACCATCTGAAGGATCGTAGTCTAAAAGCTGCGGGAGTTCAGCTTGTCTATGGATTTACCCGTCAAGATGTAGTACTCACGCATAGCCTCGTCCACATCCCGAAAAGTATGCTCGCATGTCCCTGGCGGCGGAGTTGCTCATTGATGAAGTCTAAGCACTCAGTTGGCTTCTTAGCCCATGCTGCCTGAGCAGATTGAAGCTGCTCGATTGCCATATCATGGCGTTTACGTTCCGCGTCCACTTGGCCGCTTCGTAATTTAGAGAATAAAAAGTTGCTCCCAGATAATGCAAGGGCGTTAACAAGAGCACCTCCAACAAGTAACGCGAGTGTGGCCATTATTTCAGTATATCAACTGGTAAGATTCCTTGTTTAATTAGCATATCCTTTGTGGCGCGCCACCAACCAGAAGGATCTTAGCGAGCTTGGCATAACCTATTGATATACCGGAAACACCTGCACGGTGGTACAGCGCGTTGAAGAGGATTCTCCCATCAGTAATTGGTGTTGTCATCTTATTACATGTAAAACAGATCCTTTTAATGAGCGTCCGGAGGTGCTGACTTCGCTGGCACCCCCTAGGCACAACCTGTTTAGAGGGCGAGGCTACAACTCTCTGCCTGTAACAATACAATGCTAGTCCAAACACCCCCGCCCCAACGACAATCAAAGGTGATGTCGACCACGTTGGCTAAGACTGAGTCGAATCCATCTCCCCTGCGACGGACCCCCAGTCAGCGGGAGGAGGGGGCCGATTTTCAGACTGTAGCACGGACATAGCCTCCCGCAGCTCTCTCAGAAGTCTATTTTGATTAGCTTTTCGAACCGCAGCCCCTTTCGGCCTTTTTAGCGTCTTTTGTAGGTTTCTCCTTAGGCACAGGTTGAGGTTGAGGCGCAGGCTGATCACTAGTCACCGCCATTATCTCTTGATTTGCGTTCTCCATGTTACCTACTAGTTTTGTTCCTCCAATTGACAGCACGCAGGCAGGTCCTCTGCAGGAGGGGTGTCAGACGGCCAGTCCCGGATCGCCGGGGTGCTCGCTCCAAATTGGCAGTACTTGGCGGTTGTAAGGGCCGCGGTAAGCTGAGCCAACATCATACCATAGCTATGATAAAGTTCACATGTGGAAGTTCTTAGCGCATGCCCGACAAACGGGTCAGTCTCGAGATCCGTAATCAGATTTGGCTGATGTTCTGGGGGGATTGAAAGAAACATACAAGCAACGCCAGAAAACAGTTGAAGAACTGACTGTCCCAGAGTTCGCGTCATGCTAGCGCCCAGCCGAGCCTCATATTTCGCATAGAGCTTTGTAATCTCTTCATCTCGACATTGATTCAATCTTTGCAGCCGACAGGTGCTGATCGCCGAGGTACTGACGGGCCTGACCCCCAGCTATGACAGCAGCAAGCCTATCTCTCTTAGAAGATAAATCTTCACCAGGGGTGCAACGGGGTTGTGCTCGCTCAGACTTTGTGGCCGGCGGGCTAGCCGCATCCTCTTCAAGGAGTTGATCAATAATGGTATCAGGATCCATGAATATACGTACACACCTTCGATGTCTAATATATCGCACTGTTCCCCACCTACCACCTCAATCGACGGCATATCCAGTGGGTTGATCAGTCTTCAGCAGCAGTTTTGCGTGCTTGGTCTTTGCTAATAGATGGCGTACTGTGGTACGTTCCTCCATCGTTGGAATTACATCATTCTCTCGTAGGGCGTCTTCAAACGAGTCCCTATCCTTGGTGTGGAAAAGTGCCATCCAACAGGTCTGTTCACGTAGACACATGGCGGCCGCTAAAGGCCAGGTCAGATAACATGTCTTTCTTCTTGGTTAGGGCCTTGGTTGCTGAACAGTCATCAATAATGTAGAGGGTAGGCTCGCCCTTAAAGCAGTGGTAGAAAGCCCTCAAGTTGTCATGGAGCCGCTCCCCTGGGTCAACCACATACACCTCTGAATCATGCAACACCCATGACCGCGTCTGATAGGCCTCGTTGAAACGTATGGTAGGACAGAGAATTACAATATGCTCGAAGGCACCGAAGAAGGGCCCTTCAAGTAGGCTGAGGATGAATGCGGCAAAGGCCTTCTTCACCTCATCCCACTGCTGGTAGCCACGCATGCCCTGGGCATAGAGCTGATTTGGGATGCCCTCAATGGTCACCTCGACCTTCGTAATCTTTGGGTTGTAGAACGACACTGTCTTTCTGGCGTATGAGGCGCCCTGGGGGTCTTCAAAGAGCAGTAGGATGCCCTTCCTCCTGCGAGCAGGCACGTTTAGATTGATGTTCCACAGTGTACCTCTTTCATTGCATACAAGCTTCCTGTGATGAAGTACACGGTCATACAGAATCGAGAGCCGACCTGTGTACTGGGTGCGTATCATACGGGCCAACTCTGGTAGGGTAACCATGTCATACTCCAGCGAGATGCAATCAATTTTGTAGCTGGCGTCGGTGTCGCCTTTTGCGTGAATCACGCGGTTGTAATCGTTGAACGTGAGCTCGTATTCCAGTCTGTCGTTAAGCACGCTCTGGTAGAATGGCATGTGGCTCTCGAGGAGTTCAAGTTCAAGCGGAACGTAGAACCTGTTACTATACACATCAGCTACGGCCTTGTCCTCTTCCTCGGTCTCCTGCCCCCAGTAGTATCTTAGTTGTGTTTCTGTTCTGATGTGTCAATGCCCTGGTACGGGAGGCCCTGTCTCTACTGTACAGTCCACCACAAGTCGTGGTAACAGTGATGCACATCGCTGTCATCAATAGACATGACCTCATTGCCAGAAATCTTGATTGTCATTTTCTTAACCACGGCTCGACCCAGGTTTTGCACAACGCTGCGGTTAACATCAGTCGAGGTCAGCGTGATTGTAAAGGCCAGCCGTGCTGTCCCATGAACAATGACGTCTTCTGCGCCTAGATTGGGGAAGTGAACCAGCAGTTGTTGGTTCTGGTCAATAGTGCTTGGATTGTTTGTAATAACTACAGACTGTCGCACGCCCTTTACCCCTCGGGGTTCACGTATCCGGCGGTGTGCGTCCGTAAGTACTCAACATGTTGAATTCTTATCTACAAGTATATCTTCAACACACAAGCATGGAGTTTGATAACCAAACATTTTATGACGCAGTGGAGGAGGATTACGACCCTGGAATAGAGGATGAGGATTGGATCCCTGATTTTCAGGATGCGACTCCCGCCCCTGCCACTCTCCCACCTGTTACAGAAGAGGACATTGGGGTGGATCAGTCTATACCACAGGACGGCCGACTCGTTATAGTCGATGTGAATGATTATTACATGTGTGACGAGAAGGGGTCTCGTTGGCACTCTGAGCCTACCCGTCATAACGTAGATGTTGCTCAGTGAATGTAGTTTCACTTTCTATATTCATGAATGTCAACATCCGGTTATGTTGGCTGCGCATTTGGATGTCTGTGAACAGGCCGAAGCTAGACCGGGTCACACCGGTTTGGATTCTCCTTCCACGGAATGTCAAATAGTGCAGCCTGTTTTGCCTGTGTCTTTATTTTATTTGTAATTGCATGTTAGACTGTCTCAGGTGAGAAAGTCTGTTTTTATATCATTATATTTCGCCATAAGTTCTGTTACTTTTAACTGATGGCTTTAGGTTTGTATTTGAATGTTGACGTTGTAAAAAGTAGGGCGGATAGCGTCCTTTATGTAGTTTTCGCGCCAGTTCCATTTTAGTCTCGGACCGTAGAAGACGTGTCTGAAGATAACGTGAAAGTTTGACTGATTGTTTCGTCCCTAGAAAGGTGAGTCTGTGTTGTGGTTAGGTTGTGAAAACAACCCCAACACGGGCAATATTTGTCAGTTAATAATAACTTTTACATGTGATATTTACTATAGTTGTATGATGTAGTTGGGATTCCCGCCCAACGGTTAGCAGGTTAGTTCTTAGGAATTAAAGTGTGAGGGACCATTTTGTTACTTTGATCATTTGCATGTGTTGCGCTGGGTTGGAGGCGAATAGCTACCCCCGGCATTGTTTTTTTGTACCCCTCAGTACTTTTTATTATTGTGTCGGGTTGGAGGCGAACAGCCACCCCCTAGCTCCGGTGTAACGGTAACATGAATTTATACCGTTACGAAGAGTTCGTCAAACACAGTCGGCGTGTTCTCGTTTGGGTTGAAGGGCTATATTTCGCACCTAGAAAATAACATATATCAAGAGCCTTTACAAAAAATAAACCTTTCGCTCCAAAAAACTTACCACTACTCGACACTATTCTTCAATAAATGCCATCGATAGTTCGTTTCCGAACAAATCGCGATACGAAGTCTGCCATTTTGGAAACCATTAATTCTCGCGATTTCCCGCATTGCCTTAGCATCCCAAGTGGGGGGCACTTACCCTAACTCGGATAGGGGTGTGCCGCGGGACCTCGAAAACCCGTACCCGTTGTACTCGTTGAGAATGAGAAAAAGTATACTCCATCGTACAAGGTATTATGCGAATGTCTAACCCGTCGTAAAAGTCGAGATGTCGAAAAAACCACCCCCTTCGTGCGGCACATGTATACTATATCTTTACACTTAAGTGCCCCCCCCCCGGGCTTAGCATGAGTCGTCGTCTTTCTGTGCATGCGCAGTGCATGTGGTCTTGAACTTGTAAACAAACATGTTGCTGTGTTTCTGACTTTTTACCGCTTCCTAAATTGATCAAACTATAAATAATTACCATGGATGAAATCATGGGATAAAATCGTCCGTAAAACATCATTGCATTCTATAACTCCATCACTTGTGTATGTTTGGTGTTGGTAGTTGTCTGAATCGATCTAAAAATATTCGCGTTGCATTGTTTCGAGAAACGGTAAGACGTCTACGGAGACGTCTTGTAGGACCACCCCCCTGATTGGTATCCATATCACCTTGTTTGTGTTTAATGTGAGAGCATTGGCGCTGCTCTCAATCAAGTTAATCTCTGCCCTATTTAATATACTTAACCCGAATATAGGCTTCATTTTATATCTATATACTCTTCCTCAAACCTGTAGTTTGTTCTTCTGGCTGACTTGGTAATCATAACGGTCCACCCCTTGGGGTGTTACACATGCATTGGCTGAAAAAGGCCACACACCCGCGCTCGGCCGCGATTATACAAAGTTTGAACTTGTTAGAGGACAGTTACGGTTGAAGGACTACCCCGACTTAATTATTATAAATTCTCGTACCAAAGCCCCACTTTCACTTCAAACAATAGCTAGTAAAGGTGGGGGGCCTAAGGCTGTCCGTGATGGTTTGGGGTTCACTGAGTGGTCCTGAAAAGCGGTGTCGCAAAGGGAAGTGCGGGCTTTCCAAGTCGTTGACCAACCAGCAGTCAAAGCCTCAGAGGGTATTGAAATGAGTGGACCTGAAGCCACAGCTGGGAGAGGGCCTGGTGTGGAAGAGACAAGCTTCATAGAGGGCCTTCATTACGCTATAGAAGACGTGAGCACACAGACGGATGGTCTGACATTCCGAGAGCTTGTAGGGTTTAATAAGGCTACGTATACTGTTGGTTGGTATAACATTGAATCAGATGTGCCCCTTCTATAACTGCCAGATGGTTCTGGGTCAGAGGGGTTAAAACGTTCCAGTCTCCCGCCTGGCCTTTGGAGCTTCAAGCGTATACAGGAGGAATTTGAAGTTATAAGTCAGGGTCCTAGTTTGGAGGTTGATGATTCAACTTGGATTGTTACCCTCTCCACTCCTTCTGGGTCTTTACGATGTGACGGTGTGTTAAAAATATGGGGTCTTGATACCGGTCTGGGTGGGGAATAGATCCCTTCAGGTACTCACAAAGGTGGCCGGCCTGTGAACTTTAGCGTCTTTAACCCACTTTATGTCCACCTCGATCAAGTCAGTACCACGCACAACATACTTGATGGTGCCCCCACTACGCTTCTTGAAGTTGTGGGCTGTGGGGGCAGCTCTTTCGGTGATATTATAACCACGAACATCGCTAATCTTGTGTTAAAACGTGTTACTGTCGGAGCTGTGAATGAGGGACGTCTACTGAACTACCACAATTTACCTATTGGTGTTGTTCTCGAATTTACAAGATGTCAATAAAAGCGAGTATTTATGGAACTCATCAGGAAGCGGATCTGGGCGCTGACCTCTCGGAATATGCAACAAAGACCTATGTAGACTCACAAAAAATGGATAAAGGTGGTAGTACTATGTTTGGAAAACTTAAAATGGGAGATAATAAAATCGTTGAGCTGGGAGATCCGAGTTCGCTAAAAGATGCTGCTAACAAAAAGTATGTTGATGTTAAACATAGACAGCAGAACAGGGACCTGAGACAACACGTAGCTGAAAAAACAAAACCCCTCATTACTGTTTGGGCAGAAATGAGTGGCGCTCTTCACAGAGGATATAGGTGGTCGTTTGGTGATGGGAGCCAAGACTCTCAAGACTTAAATTGTGGATATCCCATGTTATCCAATGGTAGGATCATTCGAATGGGGTTGTCGTCTTGTACGGCTGGTCCTGGTACTGGTCCCTAATAGTGCTTCCTATGATAAATGGGATAGCTCGCAATGTAAGAATAACTAAGCCTGATAACGAACTGGCTGTTGTATTATCTTTAGCCCAACCCATCGTCTTGAAACAAGGCGACGTTATTAACTTTTATGCAACCGGTTCAACCCCAGCGACTTCTACTGTAGTATCACTCTTTATTGAGGTTGACTTATAGACTTATATGCCTCTAGCAGTAGCATGAAACAACAACCAACTGCGCCACCTGATGAGAATCTTGGGCTCTCCTATCGGCTGAATGAGATCACTTTCAAGAAGCAATACCTTGAGAAAGAAAACGAGCATTATGGTGGTATGTATAAAAAATATAGGCGTGCAGTGGATGCGGTAGACACTGCGTTACTGTTGGTATGTGTCTTGGCGCGAGTGGTGTAGGTGTAATGTCTACAGTAGTTGCCATTCCAATTGCCACAGTGTTGGGTGCTGCTGGGGCTGCTTGTGGGCTACTTCTAATTGCTGGAAAAATTCATCAGTCTGCGGCTGACCATTAAGGTGAAAAAACATGATCAGATCCGCATTCTGGCTCAGAGCAAATTGAATACCATCGCTGACATTGTATCAGTGGCACTTGAAGATGATTATAACTCGGATCATGAGTTTAGGCTCGTTTTAACTGAGGTCACAAAATATAGCCAAATGAAGGGTGAAATTAAGGCCAGATCTGTAAAGGCGCGTCAGACTGTTTCAATCAATGAAAAAGATGAGAGAAAGTAGTGAATGCATAGACGTTGTGCAGAGGCCCCGGGATTTCCCCTGCGATCCCACCTCCACCGAAGATTGGACTCCTATCCCATGTGACTCAACCTATCCTCTCCACTATAGGGGAGAGGGGGATATAACTAGAAAGAGTACTGGAAGTAGGTGTAGATGTATGTGGTGTAGAGGCCCCGGGTAACCTCTTCACAATACACAAATGCAGTGGCACTTGACAACTTGAGTCCTGCAGTGTCATACTAAGAGACAATCTTAGTATGATAACTTGGTGCTATATAAGGACCAGAGTTTGAGGGTATCACAAATATGGGTGTTCACTAAAACACTCTGTTCACTCTTAGAGCGTTAAATTGAGGATGACACTTGGATAGACTGCCTCTCCCAATACAGGGTAATAAATGGGGTTTTTTAAAGATTTTTTAGATTTCTGGTAATTACATTTGCAGCGACTAATTAGCTTAAATATGCTGTGTACACCCCCCAATCATAACATGCACACCCGTGCATCATAATGTGCACACCAATCATATATGAAACGCTATGACGCCCATCATAACGTGCACGGCCGTGCATCATAGCGTGCACACCAATCATGACGTGCACGGCCGTGCATCATAGCGTGCACATATGAATCAGCCTATTGAATAAACGAGGGTATGAACACAGAAGAGCATATAACTGAGCTTGAAGATGGTGTAAAAGAGTTGATGTTAGATACAGATTGACCGACCGTCTGACCATTTAAAGAGTGGTGTTGGCTGTGTATAATGGAGGAGGACCCGGGGAGGGCTGAGGCTAATAACCAGGTGTATCACAAGGATCCGAAGAAGTATAAGGAGACGGTGGATGGGGGTGGGCTTCGATTGAGGGCCTCGAAGACGGCGACTTTGGCGCGAACGGGAGGCTTAATAGTTGCCTGGACGTGGAACAGGAGCATCACGGTCCTTGGCTGGGAAGACCGAGTGGGACCACGCAGAGGCCGACAGGGGCGTTCTACTGTTGGAAGCTCTTTACGATGAGGTTGATAACCACTCGTCTTGATCCCGACTTTATCCAGCAGAACAACGCTACTGTTGCCCAGTTTATAGAGGACCTCGACCGCGTGAAAAATGGAACCTACACAGGTAGATTTGGCCCCCGAATGTTTACACTTGAAGACCTCTATGGATAGACCCTAGAGGTTGGTAGTATAGGTAATAGCAGTTCCCAAAGTGGTTGATTCCCGATAGCCCAGCGACGCCATACCGCGGCTGCCCTAACTTAGTCCGTTGGAATGATGGTTCTGACTGGTTGGATGACTTCCCCTGTCCCCTGCCCCCGTGACTCATTGCTGCCCCTGCTGCTCCCCCCACTTAGTCTGTTCGAAATATGGTTACTGGCTGCCCCAGCAAGACTAATGAATCGCCCCACTTACACTAATGAATCACCCACTTCGAGGAAGCTGCCCCCGTTCCAGGACTATCATTACCTATACTACTCAGGCGTAGAGGTTGTTGGAGTTGAGGTACTGGATGTAGCTTGTGGGCTTGTCCTGGTCGAAGTCTCCTACGTAGGGATTGTTTGCTTTGGCGTGGCGCCGGGAGACCATGCTTATTCCTCCCCGCAGACCTTTCTCGATGAGGAGGTGCCTGTCGTAGTCAGTGAGGAGTTCTAGCTTTTACCCTGTGCTCTTGAGTAGGGCGTCCCATGAGAGGCCTGGGCTGGTATAGTAGTGGGCTGGGTCCAGGCCGTACTGCTTTAGGCTGGTCTTGCGGAAGGTCTTGAAGACGTCGGCTAGGAGGAGTACGTCGGTGCGGAGGTAGAGGTCCTGGTAGTCGCCCATGTTCTTGCAGCCGAACGTGTTCCAGACCTTTTGCGCGTGGGCGTAGTCTGTGGCTGATATGCCCTGCTCCGACAGTTTGCTGTAGAAGTCTTGGATGGGCGGGAGGGGAGAATTTAACGTGTCTCAGCTGTCCATGTATTCGTAGGGGAATACCCACTTGCTTAGGAGTAGCCCTCGCTTTGCCTGGTCTGTTTCGTGCTGTGCTGTCACAGAGAAGGAGTCTTGGTTGTTGGCGAAGACCAGTTTGTCGAGGGGGGGCCAGGAGGAACTATGCACTATCGATGAAGCGGAGCTGGCCAAGGGATAGGGATATATACTTCTCCATGTTGTTGGGGATGCAGTTGAGGTCTCCCACCACTTTGCTTATGCCCTGCATCAGGTGATGGGAGTCATAACCCCGGAGGTTGTGGAAGACTACGGGGATGGGGGTTGTCTTGGGGCTCAGCCTAAGCTTCAGGTTACAGGCGCTGTGGGCTGCCCCTCTGTACTTGCCGGTTATGTGGCAGTGATCGCGGACTCGGTCAGTTCCGAGTGGTTTGCTGCAGACGTGGCATTGGACTGTGGCTGTGTAGGCTCTTTGGTCCTCCCTGGTCATTCGCATGGGGACTGGCTTGGAGAGAACGGCCTTGATATTTTTCTCCTCCTGCTGTAGGGCCTTGAGGAACTTCTCTACTGTGTCTCTTCCTCTGTAGACTATGGGGTGAGGTCTCTCCATCGCACCGGACAACAATGTAGCCATAGCCGCAGCCCTGGTGTTCCTGAGTCTTCTGGGTGTTGCTCTTTTCTGGATTGAGGGCCGTATCTGGAAGCTTCACTGTAAGCGCCTCGAAGTCAGCGTAGATCCAGGTGTAGTGACACAGGCCGTCCTTCTCGATGAGCATGAGGTTTATGCAGTTGCCGGGGAGTTTGCTGATTCTGTAGACCATGACAGCTTTCCCGTCCCAGCCAAATACGTTCAGACCTCTGTCGAGAGCGGTAGGACACGCCTGAGCCCTCCAGCTTATCCTTGAGCCACTGGATGCTGTACTTTGATGTCTGCTGCGGATCCTTGCTGGCTTGGTTGGGGGCTGAGACGATGGCCCATAGGATGCAGAAGTCGTCTCGGTTCTTCACGTTTATGATGGCCCCTTTGTTTGCCAGTGCTGGCGGTAGGGGGAGGTAGAGGCCGCCTTTGAGTGGTTGATACTTTGCCATATCAATCCACCTCGAACATCCACCCAGAACATAGGTTAACCCACTTCTCCAGCATCTCCTGGATTTAGGGGCCGGCCGGGTCTATTGCAGAGTCAATGTCTTCTTTGCCTAGAACCACTTGCTGCTTGTTTTGTAGGACTGGCTCTGTGTACTCCGTGACACCATCTTTGTCGGTCTTGTAGAGACTTACTTTGACTGCGAGCTGGGTTTGAGGCCACCTAGCAGGTTCAGCTCCTCGGCCAGAACTTTACAAACCTGGGGTTGCACGCCTTTCTGGAACGTTAGGAGGTCTGCAGCGTAGGGGTGAGTTTTGGGAAATTTCATGACCCAGCCTCGCAGTTGCTTGTTAATGGCCCGCTTGGTTCTCCTGAATTTGAGGCGGGGAGTGGGGACTGGTCTGAGGCTTGTTCAGTGAACTGGGACCGGTCTTACGTGGGGGAGTGGTTTCCTTGAGGCGGGCCTGGGGTGTGGGGCCGGTGCTTTCGCCACTTCAGACCAGAGTCGGGGGGATGGAGTCTTAGTCTTAGATTTCAGTTTCAGGCGTATGTAGTCGGGCGTCATTACTATACTGCGCTGTTAGTCTAAAAGGGAGACTAAATACGAAAAAAGGAGGTCGTGACCCGAAACTGAAACCGAAACTAACTCAGGTGGCGGTCCCCCAAGTGGTTGATTCCCGGTAGCCCCGGCGGCAGTTCCCATCTGGACACCATACCGCGGCCGAAACTTAGTCTGTTGGAAATATGGTTGCTGGCTGGTTGGATATATGGGGTGTGGGCGATTTGCTTTGGTGAGTTGGTCTGGTCCCACCAATGTCCCCCCTGCGCCAGGACCCCTATTACCTATACTACTCCGATTGTAATTATACTTTTGCAGCTCTTGATTTGACATTTAGCATATTTATTTCCGCTGTCCTAAATGGATCGATATGTGTCGCACGACCTGCGCCTGTAAGCTTTGTTACGGAAACCAAGCGCCTGTTAGCTGTTCTCAACCCCTCTGGCCTTCATCTATAAAAGAGACCAATGACTGTGGTCCTCACTCCTCGCCCGATGGTATTGACCTTATGGCGGTGCTAACGTCACCAGCTGGCCGTCGCAATGCTGTCGCTAGCTCACTTCTCGCCCCATTCCCCGCATCTGTTGTACATCTAAATCTGAACGCGCTTCCTGCGCTGCTAGTTCACTGCGTAAATACGCTCATCAACAATGCGCCTTACCGCGCCATCGCCAACAGATCACTAGCTTCTCCTTACAGACAATCAATACTGTTTACCTCAAATCAATTATTAGTCTAGACGCGTTGAGACTAGGATAAGTTGACATAAGTACGGTTACTAATCAGCTGTTACTAACTCGAGGTGGTGGTTATTTACTCGATGTGACGATTAACTACTCTATCGGCTGGTGACTTACTCAACGTGATGGTTGTTTATTCGAGGTGATTGATACTTACGCCACATGATGGTCACCTAGTTGACGTGACGGATTCTTACTCGACCAGCAGGTTATATACACGACATGATGGTAACTTACGTCACATGAAGGTGACTTACTCGATGTGCATGTTAGCACGTTCGTCGGGATCTGTACCTTATGAAGATATATAATTTAAACCAGCAAACTAAGGGCAAGGATGAAAGTGTTTGTGAGAGTATTACAACATCCAAGGCAAGAAGAGTATTTCACACTTTCATCTTTCATCGCGTGTACATCATTGTCATAGTCTTATAAAGAGTTTACTGACATATATCAAAGAATATAATGGACCATTTAACATCCCCAAATTTAACTCTTACACTAGTTTAAAGGGCCACTAAAATGAAAATTTCACTTTCTTTAAGATTTCCACAGTAGCAAATATGCATCAATCTAAAACCTTCTATGCAATCCGTTTTCAAAACTTTGAACTCTAAAGGTTTGAAAATCGCCGTCATATATAGGTTTATCTCGAGTAAACGATCTCCAGCGCGGCGACGTGTAACTTGACACTGAGACTCACAAAAGGAACCACTCGGGAAGACAGCGAGAGCTGCTGCGTCTCGAGAGGCTGGCGACCGAGAGCCGCGGGAAGTTATGCTGTGCAAGGGTGGTGGCACTTAAATGAAACAACATCGAGTTATTAAACTTTACGTTAAAAGTTCCGCGCTACGGTAGAACTGATACTATACGCACAATATTTAATCGGTAGCTAATAGTTTTGATTCTCAGCGCACCTTTGTCGCGCATTCTATACATCATCAGCTCGCTCCGATGCGCGTTCGCTGTTAGTACCCTCCCCAGTCAAACGACTCAGCTATCATTTCGCGTACATTTCAGCATCTTGTTGCTTTTGACACTCGGGCGTTGGTTTTGTAGAACTTTCATACTTTTTACCTCCGACAATAGATCTACTGTTTTGAGATACTTGAGAATATCACTGTAAGAAGTCCAACGATCACCTGTCAAATGTGTTGCCAAATGGTGCTGTTAATACAGCAAGAAGGGGTGTGTCAGTGTTCGCGTTCCCAGAAGCAACCCACAGTTGTCGAACACAGGCAGTTAACAAGAAAGGGGAGCCATTTTATCTCATCAAGTATACCAAGTAAAAGAAAGGAGACTACATTGTCAAGGCCAAAAAAAAAAGAGAACAAACTTTCGGTAGGAATTTAGCAATTTACTTTGTATATATATATACTTACAGATCAGAGACACTTATAATAAAATATATAATGCATAAGCATATTATAATATAAAACTGTATTATATTATTTTAGACTATGTGAACACCTTGAACAATTTCTCATGAAGTTGCTGTCAACCCAGAGAAGTTTGCACATCTGCTTGATGAGTTTGATGTACCTCCACCAATGAGCTCGGCATATGTCAGACCTGACACAGCTGTACTCCAACATAGTTCAAGATTTAAATGAGTCATTCATGATGTGCATGACAGATCAGGAGGTTTAAACCCCTTATGTTGTGCTGCGTCACTGGGGAATGCCTTTCTGATGCGCGCCACAGCACATGCTGGTAGTGGAACTCTGATCCGCTTCCCTAGATATCCCCAGCACCATTTCACATGTTGTTTGTAAGCTGTATACCTGTACCGCCTGGAATCATACATTTGGAAATTATTAGAACATATGTTCAATAAAACATGCTTAAGTTTAAGAAACTTTAAATTTGATAAAGGATCAATAATCCACTCACTCGTGCATAGCCCACGGATTGAGACACTACCCATCATGATGTATGATGCATGTGACAGGAGCGCCATGCAGTTCATTTGAATCATTCAAGTCAGCCATCACTTTTTTTTACCTTAGCGATTTCCTGACAGCACACATATTCTGTGGCAATGAGCATTTGCGTGCAGTGAGAGCAAGTACACCTGCAAGAATACAGTAGCTTGTGTCACATTATTATGTTTCAACAGTACTTTTTCAAATATTTTAAGATTTTTTTAAATGTTCTGACATAGCATCATTGTGATTGATGGAGTTCAGAATAATTTAATTGTGGAAAATGTATTCAACATGTCAAATGGTCTAAGCTGTGGATATTTGTATATACTTTAATAAAATAACCTTTCAGCATTTTACATAAAGCAACACGGAGCACTTTCTAAACGCTAAACACGGAAACGTGAATGATAATCTAAACAAAATGCTCGGTAGCTGAAGGGAAAGCGAGCCCAGTAGAGCTGTAAACCTCTACATTGTCTAGCCATGTTGTCTTTGAATAAGATGCTAACCGATAGTATGTAGTCAACGTTAGAGACAGGCGCTTAATGATCTCAATCAGGTTTAATCAAATTACAATGTGCCATAATCACGGAATCGGATCAAAATGTTTTATTTACCAGGAATCGATGGACAGCTGCAGTCGATTTTCTTCTTGTGGGTCTTCCTCTGATGGCTCGGCCAACATCAACGCGCCGCGATCCTCTTCGTGCTCCGGTTCTAACTGATACGGTTTAATCTCAATTTCTTCATCAATTTGATCTGAAGACTCTGATCGAGCATTTCGGTTAATTTCGTCCTCGAAGTAAACCGCAAATTCGTCAAGATCGTCGTTAAAAATATCCGTATCGCTCAAACACTCTTCTGTTGACGCCATTGTCGCTGTAAACACGGTCAACTCTTTTTGTGCTGTCACACTCGCGCGACCTTGACCCCGCCAGTTTGCGCTGCACGGCGCGACTAATGCATATTTAAACCCTAATAATTTCGTTATTTGTCCGACTAAACACCTAAAACCTTCACCAGAGCATTTCTCATGCATGAATCTTTCGATATGTGGAATAAAAAAAAATCGTTTTAGTGGCCCTTTAAGCCTGTCTCACACAGAACACGGTTGGGCACACGGTTCCAATACGGTATACTCGGTTATACACGGGTTGACTGGTATGAGTATTGAGCTCCAACCGTGCCTGGGGATGAGTTAGTACGATTTAGACTCGAATGTAGCATGAGTATGTACGAACAAAGCACGGATATACTCGGTCAAGCAAGGTTTGTCACGGTTAGAACACGATTTGCAAACGATTTTCATACGATTGTTGTACGGTTTCAAGTACGGTCTAGTACGGTCTGTTACGGCCCAGTACGATTAAACACGACTTTTACTCGATTAACTGGACATTTACAGGGTTAACATACGGTCAACTGCAAAAGACAAATATCATATTTTATTAACAAAAATCAAACTGGTTGGTTACATACATTATTCTAACAGTTACATTAATAAACAAAATAAAATTTAAAAAAGAATAAATATTTTTAAAAAAATACTCACATCCACACCTTTCCGTACGGGGATCGATGTACAATGCCCCTTGAGGAAGGATATGCTCTCTACCACCCACTGCTGTCGGGCGGTCATCAAGACTGTATCACTGCCACTGGCCGGACGCTTGATCAACTTTGTAAACGCCGTACACTGCCCAAGATACCATTTGTATAGGTCCTGTCCGGTCAACCCCTCTCCAAGCTGGGCGGCTCTGTCGGCGAACAGCTTCTTCGTGTTTTTGTAATCAGCATGCGCCTTGTTGAAAATACTGGGGTTAGCCTGGATCCACTCTATCACATCGACTTCCTCGGCATCGGTGAGTTTTCGGGTGATGCGCTGGATGGTTCTGCAATTAGACAAAAGAAAACACAAAATTAATAAACTGAATAAACATACTGTTAATTTATTTAAGTTAAAACAATTATAGTACAGTTGTCAATTTGTCAAAAATAATATCTACATACTGAGAATCATTGATATCAATATTTACTCCATGTTACATAGATAAAAATTACAAATAAATAAATATATAAATAAAAAAAAATGTGAAGCAATGTAAAATGTACCTTTTTTTCGTGGGTGCGGCAGTTCCTGGAGGGCCCATCGAGCTGGCATCCGAGTTTGAATCTCTGGGTATCTCGTCAGGTAGTGCCAGCGGGTCCTCCAGCTCATCAGGGTCGACAGGGTCAACAGGTTGAAGTGGTCGGAGGGCCTTTGTGGCCCTTTTTGTATTCTCGCTGGGAGAATCTTCCATGGTGGGGATTCTTTTGGGGACCTTCTTCTTCTTTGGAGGCATTATGTAGCAAGTACTCTGTTGTTTCAAGGTGGCAGCAGGTAGTTGTGTTTTCTGTTGTGTTCGAGTGCTGTATGATCATACACGAGCTTTGTACAGACGTAGAGACCGTGTCTGGTCGTACTTGACCATGTATAATTCGTACTTGAACCGTATTGGTCGTATGGCGATCGTATGAAACCGTATTGGTCGTATGGCGATCGTATAAAACCGTGTGTACACTCGTGTGAATCGTACGGTGATCGTGTGACATTCGAGTGTTAATCCGGGTGTTGGATGTAGGACTTGGGAACGGTTTCACACGATTCCATACGATTTATATACGATATTGACACGGTTGAGCTCACTCGTGGAGTGGACTTCATGTGCGGTTGTATATACGGTCTCGTACGGTCTCACACGGTCTCTCACGCAAATACGATCTTACACGGACATGGCACCCGTGCCAGTTTTTCAAAAGTTTTAAAAATCATACACGGCTTTCACGGATACACTCGAATGGCCCGAGTGTAACGAATGGCCACGGTTGGTTCGGTTGTATGTACGGTTTACACGGGTGGCCAACCGTATAAGCCGTGTGTTCTGTGTGAGACAGGCTTTAACTCTTACACTAGCACATTTCCCGTACGTTTGGTTCTCTACGCAACTAAAGTAAGTTACTAAGAGGTAGTAGACAGGTCACAGCCTTCCCACTGATTCCACCTCGCTCGGCATTCACTTCTACTAACCGGGCTTATTTTACTCCAGCCATTACTAGCTGAGGCCAAGGGCTGAAATAGAAACGCAGATTGTATCGGGCGTCATGACTCATCAAACACTTTGTAAAATGCAGTTATTCTCCAAGGCTCTCAACAGTCAGCTATTTGCGGAGGCTTTCTTAGCCCAGCCTGCTTGGAGGTTTTGAGTCGGAGCGCAATATGTACAGTAGCGAGAGTGCAGATAGAAGAAACAGGGTGAGGAGTTCGTTATCATTGTGTAGTAGTACCGTTTGCGATAACATCAAAAGACACCCATAAAATAATCGGCATACTTGTTTTGTAATCTGCGCTCGTGTCGACAGTCGATATGGATATACATGGGCCGAAGCTGGGCATTCTGGTGCTGTTTGTATGCCTTTTGCTTATACAGGGTAAGATTATTGTTCGATTTCTTGATAAAATATTAGCTTCTCATGGTCGTTGATACGATTTTTCTTTCCACTTGGTTAATGATGCAACGAAAGGTTTCAATTGGCTTGGTACCTGATTCATATATAGTTGT
>CM067347.1:8789654-8834654 GCA_034190875.2 Urechis unicinctus
GTGGTTACTTCGATAACTTATGGTTAATGAGAGCATTATGTAGCGCCAGTGTAATGTATGTTAGTTATTATGGTTCCGGAGATCCCGGACCGGGCTCCGTTTCGTGTGTTACACGTATGTGCTGCTCTTCCGGTTTCCGCCATTAAACGTTCGATCTCTCACCGTGGTTGTGGGTGTTCTTCTTTACTGGCGTAGCTTAAACATGACCTTTAAGGCTCTTGGGGTGGTTTTTCACTTCATATGAATGGTCAAAAGTCGTATTGCGTGTATCATTTGAAAAGTCAATGGCAAATGTTTATGCTCCAAAAATAAACAACAGACTAGGAAATGGTGAGTCTTACAAGCCTTCGTTTTTACAAGCTAAAGAAAAGCGTACGAAAACAGAAAACGGACCTTTACTGTAATTGAACGATCCTTGATATCAAATGGAACTATTTGATATTATAAAGCTGCAAGAGAGCATCATAAATGTATAATTTCAAGGACCATGATAGTGGCATTGACTTAGAATAAGTGGAAGTGTTTTGTTGTGCATAATTTTACAGCGCGGCTCCAAAGTGGGCCCATAATTGGAAATCTGGCTCGGACACAAGAAACTATCAAATTGCTGTTTGAGCTATCCATAAAACCTAATCCCATACCACAAATATTGGTCAATGTTTTTTATCAGACAAAGTGGCTCAATGAAATCACATTTATCCTGTTACAAAGGCCATTTCGAGTCTAAATAATAAAAAAACCCAAGCTGTTTAAAAATGCTTTATACAGAAAAGTGGAAATTTTTGAGACAGATGTGCAAAGTCGACCCCTTTTTTCGGCCATATCTGATGGTCACACAACAAATCTGGATACAGTTCTGGAATGCCTACACAGAGTTTCCTGTGGTAATTTTGCAAATATTGACAGACTGAAAAATTGATTGACCACCCTATCTAGTGCTGCGATGTTGAACTGGATGCAGCGGCCCAACGTAATGTATGTATTTAATTTCATGTGCACAAGCAACGAACAATAAGGGCAGTCAAATGGAAAACAATTGCTTTACGTTAAGGCCATGGTGAAAGTTGATGGCAGCGTATCTTTATGGGACTACATATGACATGTTGTATCACATGCATATAACCGACCATTTCACATACGAGTGTGAACCTGATGTTGAAGAACGAACATGGCTATATTCTGAATAAATAATTAAAAAAAGTATCGATGCTGTTTTAAGTTGTGTTCTGTGCCTGTTTGCAATTTGTTCAACTGTGCTTGCCATAACAGCTATATATCAGAAAAATGGTTCAATTTAATTTCTACAGGAACTATGGTTATCAATCTAATAATCATGGTTCGATGTTGCGTTGCATGAGATGCGTTTCTGTCATGTGGGCTAGGACAACAGTTAACTTGGTTGAATGGCTAGTAGAATTTCCTGGAACAGTTTCGGAAGTATATACATTTGAAACCATAGTTGGAACAGAGCCTCTCTATATAAGAAAGACCCTACAGTGAAATTGAGGGATAAATAATAATATTGTGAACTGAATTCTTTTTGTAAGCAGTTTACAAAAACAACGAAGTAATAGTGTGATAGATTGCACTGGAATCTCCTTCAGCCACCATGTTTGTGGGGGTTTATTTTGTTAAGCGGTGTTTGTACATCTGTTTGACGGAGTACAATAGCGCAAAAGTATTAGATTAAAGTTATCACCGTGCATTATAAAAAAAATCCGCATTGCAATATGTTCATGGTGTACACCCTACTGACATGTAATAAACCAATGATGTTTTTTCATAATTGAGGAATTGCGAATATTTATAAACGGACAGCGAATATTTTAAACGTGGATGTCCTCGCGATGAACTTAATTTATGTTCCCGACACAGAAGAGTCGTTGCAGATCATCTATTAGTTCCGAAACATTATGAAAATTACGTACTGAAGAAAACCCGATGCAGCAACATTGCTCCAAAGTGCGATGCTTCGGAGGTACATGGTTAAAGGGATTATTTAAATGATATATATTTAGTGTTTCTAGCGCAGGAAGATCCTGGACGAGCAGTATCAATTGACGCAGCAGAGAATTGCGAATAGAGAGTGACCGTCCAAGCAATCATGGCTCACCCACTCATCCCTCTGACAAAACATTTGAACACGCCACCTGTGAGCAATGCGCTGCTTTGTCATAGCGTCTCTTGAAATCACATGATATTTTCTGGGGTGCGATCGTCTTGGCCAATCAGAAGACTCAACGGGCAGCTCCCTGACACGTTGGATCGTTGTTATTGTTCTTTTGGCCATGTACAGCGAAAGACGGTGGAATTGATCTGGTTAACACTGGACAAATAAGAGAGTTAAAGATATTGAAAGATTATTTTTGTGATGTATGAGCAGAGAGCTTTAGTCTGCGTCCCAGACTCCAGGGGTTCCGCTACGCTTCTCGCCCTAGAGTCTACGACAAGATAAGGTCTTAAAGTGGCGCGTCCGAATATTCATTAGACACGTTCGTTAATCTTCGTGACCAATCAACGCAAAGGTTGTGACCCGGATTGACCTTAATTGCACATGTCTGGCTCATGAAACTGGCTTGTGATACGCACCCTCGGTTTTATGTGACGTCATGTACATTGTTGTGGTCTGCTTCGAATGAGAACACATTGAACGTCTTCTGGAATTATGGGGCGTCTCAAAAGTTCAAATTGGCACCACAACAAGCGCTTTAATCACTTAGCTGCACGATAGTATGTTTACGTAATAGTCAGTTAAAAAGAACCAATTGTGTGCCTGCTTCTCACGCCGACTGTGTGATTAAAGGTGCCACTCAGCGTGAAACAACAAATCGGAGTGTTGTAGAATGTGTGCCCGGCTCATAAAAAGCACTCGTCCGGTTGGACAAGTTCTTCGGAACTTGTAGAACTGACCAATGCGAGACAACGACTCAAAAGTACCCGAGAGTGACCAAAAGACATGGCTTGTGATTGGAGCTGCTCGTCCAGTTCAAGAGGCTATATTCCCCTAGACCTGATGGCGAGACAATTGAATATCAGTAACATGTAAACAGCGCCCACAGCCATCAGGCTAGGGGACCTTGATTAAGAGAGATTCGAGCTTGGTTTTAAGTGCATTTAAGTAAGAATAAAAGAAGCCAAAAAGATCCCATGTCGGATGCGCACGGGGGTACCTAAATAGCGAAAAATTAAAGAGGGACAGTAGAAAATTGTAAATGCAGAGGTGATGGGAAGAGGATGAATAATACCAATTTAATAGATCAACAATTAAAAGGAGCGGAAATTAGTGATAATAAGTTAGTTGATTATAGCAAAGCGTTTGGTATTGAGGATATAAGTGATGGTAGTTTTGATAATATTGGAGCAGAAAAGATTTTTAATCTGTAGGGAGTATTTGGCTTGTTTAAGTTTGTTGATGAGGGGAAGGCGCTGAGAGTGATGTTTAGGACATACGAACATGTAATGATAAATGTTTTCGGGGGAATGGCAGAATATACAGTTCGGATTTTGGTTGTTATTATGTTTAGCTTTATAGTATTTGAGAGAGAGAGAGGGGGGGGGGGGGGGGGGGTCCCAAAGCTATTGAGGCTAGGATTCGGCCTGAAAGAGTATATGGATGAAATATTTGGGGTTTGAAATCTATCGTAGGTCTGATTAGTTTATATGAAGAGTTTGATGAGTTCCAATATTGTTGCAAGGTTTGGGCGATAAGATCCTTAATGAGTAGATAGTGAGTGTTTAGATCGAAAAAATGGGTTGAATACATGGATCGGTATGTGATAGTTTAGCTGCTGAATCTGCAATTTCATTACCAAGGGTCCCACAATGTGCTGGGATCCATATTACTGAAGCAGCTGAGTGTTGGTAAGAAAGTAAGGAGGAAAGATATTGGATTTCTCTGATGAAGGGATAAAGGATTTTACCTTTAAAAGGTTGATGATATTTAATTGAAGAGCTTATATTAAGGCGTTGATAATAGCCAGTGCTTCAGCTGTGAAGATAGAAATGAAGGGCTGAATTCGGTAGATTTGATGTATTGAATGGACGGAATAGTTAGAGAAAAAGAAGAACTGACATTATTGTTGGAACCATCTGTATAGATGTGGGTGGAATTAGCTGGTAGGTTATCAATGTAATCGAGCGCCAGAGTTTTGTCATGAGTTATTTTTTTCAGATAATTCGTTATTGATAATAGGGTTAGAAAGATGCCAAGGAGGAATAGGGCAGGGAGACTCAGAGGATATGATAGGAAGATGATGTGAGAATGGATAGTGAGATGACTGATGATAGTTTTACGTTGTCGAGAAGTGTAAGAATACCAGGTATCTTTAAAAATGAATTGAGTGGGGAGATCGTATGTGACAGCTCTAGCTTGATATCTAAGGGTAGCTTTGAGTATTTAGAGGGGAATGAATGGATACCTGAAGGGAATTTAAAGATGTAGATTGGTGTGTTCTTGTAATGGCTCGGAGCGTGGCTGATTGTGCTTTCTCTGATTTGAGGATGGTTGTCTGAAATGCAGTGATTATGGCTGGGGCCCCAAAATGGATATGTTGCAAGAAATGGGTTGCGTGTATTTTGCAGCATGTCTGCTTGTTTGCGCCCCAGGAGGTGCCGCTTAAATATCTGAGGAGGTCGGTGACCTTCTGACATTTTGTTACTGTGTGTTGAGTCCAGGTAAGTCCTTTATCTAGAATGATACGCAAAAATTTAAGAGAATCGTGTTTTGGGATGATTTTATTACCAATGAAGAGAGTGGCAGTTTGGTGAGCTTTATTTGTACCGAAAATGAACTACTTTGGATTTAGAGGGTGAAAACTTGAGGCCATTTAGAGGCCCATTTTGTCAATGTCATTTAGATGTGTTTGTAGGGTTTTGGTTAATCTAGAGGATAATTTGCCAGTAGCCCAAATGGTTATATTATCAGCAAATACAGTAGCAGAAGGAGGAATGGTATATCATTGATAAAGATATTGAACAAAGTAGGAGACACATACTCCATTTTCTGTACAGTGAGGATTGGATAAGGTATTGTTAGCTTTAACTTGAAAAGTTCTGTTTGATGAAAAGTTGTGGATCCAGTTCAGTGCTAAACCTGATATACCCAAATATGGCATTTGTTATTTTTGTTAGATATTAAACCTTTGTTTATGGACTCAGAGATGAGAAGAATGTTATCAATGGTACTGCGTTAGGACGATAGGCAGATTGCTTGGGATTTAAAAGGTTATTGTGATGCAAGTGCCAAGAGATTCTGTTATTAAGGATGGTTTCAACATTTTTAGAAGCTACAGAAGTAAGACTTATGGGACGGTATGAAGAAGAAAGGTGGGGATTCTGGCCAGATTTCAGAATGAGAATGATGATAGAGGTGTTACAAATATGAGGAGTTTTTGATGAGTAAAGATCTGAAGGAGCACCTCAAGAGACTGTGGGGGAAGGTGGTAGAAAAAAGGATAAATTAAAAGATCTTTACCAGGGGCGGAGTTTTTAGTATTGTTAACAGCTGATAAGATTTCGTTAAGGGTGAAAGGTTCATTGAGGGGGGTGATATAATTTTCAGGGGTTTTGTGATGATAATATTTGTTTCTTGCTTTGTTTCTGGATTTAATTGCAAAAGAACAGAAGTCAGTCCACCATGGGTGAGACTTGTGTTGATTTTTGTTGTGTTGTGTGATGTAAATGGGATAGATTCATGAGTAATATTAATGATTTCCTTGCAAAAATAATCATAAGAAGCGAGAGGATCAGATTAAATGAGGTTGGTAAAAGTACGATAAGAAGTGAATTAGAAGAAGAGGAATGTTCGATGATTTGGTGTAATTGTCTGGTGAGCGTGGTGATTTATGGTGTAAGCAATTGTGTGAGAGGCAATGTTGACTTTACGGAGTTCAACAGCAATGATGACAAGAGTTGTAGATTTTGTTTCAGCAGATAGGGGAGATAATAAGATGGCTGTTGACAAGTAGGCAAAATCTGAGAGTAATTGTTGAGATTGTTGCTGTGCTGGAGGAATGTTAGCTGAAGGGGGAGATGGAGAGGATGTGGAGTGACGAGTAGGGATAGAGATTGGAGGCACTTGTTTGGGCAGGTCAGAGGTTGAGATGGAGGATGAGGTAAGTGGAATGGCTGGAGGGATGGGTTGAGTAAGAGGATGAGATAAGGTCTTGGGGCAGGCTGAGTCGGAAGAAACGTAAGGGCAATGGGTTGAAGAGGAGGGGAGGGGGGACTAGACAAACTGCCTGTGAATATGTTATTTGCTTTGTGGTATTGATATTGGTGACAGTTTTGGCCGTGGCATATGCTTTGCAGCCTTTGAAGGCTGGACTATAAGATTCACCGCAATTGGAGCACTTTTTGATTGGTGTGGAACATTCCAAATAAGGATGGTGTATCCCACAATTTGGACAAGAGGTTGCATTGGGACAGTAGGTTACTTACTGTATGGCCAAACTGATTACACTTGAAACATCTTATTGGAGGGGGGATGTAAACTTTGACGTAATGGAATGAGTAACCTATTTGAACTTTGGAAGGCATCTGGGATGTGGAGAAAGTGATTTCAACTGACTCAGTGGGATTGACTTTGCCTCGTCTGCGGATAGCTGTGATGTTGTAATGTTTGAGGACTTCAAATAGTTGAATATCATGAATACCTTTTTATACACCATGGATGATACCTTTGGTTTCTTTTGTTTTAGTAGAGATGACTTTGATGTTGACCGGAAGATTGCAGAGCTTTTGGAGACACATGAGGAGTGGAGCTTGAGCTTTTGAAACATAGAGTGAAATGGATTTGGCTATTTTGTAAGATGGACCAATGAGGGAGACTATGCCGAAAACAAAACTGTATTTGTCCTTAACATAATGTAAATTAGAAAGGACAACTCCCCAAATCGTTGCGCCACATCTTAAACGCAATCTAGTGAATCAAGAGGAATTGAACAAAATAATGAAAAACATCGATGAAGTGCGAATATTCTCTGCAGATATCAGGTGCGTGTTGATACTACTACACGTTGGATCAACAGTCCCATGCGCTTTTGTAGATTTTAAGGTAGCGCCACCTGTCGAGTTTGTGTTTCACTCATGTGCATACTCACCGCATAGCTAGCCGAAGTGAGACCTCCTAGTGTAGTTGTAAAGCTCTTTGGTTTATATTCACCTCGATGAGAAGTGCACCTTGATGACATAACTTGACGGAGACATTGGAAGTTATTTTGGTTAATCAACAACTAGCCCAGTAAACATAATTAAAATTTGTTATTTTCACAATATATATTTGGTAGCATTGTTATATTTTGACGAAGTTCTCTGACTGCTTCTGTTGATCATTATCATTATTTGTCATGATATTTTTCGGCGCTTTGTATTGAGCGCTACATTGGAATTACAACCGGATAGCATTCTATGACAATAAAGCGCCCGATAAATCTCTTCAAAGAACACAATTAATCAAATATATCATTTGTATAATTGAAGACAAAAAATACTGTATATTTAGGACATCGACTTTTGGACACCCGACGTTACACCGCTTACATAGGTTGAAGTTCTGTTTCACGTGAATGTTTACGAAATGAGAATGGTGTAGGAATCCTTATCCAAAGTATGGATTTCCCACAAAACCATTTACTCGATTGAATGACCAAACTACCAGTGCGTTTGATGTGCAATCATGGATTACCAAGTCATCGCAAATATTTTCATCTCAATGCATTTCCAATGGGAAATATATGAAATGGCACCATATTTGGCTTGGATGATGCAGCTCTGTGATGAAGTCAACAACGATTTTATCGGTCTAAGTAACTAGATACAAAACGCAGTGAAAAAATACGCAAAGAATCCAGCGGCTCAAACATTTCTTTTATTATGGTGTGGGTTACATAAAAACAAATAATATGCTTAGCAATGGCTATATCATTATACAATCCGATCATCTACACTATCCTATCCGCACTTGAACATGCATTGTTATACATATCTGAATATAGTGCCAAATCAATTGCGGAAACATGCCTGCGTATGGGTTGTGTATTGCGGACAAAGTATGTACATACAATATCATATCTTCGCTGGTGTGTTAAAAATAATAATATTAAAATCGGCCGTAATTCTGCTTAAGCAATTGAAGGTAATACTGCATTGCTTTAATTACAGCGTCGAAACGGGATGCAAGCAGAACCTTCAATGAGCACTAAGTACAAATAAAAGAAATGGCACACTAGATATTAACAAAATCGTAAACTTAAACAATGGAATAAAACAGCACAAACGATTCCAACCACATCTTAGTAATTTTCTCACAAAACAACATAAAAACCTTCCTATGCATAGAAATACATCTAGTAATGTGCATGTACCTATGTAGAAAGTGTACAAGCCAACAGAATGGTTGTGTATTTTTAAAACATGTTTTCGCACTATTACGCAATAAACTTACATGTAGAGCAGAAAATATCTTTATTCAAAATATATTTTGCTATGTTGATCACCACATTTATCACCTTCTTGTTGAAATTGGAAAATAGGTCAGTGCTTCAGTGACACTCACAACTTGTAGCTGTCATTATTGAATGTTGTTCGAAAATTGATGTCCAGTATACATAGATGCTTTACTGAAACCCAGTGGCATGGGTACTCTGTAACCGGGTCCTGTCGGGTGCGACCACGTAGGTGCAACACAAGTCAGGTTACAACTCTGATAAGGGTTTCTTGTCATACTCGGTGCTCCGAGACTATGATTCCAAGCTCCAGTGTGGTTCCAATTTGTTCTAGAATTTTGTGTGGAAAAAAAATTGCAAGGTTGCATATTATTGTCATCATATGGGTTCAAGAAGGCCTGCCCATTTCCGTAGTAAGGTGGTCTGTAAGGGTTGTTATTCATTTTTCGCTGAATTTGATTCGGGTTGCAATATATCCTTCCACGATACCTTCTTCTAGGATCCTGTCTATCTGTGGTATCGTCAAAAATATTCACAGAATGACTGTCATGTAGAAATGGTTGTCCCGTGTTGGCCATTGTCGTGTGACAATGTCGGCTGTATGGGAGATCATCTGTGCGATTCTGACAATGAGAGATTTTGCTTTTAGAAAGCTGACATTCGTTAGAATTCGGTTGTAATGGTGTGCGTAAGGATGTATGGACCAATGACAACCTCATATCCACATCAGCAAGACAATGCTGTATAAGAGGCGGTTCGTCGTCCCCGATCTCTTCTGATTTTTCTTCGTTAGATTGCGTATGTTCTATATGACAATTGACTCCCATTCTTTCCTTGTTATGCTCTTGATCTGGAAATCGTTCATCTTTTCTGTCTGACTTTTGTAATCGTTCTTCTTGATCCTCCACTCCTGTTAGTTTTGCACATGCTTCCACGTTATGTACACATATTTCTTCGGACTCCTTCTTGACAAAATGCTTCTCCTCTAAACTTTTTTTGTCTATATATTCGTCCTTTTCAGGGCATATCTCTTCTTGTTTCTCCTCATCTGGACGTTTTTGATCTCGTTTCTCCTTGTCTGGGTTTCTTTTTCTTGTTTTCTCTTTGTGTGGGTGCCTTCCTTCGGGTTTGGCTTTGTGTGGGTGTCTTCCTTCAGGTTTGGCCTTGTGTGGGTGTCTTCCTTCAGGTTTGGCCATGTTTGGGTGTTTTTCTTCAGTTTTCACTTCGTGTCTATGCGTCTCTTTACGTTTCTCTTGGTCTGGATGTCTCTTGTGTATCTCCTTGTGGAGATGCTCATTTGGTGTCTCTTTACCTGGGTGTCTCTCTGTACATTTCTTCTTGTCAAGATGTCTATCTTTTGTTTTTTTCTTTTTCAGATGTCTTTCCGCTACCACCGTCTCGCTTGGGTGCCTTTGTGTTTTATCCTTGTCTGACTGTGTAGCATCTTGTTTGTCAGGGTTTTGCTTGTGTAATGACGTTTGACCCGACGTACAAATATCAATTTTCTTTTTCTTCATGGGAGAAGTCGGCGTTCTGTACGGCGGTTGCTTTTCCTTGGTATTGTACGCGGTGGATTTCATCATGCTGAAATCGGGGTGTAGTTTCTTGTTGACAGTGTGTGTCAACGTTTTCTGAACATCGTGTGCTTTATATCCATTTCCAGTGGACTGAGGCAGCAATTCGACATGTGGGTTACATGTTGTAGTTTTTGCCTTAGCCATTCGATTAACTTGATTTGATTTCGTGGAAAAAACTTTTCTTTGATTGTACGTCACATATTTATTCTTGTTCAGTTCGAGTAAGAATGTTGGTGACTTCACTCTGGAGGGGGGTTTTGGTTTCCATTCTTTTCGCCTTTGGTAGGACATTTCTTCATTTCGGTACACACTGTTGAGTGATTTCAGCTCAGAGTCCTGCATTTCATTATGATGTCTTGTTTCATATGGAATCTTAATTTGTTTGCCTGATACAATTGCTGACTTTGCACTGTAGAGAGAATTCGTTTCAGGATAAACTGCTGTTACCCTTCCATGACTGGATGTGGTTTCTGAAGCTTGGCGGGAAGTTGTGTGACCATGTTTGCCACTTTTCGGCAGTGATTCGTTAGATTTCTGCCCATTTCGCTTTTTATGCGGTGATTTGGCAATGGGTGTCGTCCTGGTTCTATTACTTCTCTTAGCTATTTGGAAATCAGGTTTTTGCATTGGAGTTTTTGAATTCCTCTCTTTGTGGGTTGCTTTTTCCGAGTACTGATATTGCTGTTGCCTAGATATCAATGAGGTGTTTACAGAATGTAGTGATGTCCGATCAATTATATAATGTTCTGGTGAACATTTCACAGTCTGATTTAACATGGGATGCTGTTTCTCCAGGTCGCCAATTGCCTGAACACACGTAACGTTCTTGTTTGAGTGTCCGGAGTCATTTTTTGTACCACCATCCGGTGTTTTTGTTGTCAGATTTGATTGACCACGGCTTGTAGGAACATTTTCAACAGCCACCAAATCCATTTTCTGTCTATCGGAGACCCGTGAACAGTCAGGAGTCGCATTAGTGCCCTGGTAATTATTTGGGAGCTTTGGTGTTTCTGCAACATTTCTTGTGGGGTCAGGAGTACAATCACCCTTGATATCAAACACATCATAACTTGGTTTGCCTTTGGAATGCACACTGATCTTAAAGCTGAAGGTACCAAATGACGGAGATTTGTTTTCCGTATGACAAGTCACACAGGGACTACGTGACACACTATCACAGGAACCATTAGTTGTCTTTGTTTGCTTTGATGTGGCATTTGAAGTGCATGGTGTAGTATTCATCTTAGCACCAGATATCCTATTGAGAACAGGGTGTTTCGAGACTGACTCTTGTTTCTCTTTTTCGAGTTTCTCTTTTCTGCCTTGCAAGTTGTCTTTGTTTTTCAAATGCTCTATCATATCGCAAATTTGTTTTGTGGGAATGTTTTTATCAAATTCAGGAAAGCACAGTTGCTGAGCAGGGCATTGCCACATGAATTTTGCATCCGATGCTTTGTCCAATTTCGTTCTCGGATCGCTGTTGCTGTTTGGAACACGGTTGTTCTTTGGTTTATCAAAAACGGACGGACCATGGTGTTCAATTTGGGAAACTTTACATTTGGCCCGTTTATTTTTAAACCCAATTTCGTTGAACTTCAGGTCATTTTCAATCATCTCGTGCTTTCTCTTGCCACTAGAATGTTTAGTATCTGCTTGAACATGAGACGACATTTGACGCACTTCCAACTGGGCTGATGAGACCTTTTCGTCTTGTTCTGGGCTATTACATCGGGAACCACAGTTGGTATGAATAGTTGTTGGAGTGTTATTCGTCCTCTTTTTTGTTCTCATACGTTGGCCCGATTCCTTTGTAGGTGGGTCTTGTGTTGCATTTAACTTACCAACAGATTCAAATATCTTAATTTGTTTTATTTCACTATCCATAGACATGTCTGTGATTTTCTGCTTCGGTAGCGAGTTCCCGTTAGAATTTTTCACCTCATGCTGACTGCGATTTCCACAATCTTCTTGAACTTTTGATGGCATTTCTACGGTGAACTGTTCGCCTATCGCATTGTTGTGCTGGGAATGCTTACCATATGGCAAGTCATAAGCTACGGGACGTTCTGATTCCGGCAGACTATCCTCCTTTAATGAGTTTTGAGGAATAGTTGTATTTGTCTTCTTTTCCACAACCGTGTCATGCGTGTCATTCTCATTTTGTGAATGCAATTGGTTTTGCAATTCTGTTCCTTTGGCTTTCAAATTGTGCCTATCAAAAGAACTTGTCCTTCTCTCTTCGTGTATCCGGGGGTGTGATTCTAGTTGTATTTTGTTCGTGACATTCTTGGACATTGTCGCCTCCACTTGACAATGTGATTCATTAAAAATATCACCATCTTCCAGAGGTTCATGAAGATCCGATAAATTGTCATCATCTTGACTCACATCGGAAGTGTGAAATGAACTCATCAAATTAATCCCCTTTAATCGCAGTGCATTACCAAGTGCAGAATTTTCAGATGGTTTGTCATCGGCTAGTTTTGTTACCAGATCTGCATGTGATGATTTTGAAACAATGTGCATCACAGGAATATTTTTATCTCTTTTGTCTTTTCGCTTGGTATTGAAGACTTTGTTTGCAGCCAAGACCTTCAAAAGCATATCCATCTTCTCCCGAGCGCAACAAGAACGAGTTGACCTGGACGGAGTACATAGGAAGCATTGTTTCAGTTTTCCACGTACATCCTCCGTTACCTCTATAACTCTTCCGTGGATCACATCAAAAGTTTGCATTTGATCGACTGGACACCAACGTCTGCTTGCACTGAGAACATCGTCTACTTCACACAACCTATAATAGATGGCCAACAGCTCATTTTTCTCCGATTCGGTTTGGATCTTCCTATGGATTGCATATACATAGGTCAAGGTGTGACTGGCAGATTCATGTTGAATAACAGCATGGAAAAGGACTAACATTAGCCTCATACGGAAGGTCAAAGTTTCCCCAAGGTCGCAATAACTATCCTCGGAAGACGTCTGTGCCTTCATGTGGTCGTTTACATAGTATTCCATTTCGTCCAAGTGGAACTTTGTTTGCGCATACATTTCGGTTGATAAGCGAACATTCAATGATACTTTACAAAGTATTTCCCATTTGCATGATATAAAGTCAGTTTCTTTGTCAACCAAATTAAGAACATCTTCTCTGCTCGGTTTGAATTCAGAAGTTGACTCAATTGTGTCTAAATCCGACTCCTCGTTGTCTAAAATTGATGTCTGCAATGACGGGCAGATTTCAAGTGCAGCTCCTTCGCACATTTTAGTGTGATGTGTATTTTCTCTGGTTTGTACTTCGGTGATCACATTGTGCTTTTTGGTGACACCATGATGTTCTGTGACTTGATGTTTAATGATAGCAGAAGGAATATCAGTCACTTCTTTATGGCGTGTTGTTGAGCGAGGTTGCCTTGTTATCACTGTATTATTGCAGTTGTTTGCATTTGGAAAGTTTGGCAAATTTCGTACAAACTCTTCGGAAACTACAATAGGATCTGGAGCAGATTTTGCAAGAGCCTCATTTTGATCCTTGGTGAACTCTTTTTGAGCTTGTTTTGCCAGTTTCGGTTTGCTGGTATCTGGTAATGCTACCGATTCTCCTTTTGCAATATCAGTTTTTGTGGAGTGACAGGTAAATGTCACTCTGAAGGAATCAGGAATCGTAAACGAATCCCTCTCAGTTTTGCGTGAAGTAATTCTGTCCGAATGATCAGAGTATTGCGTCTGGTTACTGATGATCTCATCTAATTGGGTAGTCTGATTGGGGGGACTAGCAGAGTATGAAGACGAAATGTTTTGATGTACGGTTTTTGTTATATCAACACTAGGGTCAGATTTTGTTTCTTTTCCATTAAGTGAGATTGTTGCATCAGGTCCATCGCACTCTTGGCGAGATTGGTGGCAGGGTAGGTCAACCGGGAGTTCATTGCATTGCGTTTTGTTGCATGATTCAGTGAATATTCTCCTGACAGTGTCTAGACGCCCACCAGTAGTTAAAGTATCTGGAGTCCTCGATCTAGAAAGCTGAGGTTCGGTGAGTTTAGGTTCTTTGTGAACGATTTGCTTTATTGAGTGAGGTTGACAGATAATGGTAGTGTGGTTAGAAGCTGTGGCAACTCTGTGGGGAAACACACAATAGCTTCGCCACTATTCGGTACTGACAATTATTCTCACTTTAACACAAGTAATGTAAGCTGTTAAACGAGCTGTGCCTATCCGGGTGATGACGGGTGGTATATCATGCGTTATTAAGCTCATAGGATCATGATATGCATTGTAGCAGGAGAAAGACCCAATAACACGAGCCAATGGATTGGACAGTTTGCATTGACTGATAATGCATTGATTGCCACCTACCTGTTAATATCCCGTGCCAACACCACACCACTACCCATGAGAACCAAACAGATGCATGTACCGCCCGGCAAAGGTGCCTCACCGGCAATCTGCGATATGTCTGCAAAAGCAATGAGAATCAGCGTAATAACATCACGACCCATTGTGCTGCTGCCAAAACGGAATGTTGACAGGGCATTGCCGGCGTAATTCTTTTAAACGACGAACAAGACAATCAAGATGGACGAATCTGCCTGAGTTAAAAATGTGGGATGAAGCATGCATGGCAGACCCCATAGTGACAGAGATGAGTGGGGACCATACTGATATTAAGGCGGCACGGCACTCCTGCGTACAGACCAAAAATCTGATCCAAGCGGCATACATTATCGCATTGACTCTGCCGGGTGGCATAGTTTATTCCTTATTGGTTTGATCGACAAGCAGCTTTGAAGTAACGGACAATAGATATGGTACGAGGTCAACTCACCTAAGTAAGGGGTCAAAAGGGCAGGGGGTGCTATGAACAGGTAGTCGTTGCCTTCACCCTCACCAAGTCGACACATAGCCACCTGAAGCGTGTACCAAAACAATGGAGTAGCAAGTGGAAGGTGCACTTCACGAGCTGACATTTCACGATGTGCTTATATGAGACATACGTTTTGACTGTTTATAAGTAGCTTGAGTAGACGAATCCAGTTCCTAGCTGCGGACGACGGCATTGCTGAAGCCAGTGCCGTAGTCAATGTAGGCTTTCCTCTTCTACCTTGAAGTGTAATGAAAGTGAATAGGAATATCGTCAGTCTCAAAACATGCTCAACTAAATACCTGTTACCAACGTAAAAACGACGCAACTGAATTGATAGAAATTATTCTTCTAGCAGAGGTACTTGGTGCCCATCAGAGCCACAGTCACAGCTCTGACATTCGACCTCGAAGAAATGAATATTTTTGAGTGGAAAGTTTCGTTGAATGGTCGAAGGGCTAAGCTGAAGGGCGAAATTCTAATGGAATCGCTTGGTGATCTACCTTTGAAGTTCCATGATAGCTTACGCTTCTTGCGAACCCTAACAGGAAGCAAACGTTGTACGAGGAGCGAACGTACATCTTGCTGCACAACTGGAGCTTCTCTGGTCTGGGACACACACAAAAACGCATCAGAAACTCAAGACAATACATCAACACTCACAACCTCACGTAGCCACATCAACACTAATAACCTAATGTAACAGCATCAACATTCACCACCTCACGTAACCAAATCATCACTCTAAACATCTCAAAACCACACCAACACTCACCACATCTCGTAACCGCATAAAAACTCATCAACATCACGTAACCACATCAACACTCACAACATCGAGTAATCACATCAACAATCACGGACTCACATCACAACATCAAGACTCACCACCTAATGTAAATACATCAAGACTCACCACAAGACGTAATCATATTAACACTCAACACATTTCAAAACCACATGAACACTCACCACCTCTCTTAACCACATGAACACCCACAACTTTATTTAACCACATCAGCCCTCATCACCTCTCGAATCGACATTAATACTCACCACCTCACGTAACCACATCTACAATCACGACCAAACGTAACCACATAAACACTCACAACCTCACGTAACCACATCAACCCTCACCGCGTCACGTAATCACATGAACACTCACAACCTCATGTCACCACAACAACACTAACCACCTCTCGAAACCGCATCAACACTCACGACGTCTCGTAACCACATCGACCCTCACCGCTTCACGTAACCACATCAACACTCACCACCTCTCGTAACCACATCAACACTCACCACCTCTCGTTTACGCTTCAACACTCGCCACACTCACCACCTCTCATAACCAGATCGACACTAAACATCTATGACCAAGAAGCAACTAATATGTTTATAGACCCATGCAGGCAGCAAATTACTACACCTTCGCAACGCAGAGTAAGCCAAAACCTTTGATGCCATTCAAGGCATGATCGTTTAGATGATGTGAAGCCTTTGATTAGCGGACATGGTGGGTAGTAAATCATACTCACAACGTGAAGGACAATGTCGTCCTGGAGCGAAACTCAACTTCAGCAACAGTCGACTTCTTGTGAAGCATCTGACCGGCCCAGACTCGACTCAGCGGCCCAGTGTTATCACTAGCATCCGTCATGTTGGACCAGCAACGAGGCCTCCGGATATATATGTCCTAACAGTGAGCAAAATAACGAGATCGCAACGCCTGTGGGTGAAGAAAAAAGGTGGATTATAATGCAACTAATTCATACTTCGAAGTAAAAATTGCGGCGACTACATGGCAATTATAACCATAGCTGTGAGAAAACGGTCGGCACAAGACTGTCAAAGACAGTCATGCGTCCTGGTGGACGAATATAGCAGCTGCAATGTAACATGACATCACCAACGGGGACGATCCGGGCGCAAAGGGGTCGACGAGGTGTAACAGGGACGGCCAGGACGACACAGTCGATTAGTGTGCCGAAAACGATCAGAACGTCACAGGGTGTACAAGGACGGTATGGGGACGCCCATGACGTCACAGGGGCTACAAGAACGGTATGGGGACGCCCATGGCGTCACAGGGGATACAAGGACGGTATGGGGACGCCCATGACATCACAGGGGCTACAAGGACGGTATGGGGACGCCCATGACATCACAGGGGCTACAAGGACGGTATGGGGAATTCATATACCTTAATGAAATAAATGATTTTGCGCGATCTTTCAGACGACAGAATAACGAAGTCGCCATGACTCCCTTTCCTGCCAATTCTGATGTAGTTATTGCTAGTGTGTCAGATTCATACAGAGAACAGCATTACTGAGCCTAGGGCGTAGGGTTGGGTCTTATCAAGCGATGGATTAATCACACCTTGTTCGTCGATGATGGAAGTCAGATCAAAGAGTTGAATGAAGCAGACGTAAGCGGAAACTCGCAAATGTGAATGCCCCTGGACGGCCCATCAAAGTCCCTTCGACAAACAATTTCTTCCCCTTTTCTCTCGTTCAAATCATAATAGAACGAACTCACAGACTCGCTTTCCCAACATACTTAACCCCATTAACTTATTCGTAACCACATCATCAAAATATATGCTGATTTAAAATAATTCACTTCGCTCTGATGAATTGTCTGGACAGTATTCAACGGGAGCTGACATGTGCAAAATCACAATATGTATGATCATAAGAGCCAGTAAGCCACGGATGTACTGGCATCCGTATTATAACCGTAACGTCTTAGGGGAAAAAAAGGTGTGAAACCAATTTAACGCAAACAGAGAGTCGGGTCGCAGCGGCGGCGGCGGCGGCAGCAGGCAAAATTAATGCGAAGAGGACGAATGGATTATAGGGCTACAAAGTGACGTCGTCATAATCATATCCGACCCCACCTTGCGCCCGCAAAGATGTGCGAAAACAACCAGCCAGGCTACAACCACAGGGTAGTGATTCATTCAAGTTAGATATTTTATCCGATTCGTAGACACCGAGATATTGCATCCCATATATGACTAGAATGCCACAGAGAAAGGGTGTTAATGCGCCAGTTTTTTCACAGTCATCCAAGTCGATTCAGTCAACGAACGCGTTCGGTCTATCATTATACATGTCACGGTCGAAAGGGGAAAGCGCTCGTTGAATGCAATGATTTGGGTGCATGAGATAAGTGTTAGTTATCGCTTTGTTACGTGGATGATATGGGGGAAAACACGAGGACGTGGAGCGTCCGAGTGTGTTTCCCCATATCGTGACCATGGGATAACTAACTTATCGCGATGGTACCTACATGCGATAATCAAGCGCAATTTCACCCCCCAACAATCGCATACATACACACATACACTTACGAACACATACACACACCACCTCTCAAGTCTCGAGTATATCCCTACGAGCGTCTACTACTACCTACAGTGCCAGAGTCAGCCAGACTAATCGTCTGTCGTCTCTCATCACTATCCCCGACGTAAACACGGTGATTCAAATGGTCATAATTGGTGGAGAATCCGCGGTTTGACCACTTTCCAGCTGGTCAACACATCGATTCATCGACTCATATGCCAGTAACCCGCTCCCGCAACAATGACTCAAGTACCAAGTATTACGCCGCCTCGTTTTGCAAAAGGACGGGCAGGTGAGTGGTTTGAAACGCTTAAACTTTACTCGCAATCAAACAAATGGGGTGATGAACAAATTATTGGCTACATTCCCTGCTTATTGGACAACCCTGCTCGCTCCTGGTACCATACGCTACCCAATACAGTGAAAACCAATGCGAAGTCAATTCAAGAGGCATTCATAGACAGGTTTGACTCAGTCGATGGGTTGCGCCATACCCATATAGAACAATTAAAAAATCGTAAATTGCAACCAGGTGAAACCCTTGACGAGTTCCTCGACGACGTCAGAAGATTGGGTAAACATTTGGACAAGTCTGAACTAGATGTGCTTGACGCATTTATTTATGGCCTTCCTGACTCCATAAAACCCCTAGTGCTCCAACATGAGCCTAAATCCATCGAAAGTGCTCTGCGCCAGGCCCGCTTGTGCATCTCAACCTCAACCTCGCAATTAACTCCTCCAGTCATCCACAGCGATTCGAAAATACTTCATGCAGTAGAAACCCTCATGCACAAATTTCAGCAATTGGAACAGACAGTGAACGTGGCCAGCGCTCCTCCTCGTCGACCATCGCCACAGAAATACCGGATCCCCAATGAGTATGCGCGGTACCAAGGTCAGTCAGGGTTTGCATGTAACAGATGTGGTAACAATAATCACCAGTCTCATGAATGTCGTTTTAGCAATGTTCAATGTCGCTATTGTAATCGCACCGGCCACATTGAGAGAGCCTGTCGAATTAAGCAGCAGCACTTAAGTCATTCGCCCCATTTTCGATATCCGTCCCCCGACGCCTCAAATACCTCTGGCCCGCATCGTCATTGCCCACATCCTACCGTACCACGAATAGATCCACCCGTCCCCAACCCCGCTTGGATTCAGCGCCTGTCTCAAGGGTGCATACAACTAACACTGGGGATGGGCATCAAAATGTAGTTTCAAGGAAAACTAAAGATTACACAAATGGGAATACTGACAAATTTCAACAATCAATGGCAAATATCAAAGTTGGCCCTGAAATAAAAAAACGTAGTCTCCAAAGGACTAAACAAATCAATAATCCATTAAATTCTAAGTATTCAGTGAATAACATGCCAACTTGTATAAGTGCACCTCAATCAGCGCCTACAGATGCCTCCTCAAACCATTCTCCAAATCTCTCTTGTGACAAACCTTCTATCCATATTCCTTCACTTTCCGCGACCACGCTCGAAGTTGATTTGGCCGGAAATCTTGTTCAAGTATCTATGGCTAATAGTGAGGCCCAGGCTTTACTAGACACAGGCGCATCTGTGTCATGTATATCTCCTAAAACTCTCTCTACCATTCATCAGCACGACAGAGTTACATCATGTGACCTTTCATCTGTTACAGGTGTCGGAGGACATTTAATCTCTGTTTTAGGAAAATGTGTTCCCTCGATTTTCATGTTGGGTCGTTGCCAGTTCACCATACTTTCTATGTGCTTGAGGAAATGAACTTACCCATGATATTAGGCATGGACTTCTTACAATCTCAAAAAGCTACCATTTGCTTTGCTAGCAGTAAATTGAAATTGAAAAATGGACAAGTATCTGTTAAAATGATTGGTGTGCCTGATTAGTGTGTCATGAAATCGGTTAACAATTGTAGCATTCCACCCAGAAGTGAATCACTTGTGTCTGTAGCTACAACCAATGTCACCCTACCTAACCACCCGTATCTGGTGCAGCCTTTAAAGTGCTTACCCGCGAAAACAGGCCTAGTAGGTGCTACTTCCGTTACGATGAAAACAAAGGCTTAACCAGCTTAAGGCTTTTTAATCCTCACTTCAATGTCATTAACATAACAGCTGCTCAGCGAGTAGCTTCTCTTACTAAGCTCCAAGGTGATGAATACACGCCTGGAAGTCCCAGACAGTGTTAATATTCTTAAATCTAGTGAGTCAGCAAGCCAATCAGATAGCAAGTTCATAGCAACGGCAAAAGAATTGGGCTTTGTGGACACCAATCCCAACCTTACACCTGAACAAAACAGGGAACTACTTATTTTGTTGGGAAAGAACCGGGATGTTTTCGCGGCTAATTTAAGAGAATTGGGGTCAACACACATTCATCACCATCACATAGACACCGGTACAGCCAGTTCCATTAGATTACCCCCATATCGCGTGTGTCCTGAGAAGAAAGCAGAAATAGAAAGACAGATAGAGGTAATGGAAGACGCGGACCTTATAGAGCAGTCAATTTCTCCTTGGCATGCCCCTGTCGTGTTAGTTAAGAAAAAGAGCGGAGAGTTTCGTTTCACCGTTGATTATCGCAAATTGAATCAAGTCACCAAGCCACTCCACCAACCCTTACCCGATATTGAAGACGTATTTGACTCCATTGACCAAAATAAGGCGACCCTATTTTCTACACTGGATTGCGCAAGTGTATTATGGCAAATACCTCTTGACAAGAAAACGGCATATAAAACCGCGTTCATTACCCATCAAGGTGTCTACCAATTCAAACGTCTTCCATTCGGGATGATGAATTCCCCAAATGTTTTTGCAATGGTAATGAATCATATTTTACGAACTTGTCTACAAAATACGCAATGGTGTATGTAGATGACATTCTTGTGTTCAGTAATGAATTCTCCCAACATATGCAGCATCTCGCGGACATTTTCTCTAGGTTGCGACAAGCAAACATCCGCCTCAAACCAGAGAAATGTAAATTCGCCATGCCTTAAGTTGGCTATCTTGGACATAAGATTTCCGGTTCAGGCGTAGAAATGGAAATGGCTAAACTTGCCAAAGTCCAAAATTATCCCTGTCCGAAAAATCTCAAAGGTGTCCGTGCATTCTTAGGGTTATGCAATTACTACAGACGCTTCGCAAAAGGGCTTGCAGAAAAATGCTTTTCAGACTCTGAAAAAAAGACTGACTTCTGATCCAATAGTGTTGAAATTTCCTGATTATGGCCGACAATTGATTTTGTACACAGACGCGTCTGATTACGCTATCGGGTACATACTCGGACAAAAAGACAGTGACGACAAGGAACACGTTATTGCGTACGCTGGTAGATCGCTCTCAAAAACGGAACAACATTGGCCCGTCCACGAGGAGGAATGTTTGGCTGTCATTGAAGGCATACGCCATTTTCGAATGTATTTAGAAGGCCGTCAAAAGTTTTTGATCCTAACGGACCACAAAGGCCTAGAATACCTAAAAGACTCCAAACAAAACAAGTCACCTAAACTTCTCAGGTGGAGTATTTAGCTTCAGGGTTTTAATTGTGACATTGTCTACAGGGCTGGAAAAAATAATGGAAATGCCGATGCTTTGTCCAGAATAGAACATGTTTACGACATAACTTACAAAACCCCACTTACAAAGCAGCTAGCTGCTCATAGTATCAATGCTCTATCCCACCTTGCAGACAGTCCAATTACTTACAATGAGACCGACCCCGTCACGTTGATTTGTCAACTCACCGCGGCCACTCCTAAATCCCTAGCGGATTATCAACAGGAAGATGATCATTTCGGCCCAATTTACGATTACTTGCGTAACCGAAAAATCCTTCCTGCTGACAAACAAGAGGCTCACAGAGTAGTTGTTGAGTCGTTTGACTGTAGTTTAGAAGAGGACCTACTGTATCACCATTACGCCCCAAGGGGAAAAAGTAAAAAAATCGATCGCTTAGTCAAGCAGCTAGCAGTACCCAACGCGCTGCGTGATGACGTATTGCGCTCGTACCACGACTCGCTGGCTGGCGGCGGCCATCAAGACGAAGAACGTTGTTTGGAAGCTATACAGCTCAAGTATTTCTGGCCGAATATGGCATCCGACATCAAACTCTACGTTAAATCGTGCCTCGCGTGTTAACAATCGAAACGGCATGTCCACGCTCGTCCCGCTCCCCTTCACCCTATTCCGCCTGATGAGATATTTTCAAGATGGCATATGGATATATTAGGACCTATAAGTAAAGCTCAAGATGGAAGTCAGTACATATTGTTGTTTGTCGACTCGTTCAGTAAGTGGTGCGAGGCTTTTCCTTTGAAAACTCAAACAGCTGCGGAGATCGCGAAACACTTGTATAATGACATCATTTGTCGGTACGGCGCCCCAAGAAAACTCGTATCTAATCGCGGCAAAAACTTTATGTCTAATATCATTAAGGAACTTTGCAAGCTGTTGCAAATTGTCAAAGTGGAAACCAGCAGCTACCACCCACAAAGTAACAGCACTTGTGAGCGAATGAATAGCGTTATAGGTGCCTCGTTACGAGCCTATGTTAATGAGAACCACTCCAATTGGCCAGATATACTTCCAAGTATGATGATGTCTTATAGAGCATATCCATCTATTCAGTCAACACTACAGTCCCCGTTCTTCCTCCTTTTTGGGACACAGTGTAATTTGCCAATTGATACGGCACTACTTCCCCCACTCAGTTTACCAAAATCGACTGAGCAACATATGACATCAGTCCACAAACGCCTCAAAATGGCCCGTTCATTAGCAAAGGGCAATCAACTTGCTGCACAACAGAAAAGCATCAAACGTCACGACCGTAAAGCACGCAATCCACCTTATCAAGTGGGACAGCGTGTGTGGCTCCATTGCCCTAAAACACCTTAAGGTATTTCAGGAAAGTTAGTTAAACGATGGATCTGGCCTTTCTATATTTGTCATCAATCTGACAACCAAACGTACCAATTAGCTGGTTGCGGCACACACCGACTTATGCGCTCAAGGATCCACGCAAACAGATTGAAACCTTACAATGATCCCGCCGACAGACCCACCAACCCACACCAAGTGATAACTTAGATGTAGATTTGCGAATAACATAACACAATCACAAACTGTGACATTCCCAAAATTTCAACAAACACCCCACAACCCACACAGAACACAACGCGAATGACCCAGACCTAAATGACGTAATGACTTCCCCATTATCCCAACAGTTAACGGAAAATCCGACATAACCTTCAATGATCCAATATTCAAACAAATAGACAAATTGCTCAGAAAACGCAAAAATCATCTACAAGGTCAAGTGGAAAGGACCCATGGCGTCGAGCTGGGAATTAGCTTCATTTATACCTCAAAACCTTATAGAGAAATTCCATATACACAAAACTAATTAGAATTAGCAATTATGACACTTTGGTAGCAGCATCCATTATATTGGTTATCACTCATGGCTCATAAATTAGTGTCAAACCGTTCGTGACAAATTGTAGGTATTATGCCTAGATTTAGACAAACAAAATTGCGCAACCTCTTTTGGTTTAAAGAAAACAATCGTGTCACCTATCGGTTATATTTAGTTTGTAACATGACTGCGAACAATATAAGTAATTGGATACGCTGCTACCAGTATAAATCAAGTGGTTTCATTAATCGCGGGTACCTTCTCAAACGCCATGCTCGTCAGCTTGTTCCAAATGACACTACTCCAAGTCGGTCCAGCAATGGCACGATCCGTAGACAGTGTTCAAATATTTAATTAAGGCGTCATATTTGACAGAACAGGCATCATGAACAACGCAGAACAGGTGTGGACGCACACCTTACACATACAGCTACATACAAAGAATGGGCACCAACCACATATCCCTTCTGTACGACGCGAAATGCATCGTGTGACCAGTTATGGAAAATCTGGTCAAGCTTCACAAACATCCGTACGGAAGTCATGAAGCACGCACTCAATGTGACGGATGAATTAATTATCCTCATTCCGGAAGTGCAGCGCAAAACAAAATCAAGAAGCCATAGGGCTATTCTAGGATTTATAGGAGATTTGTCTAAATCCCTTTTTGAAACAGCAAATGAAAGATGTGGAATTGTTGAAAGAACACATTAATGTAATGGTGACCCAAACTAATAAGCTGACGCATGCGTTTCAAAATCATGCATCTTGGATGAGTTCGTACATGTCTATGGTTAATCATAGGTTAAATGATGCCTTTAATGTGATAAAGCAAAATCACGACGAACTCACTCAGTTGGCTTCGGGTATCATAAGTATAATCAAAGGTTTGCAAGATAGGGTGTTGTCAATCACAGAGTTGTGGATGTCTCACAGTAGAATAGCCAACTTCATTAATGCACAAATTGACCAATTCAGAGATGGCATATTTAAACTGGTTCAAGGAAAAAATAGTTACTTTCCGTTTTTTGTCTGTCTTGCCCAAACAAGTCAACAATGGTACAACATAAACATACCTGATTTAAAGTTCTCCACATGTTACCAACGTATTATTATACCTTGTACCTTCCCAACCCCCAATTCTCGCTCCGATGTCACCCCCGCTTCCGCGCCAGTCCTTAACCTGTTTACTCCATACTCTGAACAAAAAAAATTGAAAACTCACTCAGCTGGTAATTGCTTATATATCTACATCTCTCTCATGTGCGCAGGTAGTTTTTAAAGCAAAACCATAACGGTTGTAGTATAGAATGTATTACGTATTCAATGTTTCATATACTTGATATATATATATATATATATATATATATATATATATATATATATATATATATATATATATATATATATATATATATATATATATATATATATATATATATATATTAGATCTTGACATAAGTTGTACTAATGTAAATGTTTCAACATTATTTGCACTTCAGATATTTGCTTAAAAATTGTATGTATATATTTTTTTAGTAAATGTCCCACATTTTATGAATAAATATGCATGTTGCACTTTATTTACATAACTCATTTTATTTTAGATGCAATTGTATGTTTTTGTCTTATTGATTCTACTACATACTGAATGTATTCACTTAATCTTAAGTGGTTCATACAACCTAAATCTATAATATTTAAATTACTTGTATGATTGAAGTATCATAAGATATTATGAATGTAGTATGTTAATAATGTAGCCTTGCATGTACAAAATAGTTAGGGCATAGTGTACAACTCCCATAACCTCGCGCACTAAAATCTCAACAACAACAACAAAAAAGGGAAGAAAACTAATTGGGACGCAGGATCCCCTATTTAATGACTCAAAAGGATTACCCTCACTGTGGAACCATAACCACAAAATGAGTATAATTTGCATGATATGGACTGATTCTACATTTTACAGTTAACATAATAAATGTATGTATGTAATGTCTACCTTACCAATTAATCTCATTCTTGAATTCCTATGTTAATGAATTCAAATAATGGAGAGACATGTGTCTCAGTTGTATATATATATACTTATTTCGATTGCCGTTTTATGTTACTTCGTACACAATTTGTACATTGTTATGTCTATAATGTATGTTGCTGGCACGCTCAAATAATGCTCACACACAAATGATCCATTATACACAAGGACAGCGGAGTGTCCTTTTTCGCGTTGAAAATCGAACAACTGTGGAGTTTTTGGAAGGATAAAGGGGTTACAACGACGGATTACTGACGTCAAGATCAAGTTAAACTTAGACTTAATTTGCCCTGTGATCCTGACTTTAGTCGTGCGAAATTGGAATTGCCCCCGTGCTCGGAGTCTAGTTTTCAGTTCTCCGCTGACTTTTCTGTAATCCGGAGATTACTCTCTACGATATTTTCAACTATTTGATAGCATCTCGCTCTGACTTCGACAAAGGAAAGTGAAGAGCTACAAGTAGCCCAACAGACCAACAGTCGATTGGGTACTCCGCAAGTGCCACTTGGTTCATAAGAGCTAGCTACAAGTCTTTCGAAGACTATAGACTTTTTGCTGATGGCCATGTGCTCTAGCAGAGACGTTCAAGACAGCATGACTGTTCTGTGCCAGTACAGGATATGGCAATTAGAAGTGCGAGGTGAGACAAATATTTTGGTTCATATGAGATAACATTAGCTGTATTTATCCCAGGCTAAAGTTGTCAGATAGGATTATTAATAATTTCTACTATCATTTTTGTATCTGTTTTAGGTATAGAACCACGCTAGAGTCATCACTTGGTAAACAAGTTGATGCCTTTGACCCTTGTCAAGTGACAGGTTGCCCACCTCAGAGGAACAGCTACAGGGCCTGGCACACAAAATCAGACAGGTATGGAAATGCTTCAGTTTATTGCACATATGCTAAAATGAAGCAGAATAAAGTGTAATATTTATAGAACTGATTGTACAAAATAGACAACTGGGGTATGCTAACAGAATGAAGTCACTTTATTGATTCTTTCTGTTTAACAGAGCAATCCTCACACTCAAGTCCCCGAACTACTCGAAAGATTCAAGTCAACCTTCATCTCAGTCTCCAGAGCCAGAGCCAACATGCCTCGCACTGGGTGAGCTGGATAGAGCAAAGGAGTTTGTCGGGCACATCATACAGTCTGCTCAAGCCATACCGGGAGCCACCACAGTTGCCTGCACTGCAGATGATTTTGTCCGAGTTGTCAAATACGCCCCTGCTGATATTGAACTCATTGATTCAGATGCTAAAGGGCAAGCCAATAACTCAGCCTGGCATGCAATGAGGATAGGACGAATCACAGCCTCGGTGTTCCAACCATCATGAACAAACCAGATACTGACCCGTCTGTGCTCATTTCTAAAATAATGAGAGACAATTTACCCGTTACCACTCCAGCTCTCGATTGGGTTCCAAGAACGAAAAATGTACCCGTTCTTTGTACACTACGGTTAATTGAAAGATGCACAGCTTCTTCAGCTCAAGCACAGCAGTGCTTATTACACTCAAGCGCAGGGACAGATGGGAATTTATGGTGTACAGAATTGTGACTTTGTGTTGTACACAATAAAAGGCTTCCAAATTATCAGTGTACCCTTTGATGAAGAAAAGTTTGCAGAAATTGTGTGTAATGTGTCGCATTTTTCTTTTCATCATTTCTCTTTATAGACATAATCAAGTTGGCACAGCAATAATGTTCTTATTTTTTCTGGGCATTAATGTTTTGATGCATAGTTTGTTTTTGATTGATAATATTTCTTTTCATGTTCTCGTTCATAATAGCCATAATGTTTATAAATAAATGGTACTCGGTTAAATTCAATGGAAGTGTGTTTATTATACTTTATTGTAAAATTAATCAGTGTTTTGTAGAGTTGGCAAGGAATTGTCTTGTTATATTCTGGGGAAAAATATAAACTGGTCTTCAACAAATAGTTAAGAAAAAAATCATACTTTTAACACAAACATATATTTGAGTCTTTGAGAACCTGTTTTAATATGGTTACTTGGTTCTTGCTACACACGCTTTGGCATGGGGGATCAACACAGGATGTTTCTTTATGTGCAGGCCTTTGTTTTTTCGCATGAAGTTCAGTTTCTGATTGGGAAGTAACAGGTATTGGGTTAGGATGCAGGGGTAGGGGCAGAGGGAACCGCTATAACCTATACTACCAACCTCCAGGGTCTTTATCCATAGAGGTCCTTAAGCCTCAGCCCTCCCCAGGTCCTCAAAGGAGCACAACTTGATATTTTGTGAGCTCAGCCGAAATGAGCTTAAACTCATCATCTGAGATATACCCATATTAAAGCGCCGCCGATACAATGTCAGCAATGGTATTCAATTTGCTCTGAGCGAGAATGCGGATCTGGTCATGCTTTTTCAACTTAATGGCCAGCCGCCGTATGATGAATTTTCCAGCAATTACAAGTAGCCCACAAGCGGCCCCAGTAGGACCCAAAACTGTGGCAATAGGAATGGCAACTACTGTAGACATTACACCTGCACCGCTTGCGCCATGACACATACCAACAGCAACTAAACCAGTGTCTACTGCACACCTATATTTTTTGTACATAGCACCATATTTTTCAATTTCTTTCTCAAGGTACTGTTTCTTGAGGGTGATCTCATTCAACCGATAGGAGTGCCCTAGATTCACATCAGGCGGCTCCAGAGGAATGGTTGGTTGTTGTTTCATACTGCCGTTGTATACATAATTCCATATGTCAACTTCAATTAGGAGTGATACTACAGTACAATTCGCCCCTTTGTTTGGAGTGGGCTGTATAAAAGTAAATGACGTTGCCTTGTTCCAGCTGTAAAGGCTGGTCTAAAGATATAACAACAGCCCTCTGGTTAGCAGGCCGGTTACAATCCGTTCAGGAGAAAATGGATGCTGTTCTACATCTAGCACAGGGACCTGAAGCAGACGAAGCCTGGAGTACATTCATACTGGACACGTCTGAGGGCTTTACACAGACCGGCGTTGAGCGAATTAACGACATCATCAGGACCTATGTATGGGCCATTCTTGCTGCTCAGGCTCAGACCCGCTCAGATATACTAGGTGTTGGAACGTCCTTTGATACCCAAAAGCAATTTCAGGCTGACGTTGAGGATGCCATCAACTCCCCAGAGGACATTTCGTCATCCATCCGCCGGTATCAGATCGTCCTCCAGAAGGCTTCCTCAAAGGGTGATTATGTGTTTGGAACGGGCCTGTACATGGCTCCATTGGATAGGAGCCTCGCCTTTGGAAATGTTGCTGGGTACAACAATCTGATTACTATCGCAACTGTGGAACAGCAGATCGGCAGCAATACTTATGTCAACACGGTTCGTGGGTTCCAGATAGAGGAGCATCAGATAGGTCACGGAGCATCAGAAGAAAAACTCCCCCCACCGCCACAGCTGCGGCCCACACATGTTCTGCCATCCAACCAGCCACCTTTGCAACTGACTTAAGCAGCCATGATACGATGGAGCCAATGATTCCTGGAAGGGCAGCTGCTGCCTTACCGGCTAGGCCCTTCGAACGTTTGCCAAGGGGTTCAGCTGTTTTTTAATCCATTCCTGGGGATCCCACCTGATCTTCTGTTAACCCAGCAGGCATTTCAGTATTGGCCCATGGTGGACTAGTCATACTCGACGTATCTATTGTTTCGCCAATCAGGTTAGTCTTCTCATCATTAATGAAGCTAGTCTCATTCCTCTCCCCTCCCATAGCCCCATCCTCCTCTGCAGTATCAAATGCTGGATTATCAAACTCCATGTCTGCATGTTAAAGATATAAGTGAAATTAAGAATTCAACATGTCGAGTACTAACTAAACTCACACCGCCGGATACGCGAGCCCCTCGGGGTAAAGGGCGTGCGACAGTCTGTAGTTATTACAAACAATCCAAGCACTATTTACCAGAACCAACAACTGCTGGTTTGCTTCCCCAATCTAGGCACAGAAGACGTCATTGTCCCAGGGACAGCACGGCTGGCCTTTACAATCACGCTGACCTCGACTGATGTCAGTCGCAGCGTTGTGCAAAACCTGGGTCGCGCCATGGTTAAGAAAATGACAATCAAGATTTCTGGCAATGAGGTCCTGTCTATTGATGACAGCGATGTGTACCATTGTTACCACAACTTGTGGCGGACTGCGCAGGAGAGACAGGGCCTCCAGTACCAGGGCAGTGACACATCAGATGACAGAAACACAACTAAGATACGAATGGGGGCAGGAGACAAGGATGAGACCGAAGAAGAGGACAAGGCCATAGCCGATGTGTATGGTAACAGATTCTACGTTCTGCTTGAGCCACATGCCATTCTACCAGAGCGCGCTTAATGACAGACTGGAATACGAGCTCAAGTTCAACGACTACAACCGCATAATTCACGCAACAGGAGACACCGACGCCAGCTACAAAATTGATGGCATCTCGCTGGAGTATGACATGGTTACCCAACCAGAGTTGGCCCGTATGATACGCACCCAGTACACAGGTCGGCTCACGATTCTGTATGACCGTGTGCTTTTTCACAGAAAGCTTGTATACAATAAAAGAGATACACTGTGGAGTATCAACCTGAACGTGCCTGCTTGCAGCAGGGAGGGCATCCTACTGCTCTTTGAAGACCCCTGGGGCGCCTCATTCGCCAGGTAAACAGAGTCGATCTACAACCCAAAGATTACGAAGGTCGAGGTGACCATTGAGGGCATCCCCAATCAACTCTATGCCTAGGGCATGCGTGGCTACCAGCAGTGGGATGAGGTGAAGAAGGCCTTTGCAGCAACGAGTAAACGAGACCCCGGTGTAGCAATAGCTGCAAAAGACATGGCATTGTCGGATGTTTCCGTAAGTATGCTCTGTGGCTCGACTTAAGGACGAGTGATGACGACCGGCTGCATGGTTGTGGCAGGGCCGTGGAGAATGCGTCTGAGGGTATCACCATTCAGATCACAAAAAAAGACAGAGGCGGCCGGCGCATTGAACATCTATATGTATATTGTTATGGATGCACAGCTTAACATTAAAGATGGCAGGTTCGTCAGCGCAGTCTACTAACAAGGTTTTGATGAAACCGAAAACTGAGTTTACATTTCCAGATGGTCCCTGTTCAGCAATTGTTTGTGGGCAGACAGGATGTGGGAAAACCGCATTCATCCTCGACCTACTTGAAGGGCCCTTCTTCGGTGCCTTCAAGCATATTGTAATCGTCTGCCCTACCATACGTTTCAACGAGGCCTATCAGACGTGGTCATGGGTGTGGGATAATTCAGAGGTGTACGTGGTTGACCCAGGGGAGCGGCTCCATGACCACTAGAGGGCTTTCTACCACTGCTTCAAGGGTTAGCCTACCCTGTACATTATTGATGACTGTTCGGCAACAAAGGCCCTAACCAAGAAGAAAGACATGTTATCAGAACTGGCCTTTAGCGGCCGCCATGGGCAGCAAAGTGTCTGGGTCCTAACCCAAAAGTACAACTCTGTGCTAAAGGATCTACGTGAGCAGACCCGTTGGATGGCACTTTTCCACACCAAGGAACGTGACTCGTTTGAAGACGCCCTACGAGAGAATGATGTGATTCCGACGAGTGAGGAACGTGCCACAGTACGCCAGCTACTAGCAAAGACTAAGCACGCAAAACTGCTGCTGAAGACTGATCAACCTACTGCATATGCTGTCAATTGAAGTGATGTTGGCATTGGTTGCGGCCGCTGCCTCAGTAACCAATTTAAGTTTCTTCATCTGGGGAGCAGTGCAATATATTAGACTTCGGAGGTGTATACGTATATTCATGGATCCTGATACCATTATTGATCAACTCCTTGAACAGGACACGGCTAGCCCGCCGGCCACAAAGCGAGTGGAACCCCATTGTCTCCTGGTGTAGATGTGTCTTCTAAGAGAGATAGGCTTGCTGCTGTCATAGCTGGGGGTCAGGCCCGTCAGTACCTCCTCCGCACCTGTCGACTGCAAAGATTGAATCAATGTCTGATGAAGAGATTACAAAGCTCTATACGAAATATCAGGCTCGGCTGGGTGCTAGCATGACGCGGTCTCTGGGGCAGTCAGTTCTCCAACTGTTTTCTGGCATTGCTTGTATGTTTCTGCCAATCCCCACAGAACATCAGCCAAATCTGATTACAGACCTCGAGACGGCCCCTTTTTTTTCGGACACGCGCCAAGAACTGCCACATGTGAACTTTATCATCGCTATGGTATGATGTTGGCTCCGCTTACCGCGGCCCTTACAACCGCCAAGTACTGCCAATTTGGAGCGAGCACCCCGGCGATCCGGGACTGGCCGTCTGACACCCCTCCTGCAGAGGACCTGCCTGCGTGCTGTCAATTGGAGGAACTAGTAGGTAACATGGAGAACGCAAATCAAGAGATAATGGCGGTGACTAGTGATCAGCCTGCGCCTCAACCTCAACCTGTGCCTAAGGAGAAACCTACAAAAGACGCTAAAAAGGCCGAAAGGGGCTGCGGTTCGAAAAGCTAATCAAAATAGACTTCTGAGAGAGCTGCGGGAGGCTATGTCCGTGCTACAGTCTGAAAATCGGCCCCCTCCTCCCGCTGACTGGGGGTCCATCGCAGGGGAGATGGATTCGACTCAGTCTTGGCCAACGTGGGCGACATCACCTTTGATTGTCGTTGGGGCGGGGGTGTTTGGACAAGCATTGTATTGTTACAGGCAGAGAGTTGTAGCCTCGCCCTCTAAACAGGTTGTGCCTAGGGGGTGCCAGCGAAGTCAGCACCTCCGGACGCTCATTAAAAGGATCTGTTTTACATGGAATAAGATGACAACACCAATTACTGATGGGAGAATCCTCTTCAACGCGCTGTACCACCGTGCAGGTGTTTCCGGTATATCAATAGGTTATGCCAAGCTCGCTAAGATCCTTCTGGTTGGTGGCGCGCCATGTCTTGATTTCACCCTACGCGACCTGGATATGACTATTGCCAATGTATCACTAGCTATGGCCACATAGGATATGCTATTTAAACAAGGAATCTTACCAGTTGATATACTGAAATAATGGCCACACTCGCGTTACTTGTTGGAGGTGCTCTTGTTAACGCCCTTGCATTATCTGGGATCAACTTTTTATTCTCTAAATTACGAAGCGGCCAAGTGGACGCGGAACGTAAACGCCATGATATGGCAATCGAGCAGCTTCAATCTGGTCAGGCAGCATGGGCTAAGAAGCCAACTGAGTGCTTAGACTTCATCAATGAGCAACTCCGCCGTCAGGGACATGCGAGCATACTTTTTGGGATGTGGACGAGGCTATGCGTGAGTACTACATCTTGACGGGTAAATCCATAGACAAGCTGAACTCTGAGCCGCAGCTTTTAGACTACGATCCTTCAGATGGTCAAAAAGGGCGTGAGGTGGCGTTCATTATACTGGGTATGACTGCGACTGGGCTGGTTGCATACAGGCTTGCTATGTAGGTCATTTTGGAGACACGGGCTTTAACTTTGTATGGATCGTCGCATGCAAAAGATCTACTATAGTCCTAAGGGCTAGTGGAAAGGCATTACAGCTATCAAGAAGCTTGCAACGGAAGCAAGGGTTTCTGAGGAAGTTGCCAGGAGGTGGCTAAAGACCAAAGTTTGATGTGCCTGTCCCTAACGATGTGCACCAAGCCGATCTCTTATTTCTTCCTCATGACGTTGTGAAGCGCTGGACTTAAAAGTATGCCATAACTGTGGTGGATGTGGCCTCGCGCTACAAGGCGGCCGAGCCATTGGCTACAAAGGAGGCTAAAGAGGTCGCAGGTGTGCTTGAAGGGATATACAAGCGAGGGCCTCTGGGATGGCCTTAACTACTTCAGGTGGACCCCGGACGGGAGTTTATGGGAGCAGTGAATCAGCAGCTAGAAAAACATGGAGTATCAGTCAGGCGCGGCCGTGTGAATATCCATCTACACCAGGGTATAGTAGAGAGCTTTAACCGAACACTTGCTGAACGACACCAGTACGCCATAGAGTTAAGGGATATTGGAAAACGATCGACTGAGTGGGTCTCTCGACTGCAGGCTGTAGTCTCTGCGATAAATAATGAGGTGACCCGGGTTACTGGGAAAAAACCTAAGGATGCTATAAAGGCAAAACAAGTTGCACAAAAGCCCTCTGCAGTCGTACCAGGGCGCCCGCTGGGGGTTAAAGAGCAAAAGCTTCCCTCTGATGTTGGCGTTCGCTACCTCTACCAGCCTGGTGAGGTCGAGCAAGACCACCGGCGGCGGGCCACTGACCCTGTGTGGTCACTCAATGTTTATCGGATTGGACGCTCTGTCACTAAATCTGGTGAGCCTGTTCTATACTATTTGTTGGATGGACCGCCCCATGGCTTTGTAAAGGAGGAACTGCTTGTGATGCCGTCCGATACCCAGCTGCCACCAGACGGTATTACTAATTAAACAAAAGCCAAGATAGGTATGATAGAAGCAACTGGAAAGTGCCCCTGGATATTACTTGGGAAGAGAGACCCTTGTGACAGGCCCTGTAAGTTTGACTTTTGTGCAATGTACAGGTTTAAGATTAAACAGGGGATCGTAAATCGGCTTTGTGCAGAGTGTCATAAGGGTATAAAAAATAACCTAAAATTATGTATGGATTGTGGATACGAAAGGGTTAACCACAAGCACCTGCGTATGAAGAAGAGGCTTGAGGGCGGTGAACCGGGTCGCAGGAAGGCCCGGGTGGCGACTCACGTTGAGACTGGTATGACTGAGGAAGTCCCTACGTCCGCCCCTCCCCATATCCCTGCAACTCATGGCTCCCCTACCCACTACGACTCATGGCCCTCCTGTGACTCGTGGCCCCCCGATAGGGGTAAATGGGTAAATGATGCTCTGAAGTGGGGGGATTCCATATCGTCGATGGGTGGGTCCCCATTTGAAGGGGGTGTTCTGGAACCGCTATTACCTATACTACTTGGGGCGTCAACTAACAATCTTGCGCTTGTCTGATAGGAACAGAAGAAAACAGCATGAACCTACGAAAGAGATCACTGGGCAAGGAAGTTCAACGAGAAGTGGATGCGAGACGATTTGGGGAAAATAAGGGAGTGATTGGTATTCGACCATGAAAAAAATTTAATGCATTGTAAACAATGCAGAGCACTCACAACCAAAGAGCAACTTTAAAAAGGTCTTTTTTACAAGTGCACTGGAAATTTCAAGGTCGAAAGCATCAAAGAACATAGACATTCACAGGGCCATGAACAGCTGGCTCCACATGAACAAAGAGTATGGTGAAGAATGTGTGAACCTGTTTCTCTTGGTGGATCTTCTCCTAACTTTCCCTGCCTCTACTGCAGAATGTGGAGAGTAGTTTCAGCTCAATGGGGCTTATCAAGAGTGAGTGGCGCTTCAGCCTCAATACATCTACCATAAATAACCACATGATAATAATGCTTCAATCAGACATTGATAGCTATGGCCCATCATGGGCCATTGAGTTACGGTGGCCCCAGAAAGAAGCGAGTCATGTTCATGGAGGGAAAAGGAGACACTGACGAGGAGAGTGACGGTGAGGAAGATGATACTTCAACTGTGTGTGTCGCTCCAAGAACTTGCCTAAAGGGAGGAGCTTAAGGACCTCTAATATAATTTGTTTATTTACGTTTTTGTATGAGCAGTTTTTTTTCAAATAATATGACCACCTGTCATCTATTTGTTGAGGTTTCAGGGTTTTTTTGGGTTTTTTTCCATATAGGCGTTTTTGTTCTGGATATTCGTTTTTGTTTGAATAAATTTGACACTCGGGGAGCAGAAAGTCCTCATACATTTTTTGGGTCGGTAGGTTTATAGGCGGGCCGGTAACTTTTTTCATGTACAGGCCCGAGTGGCCGGTAGCTGAAAAAGTTAGTTTCCACCCCTGGTCAATCGTCTTGGAATTTTTGGCCTCCGATGAATAATAAAAGAGATATTTAACGTTCTTTGGTGCGAAGCGGCATTTCGTGCATGAGCCGAGGTCAACCGGAAATGACGCATATGGAGGAACCCAGTTTCTGCCACCCAAATCAGCTTCCATAGAAACCATGTGTCTACCGTGAATTTATATCTTGTTTAGTCTGGATCAGTCATGCCGAAACGCTGCGTGACCGCGAATTGTTCGAACATTTCTTCGGGAAGCGTTCGATTATTCAGTTTTCCTCGGGAGAAGAAGTTGAGTAAGCAATAGATATCACAAGTGCGGTGTACAAGTGAGATCCAGACAGACACTGTCCATTAGGGTAGGCTTCAGATGCATGTGGTAGTGGAAGGTAAATGAGAGTCACAGGATATGATGTATGGTGAAGTGCCAGTCTTTCAAATTCTGACTCTTACAGGTCCTGGTAAGCTTGAACCACATCGATAGATCCTGATTTCACACAGATAACACAATATTGGGTCTATCAGGAGAGACTCGTTGTCTCTCAGAGATGTTGTGTTTTCAGTTGTGACTGTGTCAACGTTCCACTCAAAACCAGGAATGGCTTAGAATGAATGTGAATTTCTTCAAAGGCTGTCCTGAAATCTGCACACCTGTAACAGAATTTTACAGAGTTTGAGAGGAAATGGTTCCAGCAAGTTTGTGATGCAATGGTTTTGGCAATTTACAATAATAAAACCAATTATTGAACTATTATTATTTCAATTTAAAAAAAGCAAAATCAATTCTGGAAAAGACAAAGAAATGAACATTTACCAATCGTCCACTTCGTGGCATTCATCGATGACAACAGCAGAAATTTTGATCCTAAATGTGGAGTTGTCCAGAAGAGATTTGGCGGTGGATGTTGCGAATAGGGCCTCCGGATGGCAGAGAATAATGTTGTAATGACCTTTGATCACCCTGTCCATCGATCCTTCATCTACAAAAAAAAACACAAACTGACGATGAGCACATGTTTTTCTGTGCAGTAAACACAGTGAACAATGTAGATGTACCAAATCTTTGTCTGTTAGTCTATACTGAACTTGTGTTTACATGGAAATCTAATATAAACTAGATTATACACCCACTGAATGTAAACTAATATAAATTCCATATTAAATTTGCTGACTCACCAAGAGTATCCAAGACCGAGCAGTCTATGGCTAGTCGGCAGGTTGCGCTCTCGTAGCTTTTGAAGATGGTCGGCCTGGATGATATTGAGCGGACAAATCACGATTACCGACGAGCGCGAACTCCCATCGGGGGAGGGTAGCAAATCTGGGAGCAAATGGTATATCAGGCTCTTCCCATATCCCATTGGTAGATTGGTAGAACGTCTTTTCCGACGAAAAATTTCTCCAAACACTCTCGTTCCTTGTCTTTTAGTTCCAATCCCGGCTTGTAACTCAGTCGATTTTCGATTGCAAATTCGTTTTCACCATTTTTAGAAACGCTTTACGGCCAAGAAACGTCCGCGGAACTATGTTTTCCGATAAATGCCTCATATTGGGCCTACAGAAAAGTTTTTCACAACAAAATGTAAATTATTCTTCTAATCGAACACAACAGAAAATATTTTTGTAACATTAAAGAGTTGACAATTCGTATAAATATTTCCTCGCGTCCCGAATTTGTCCTAAAGCGATTTAGGGAGAGGCAAACCCTAGTCTGCGATAAGGACCGCCATCAACGATGTGACGTCACACTTTGCAGTCATGGCGTCACTCTCCATGGCAGACATGTTTGAAACTATGCTAACATAACAAAAGCGAATCCTAGCCTGCGCAGAAGCCGATGCGCAAGAGATCGGTATGGCGTGTCATTGGGGTCTGAGAGTATACAACTAGCTATATATATATATATATATATATATATATATATATATATATATATATATATATATATATATATATATATATATATATTATATACCAATGCCACTGTCGCTCGGGGGGGGGGGGTAATTGACTTTAGTACCAGTGATATACAACACCCTGGCATGGGCGCGACGCAGGAGTTTGGCTTCGCAAGCTTGTTTGTTTATCGCCTTTAGCCTGGCTATAATTGAAGTAGTGAACTATGGAAGACGCTCGGTCTTATCGCGACCTTGTCTCGATTTCTTATCGCGGGGTCATTGGTCTGTGAGCCAAAAACCGCGAGAAAATAAGCGACCGGAAAGGAGGGATAAAATTGAGGGTTTCCGCCTCGAAAAATATGCCGTTGGCCTGAAACGCGGGGTGGCCGGTCAAATGGTACGTCGTGACGATTATGCATTTTTCATATGGAGAGATTGTATTCCAGCAATAATATACGTAATGTTCTGTAAAGAGAGGACTCCTTTCATGGATGGTTTCACATGTGCGAGCGCATCGATTGGGTTTGTCAACAAACGACACTGATTGCAATATGTTGGATGGGGATGGGGTGGGGGGGGGGATAACGTTGAGGTGAGAAAGAGGAATAGAGCGTGTAGTTGGCTGGAGAGAGGGTTAGAAGCCCCTGAAGGGGGGGGGGACACTTGGCCTTAACTCGGATAGGGGTGTGCCACGGGACCTCGAAAACCCGTACCCGTTGTACAAGTTGAAAATAGCAAAAAGCATACCCCGTCGTACAAGGTATTATGCGAATGTATAACCCGTTGCACAAGGTGAAATGGCAAAAAAGCGTACCCCGTCGTACAAGGTATTATGCAAATGTATAACGTATAATCAATCCGTCGTACGTCGTAGGCAGGATAAAAGTTGCGGATAAATCTCAAAATGTTATGAGAAGATTTCTGATTACATGCACTAACAACTTTGCGCGCTTGCACGGTCGAGCCACAGGGATTTTTATTGGCCGGCCGGCCGCTATCTTCTATGTATACATAAACCATAAAGGGTCCGTATACATAGAAGATATCGGTTAGCCAGTCAATGCAAATCCCTATGGGCTGAGCGTGTGATTCTCGGGGCGTCAATTCATTGCATTTGCATTGTCATACTACATGGGGAAAACATACCCCGCTATACAAAACGAAGCCTCCAAAAAACCCGCGCGGCACATGTATACTACCTCTATACACTTAAGTGTACCCCCCCCCACTCCCTCGGGGTTAGAAGTCAGGTGTTTCGCTTGCTGGTGATGACCCAGAATAGTCGCTTGCTAGGTAACCTCGTTACAAATATGGGGCTGAACAATCTCTTTAATCTATATATTTCGCTCGATTGATATAAATCGAGCAACTCGAATTTTTTGGAGGTACCAAATGGCTAACATCAACATGTACCACTATCAATAATATGTTAAGATATAAAGTACCAGCAATATATGGTTTTGTGTTATTTTGTATGCACATACACATATCAAGGTTGTGCAGTGATTGAAGTCCGTTTCACTATCACAAACTGCACCCATTGAAACTTGTCAGCCTTCTCCTCCGGAAACTCGGGAACGTTGTGCACAAACTTAACGAGATCTGACAAGGGAAGGGTTTATCGGTACTCCAACACTACTGTGTTGTAAAAGGTAAAGTAGATATGAGGAGATGAGTTTGACGTAACCGCCGTTTAGGGTAAATAGAAAAAAAATAGGGAAATCCACGTGTATGAAAACACAGGCGCTCGGTTCCCGATGCCAAGCCCCATCCGAGCGCTGAGCCGCTAGCTATTTATCTGATTATTATATATAGATGTAGATGAAAATGAACAAAAAGGGTTGAAAAGATAGAAATGCGAATGATTATCCTAGGGCATGTCTACACCAGCTGATTGTCCGGACCGGGCCATCCCAGCCTCTCTCTCGTCTTGTCGAAATCCGGGCCAAAGTGGTGTGTTGCAAATATGGCCGTCCACTCACCCACCAGGATCCCACTGCCAACTGACACGAGTCGCAACCATCGGCAAACATGTTCCCCCTATTAGTCAACACACAGGAGGATACAGTGGGCCTACTGTACCCCGGACCCACTGTGGGCTCAATAACGAGGTCTACAAAAGTTCCTATACGAGCACACAAGTGCGAAATGGCGCCGCGCTTCTCTTCGGCAGATGTTCTAGAACTGACGTCACGACCAAAAAAAAACATTGGCGGCGTGCTTTTTTAAGCTCGACGCTGATGCTGGTCAAAAGAGGGATGTGACGCGGTTATGAATAAGTATATGGGGTAAGGTGTGTTACAAAAGTGAGTCTATCGGATCCTTCTATTATAATTTGGACGAAAAATAGGAAGAAATTACGGCTGACATGAATTCGAAACGACAAATCGTGACTTAACCGGTTAGGGAATCACACCCCAGATTGAAAAAAAGCGATATCACACGTGGGAATATCGACTTACTTGAGCTGGTCGTTTTTTCATGGAATATCACGCATACTGGAAAGATGACAGGAAACAACTTATTCTAAACTGCCGCCTATGAGTATGAATGCATTGGAGGCCGCCGAACAAGTGTTAAACCAAGCCACCTGTGATGTCACGCATCACAACAAATCTGACAAAGTCCAATGAGCTGTTCACAAGGTGTGCGTTGTTTCTTTCATGCCGGCTTGAAATAACACCTTCAGTAGGGTCAAGTGGGTTCTGTTTATGGCTTCCATTGCGTTGTGTGTTGTCAACATATACTTTCTCCTTGTCTGTATTTATCTGTGTTTGAGGTTCATTATGTTTCCAAATTTAAATATTCATAAGAAATACGACAAGAAGTGACAGCGTCTTTAATACGAATGAGGTCAGCAACGCGTCAAAAATAGTAGCGAGTTTTTTTCTTACACGATCGCTCGCGCTCCTCGGAAAAAAATATGTGGTCGGTGGGGTTACTCGTAAAATATAGAGTGCGTTCACAAGTGGTCGATTGAGTTATTCGTGAAATATAGAGAGCGTTCAGTGCTCAACAAATGCGGTGTCTTGCCAGTATTAATGCCAATTTCTATGTTCAACGTGGCTATTTATGGCTAACAAAAAATGAGCATATAAGGGATGTGTTTGGTATCATTTTAAAACTTGGATCCACGAACTGATATAGTTGAGTTATTTTAGTTTTCATGAGTTATTTTGCATAGTCAAAATAAGTAGGTCGTTAGTGATACACCCCATAAATAGAACTACATTTGTCGTATGATTGATTTCGTCGTGTTCATGATTGAACCCCGGGGGGGTGGGGGGGGGGGCACTTGGCCTTATTCTGGATAGGGGTGTGCCGCGGGACCTCGAAAACCCGTACCCGTCGTACAAGGTCAAAATGGCCAAAAGCATACCCCGTCGTACAAGGTATTATGCGAATGTATAACCCGTCTTACAAGGTGAAAATGGCAAAAAAGCATATCCCGTCGTACAAGATATGCATTTGTATTGTCAACGATCGATAGGAAATATGTATATTCAACCCGTTATACAGGTGGGAAGAGAAAAACATACCCCGTCGTACAATACGAAGCCCCCCAAAAACCCGTCGTACAGATTGTAGCTGAAAAACATACCCCATCGTACAAGTATGAGGCCCAATAAAACCCGTCGTACAAGTCGAGAGGCCGAAAAAACATACCCCGTCGCGCGGCACATATATACTACCTCTATACACTTAAGTGCCCCCCCCCCACCCCACCCAGGGATTGAACTTACCTGAACCGGACCATACCGCTGATCCTGGCAGGTCGTAGATGAGGAGGATAATATATTCTGATAACCTAAACTAATTATAGACGACCCACTACAATGTAATTATTTGCTACAGTTATTTCATTTGGTACTGAATGTGCGAACCGAACCCACTGTAGTAAGAACAAATACGTTTGTTGATGTTGGTCTCCGATAAACACAGACAGTGAATCGGACAGACAGAGAGGCATGTATACACACATATATAAACGGAATTACCTGCCCCGTGCCCTGTCTTGCCCCGTACCCTAGCCCCTTACTGATGTCTGAAATGAATATTTAACTCAACGCACACACACTAAATTAATTCACAGTACATATCTTGATTCAGTGCACTAACATCAACATATCCACTCCGGATGATAGGGATAGAATACGAACAGCTTTCTTAATCATAGACCTTTTATCTAACAGTGAATTTGTGCGCCAGAGTACGACGCATTTAGAGATATACAGGCATTAATCATAAATAAGCTTAGGTCAACCTGAAATCGGTGGTCTGGATAGGGCTTGCCGATTTTGACAGCCATGATTTTGCTTCAATGACTACAACTCCACGTGTTGTCGCGTTAACATTTGGTCATCAAATATTTGAATTAGCAAGCGTCGTATCTCCGTAGCAACCCGCTGCGTCTTTATATCAGGCGATTACCCTAATTCATCTTAAGAACTACCGATGTATTTGGGGAATCTTAAGGGTACGCCCGTGAGACTAAAAATACTAATGCCAATATTCACGACGACGTTATAATAAAATGCGCATCCGCGTAGGGCTTTATAATTGCATGTGATAAAACGAGTCATCTCAACCACGATCTTTTATGATATGAGCTCAAACATATATTGTCCAGTAGCATAAAGACGAACGGGGCTGGATCTGGGGGTCCTTCAGACCTGTGGGTCCGGGGATAGAATAGGCCCACTATATCCTCCTGCATGTAGTAAGAGGCGACTTATATGGGGCAACCTGTTGGCCATGGGTTGCGACTTGTGTCAGGGGACAATGGGTTCCTGGTTGTTGAGCCACGTGGTCCCTTTGTGGGCCATATCTGCAACACACTACTCTGGCCCAGATTTCACCTGGACGAGAGGCTGGAAAAGCTTGGGGATTGCCCCGCCCAGAGCCATCTTGCCGTGTTAATGTCTGCACAGCACAGTGCGTTGACGAACATATTTCCAAAAGTACTTCTTGTCATGATTGACTTAATCCATAAGAAAGGGATACTTTAATTGGACGAACTGGCTTTGTTGACTTCAGCGGCAGGGTCCAGGATGGACAGGCTAAAGGCGTTGTGTGTTTTTGACCTTTTTTAAGGTTCACTAGTCACCCTCTCCGCAGAGCCCATTGGGCTTTGCCTATTCGTTTTCTCTGCTAACAGTGGCATGTTCTTTGCCTCCCATGACATGTTTGCTTACTTAACTTGTTTGTCCAAATTGATAGTCCTTGGCCGTTGTTAAGGCCGAAATTAGCGGAGTTACGTACATGTCATAGCAGTGCTTAGCGCGTGCCCAACAAATGGATCGGCTGGTGTTCTAGTTGGATCGGCAGAAACATACAAGCAACACCTGAGTTTAGCTGTAGATCTGCCTGACGTCATGCTAGCATCTAGCCTCAAGCCTCGTATCTCACATACAACTTGGGGATCTCTCTGTCAGACATTAATTCAACCCCCTGTGACAACTCTCTTAGTCTTCGAAGAAGACATGTCCGCTCTGGGTTCGACAGCTGGGGCACGTGTGCGAGCACAGGCTGCAGGGCCCAGAGTTGAGCGCTGGGACTCTGCAAGGAGATGTGACCAATGATACTATCAGAATCCATATTACGTGCTGTTTCTAATATATAATTTCAAAGTCTAATAGTCAGACTGGCCGGCCACTGCCATGGAGCTGGTCGTCGTCACTCCTCCTCAGTCACAGCCACAGGACGTACTTGCTGGTCAGTAACTCTCCTAGAGACACGTCCGCCAAAGCCAGGTCTTTTGCAGTCATTGCCATGCTAGGGTCACGTTTACTCGTTGCCCTCAATGGTCATTACGACATTCGTTATGTTCGGTTTGTGGAATGACTGTCTTCCTGACAAATGAGGTATTGGCAGGATTCCTTTCATGCTGCGAGCCGGTACGTCCAAGTTGATGTTCCTAAAGGGTCTAGTCGGTAAGGCAGCAGGTGTCCTACCAGGGATGATCGGCTTCATATTATCATGGCTGCTCATGTCATCTTTCTGATGCTCCGCGACCTTCTACGTCAGTAACAAGCCAAAGCACAACTAAGCCTATTGCGATTCCGTCCACATGCGCCTTTGCCATAGGGGTTCTATTTATAACAGTAACGACTTGAGGTGAGGGACTGTTGTGTCCGAAGGACCCTGCTGTGCCCTGTGGCTTGTCAAAGCTTCCTTCATGGGAAGGCGCCGCCACATTGACATCAGTGTTGATGCTAATCTGCTGTTGCTCACTCGCAATGGTAATCAGGTTGTTGTACCCAACGACTTGGACTACGCAAAGAAGCATGTTGCTTGGCGCCATGTAGAGCCCAATACCAAAGACAAAGTCCACTTTGGACCAAGCAAACTTCAGGACATCTTGGTACTGTTTTATTGAGGCTGGGAGGTCAATGGCGCTTCCAATGGCATTTTCAAAGTTGGCCATGAACTGCTTCACAGTGCCGGTAACTAAGATGCGGCTACGAGTCTGTGCCTGTGCCCAGACATTGGTCCTAATGCTGTCATTAATGCGCTCAACGTCAGGCTGTGTGTAGCCCTCAGACAAGTCTGTGTCGTAATTGACAAGCCAAGCCAATCTTTAGGCATCGATGATGAGCAGAACCGAGAGGTTTTGGTTTTACCTTGACCTGAAACTAAGGTCATCGAATAACTGATGACTAGTATCTCTAATTACTCCTTCAATAATGGTATATTGCGTATATGTGCGAATATGAAAGTCCGTATACGAGCGTTTATATATGTATGCATGCGTTTGCCCAAGCAGGGGTGAAGGCCATTTTATATCGATCTTGAGGAAAAAACCCAAGGATTGTCAAGAATAGTCACGAATTCGTTTTTATTCGTACCTGGTTCGTACATGCATTCGGCGTATTCTTAACTGATTCGTAACTGATTCCTAACATTCGTGCAATATTCGTAATAGATTCGTGTAAATCGTAGTGAATTCTTGACAATATTCGTGCGAATCCAGCCAAATCCCAAGAATATTCGTAACTCTATCGTACCTGCATCGTAACTGGATCGTAGAGCGTCACAAATCGGACCAGAAAATTTGCAAAATTCCACCAATCTTCATGAATCATAAAATTTACGATTCGTGGGACATGTGGTCTGTGTGAAAAAGTAACGCAACATACATGCATACATACAAGTATGCATTCATAGTTGTATCAAGACCGGTCCCCTGACCACGTTGTCCAAGCTCTCTACACCTTCAGCTTGCATAACATGGTACGTGGCCTGCTACCATCTCCGCGACTGCTATGACAATTCAGGCGTAGAAGGGCCTATGTGAGTATATATATACTATATATAAATATATATATCAATATTAATATATATATATATTGATATAATAATATATATATATATATATATGATATATATATCGTCCATATATAAGATATAATATATATATATATATATATATATATATATATATGATATATATATTTTCATCACTCATGTTTTGCATTATTTCTACCATTT
>CM067347.1:8844654-8984758 GCA_034190875.2 Urechis unicinctus
TTTTTTTGTATTTTACACTGCAACTCCAAGCACACAACTAAAAGCACACACCTAAGCACACAGTCTAAGGGGTGGTGAGTGTCTTGACCGGAGTGTCAACTGCTGTGGAGTCAATATCCATCAGGATCTCAGACAGGCTGAATGAATGTGGCCAGGAGGACCTCCGGGGCTTCTAGCTCTCACCAGGAGGCACTAGGGTGATGTAGGTAGCTGTCTGTGAGGACCTGTGGGTATAATGTGTGGCATTAACTTATGTCTACTTTGTTTTATGTTTTGGTTATATGTTGAATTTAACCTTATATATAATTTTATTTTATGACAGAGGGCCACATGGTAGATTAGTTTTTAACTAAATGTGTTACTCTCTATAAATAAAGACTCTTATCTTACCTTTGACGGGCCAGCTCCTATTGGCTGGGCTGGGAACTGCCCGTGGCTGGCTCCTGTGAGTGGCACACCTACCGAGCTGCAGCCATCGGTCTGGACTGCCACAGCGAGGGGTCTGGCTGCCGAGGAGATGCTGGTGCTGATCTTCCTGCTGAGTTGTATAGAAGGTCAAACATGGCATTCTAGAGGTCGCGGTAGATGGACTGGGGCAGATTCTGGAAAGCACGCCCGAGGTACTCAGCAAACTTTAACCCCTCTGGGTGGGGGACCTCAGCCACAGCAGGGGCTTGCAGGATCTGTAACATCTTCTCCTGGCGGTCCTCGCAGATGTGCAGCTCCTAGTCCAAGGTTTCGGACCCCATCACTCTATCTATGGCTCCCCTGGAGCTCGGCATCGTCACAGACGAGCTCCCGGGAGTGGTGGTGGACGGTATGGTGGTCACTGTAGACTGCGGCTCCTCTTCCCGGGACTCCTCACCTTGGCTGGTGGCGGTGCCACTCCGGAAGCTCTGGACTGTGCGCTGGATGACTTGTCCGATGTGAGGCATCAGGAACTGTAATCTAGTCCATATCCACTGTTGGCGGTCTGTCATCTCAACAGTTGCCTGCCTACTCTTCTTCCTCCTGAGTTTCCCCATCTAGGTACGGACGCTCTCATCTCCTGGGCCAGATCTTCCCACGCCTTATTTTTTTTACAGACAAAGGTGTGGTCTCTCCGCCTCTTGTTGTAGATGAATCCTCTCAAGGAAGAGGGCCACATCCTCCTGTTCTTTTTCTGTGAAGTCAAGCCACGAATTCACGAATCCCCGAATGCGTTAAGAATACCTACAAATGCCTACAAATTGATTACGATTCAATTACGATGCCTAAGAATGCACTACGAATTTGTTACGAATTAGCTAATATTTTTTGGAATCGGGAGTTAGTGGCCAAAATTTTGAATAAACCGTATGCTACGAATTCCCGATTGCTCAAGAATTGCAAGAAATGACTACGATTATATACGAATCAGTTAAGAACTTCCCGAACTGATGACGATTCAACTACAAATCCTGATATGTATCAATTCGTGGGATTCGTAGTCTGTGTGGAATAGTAACATAGCTAGTACCGCTTCACCCAGCCAATTGCAGACATCTTGCAGTTTCTGGTGGTGATCCAGCGTTCTGCAGTTTCTGTCGTCCTGGAGTACAAACTGTTTCTCGATGAGCTGTTTGTCATAGCAAGCCAGTAGCCAGACTGCAATCGGCTGGTCTTTCGTTGCCTGTTGAATTGCCCGCCAGATGTCTCCCCCATAAATCTCAACCTGCCTGGAGCGGGGAAATTGTTGGTTCTTCGACCAGACATCGCCATTGTGGGCGATGAACGCTATTGGCCGCCACAGGCTGCGCTGGTAGTTTCTCTGTTGTGGATGTTCTCGCCTGCAATGTCTTTCAAGATGATTGCACGTTTTATGATCCTCTCGAGGTCTGCAATGTTGTGAATGGTGGCGCCTGGCCCATGGACCCGCTCCTCCCACTGCTGTATTTTCTGCTTCCTCGTCTCTGTGAGCCAGTACAACACGCCGTTACAGCGCCGTCAACGTCAAACTCATCTTTGGGGAATCCAGCATTTCGGCCCACGGCTCTTTGGGGATCTCTAATAAGCGTGGCAAAAATTAAGAAACATTAGAGGTTCGCCGCTAATTCATTAACGTCCACACAAAGTTATTTACTTGATCGAATTGAGTTTGAGAAAACAATATCCTGGGTTATATCAAGCAGTTGACATAAACAAAACCCGACAATGTAGTTAGACATTAAAAGAAACAACTCTCTGTTAAATTGATTACCACAACAGACGTATCTTCGATGGTAGTTACTCTCTGACTCTCACCCGAAACTTGTTTCTGTTAAATTGATTATCACAACAGACGTATCTTCGATGGCAGTTGCTCTCTGACTCTCACCCGAAACGAGTATTTTTCCCCATATCACCCACGTGACTATGCGATAACAAACACATGTATGTGTGTTTATGCATGTACGAACAGTAGACGCTTCCTACAGACGAACACATTAAAATATCAGTTCAAGGGGTTTGTCGATCTCTTGTCAATCGTCACATAGAATCTTTGATCGCAGTTGGCTAATGTTGATTGCAATGATGAACGGCTATACGAACTGACGCCTTTCAAATATATTGTGCTATCGATCAGGCGATTCGGAAAACTGCTTCTATCAGTTACGGCGCCAGTCTATGGCAATGAGTGATGGTTGCCTGAATATGGACTGTTTGCGTGAAATAACTAGGCCCCTAATGCTGGAATCAGCCATCACTGCCGAATTATATCAGCATTCGACATGTTGTATTTTACGGGGTATTGGCTGCGTCGCCGCAGGGACCTTTAACTTTTGATGGCACATTAATGTTATTGTTAGAAAGTAGACAGGTATTTATTGCTCTTTTAGGACCACATGGGGGCTGTGGTAGAACTTCCGCAAGTGGATTATGACCCATTAGATATGAGGCATGCCTCCTGGGTTGGTCATATTTTCTCTTTTGTGCAAGCAGATTAGTGGTTTAGCAGGGCGCCCACTGACCTACATGGTTATATGAACGCTGTCAATGATGACCTGCACAGCTGAAGGTGGTGCTTACTTTGGACGAGGAACAATCTGCATGTTAGCGCAGTTCTAGATGACACGATCCATTATGAAGAGGCTTGAGTTTTGACGAAAATAACATGAATGATTTGTTAATTGAATCCTCGGTTTAACCCATATATGTCACTGTTATCGCTTAAGTAGCTAACGTGTTTGAAAATACTTCATCTGCACATAACCGCCATGATTTTAATTACATTAAAGAATGAAAATATAGGACGTCATCAATAAAGATTTGTGGCTGTAAATGAAGAGCAACAAACGTTTGTGGAGAAGTACAACATAACATTCGTTATGGAAAAGGGGACTCGTCTAGTGCCTGTATTGATTTCAAGAGATAGCATCATGGCCATAGTTGGGTGTCTCCATCCAATGACTATGTATTTGCCTATAGGCAACAATTAGATTACAACACTGTAGGATATAATGACGTGAGCGATATTTGTACAAGGCTTGAGATGCCAACCATAACAGCCACAACAGTACACCACCAGTCGTCCACCGTTTTCTGGGGCATTGGACTTGCACTCGGAAACTTGGCATCGGGAAAAGAGCGCCTGTTGTCGCAACCTCATACCAAATAGATGTACCGTCACCCATAACCGCATTGTTCAACCCCTCCTCAACGCAATTTCCTTGCCCCACCCTGGCCTTTCCCACTCATTGCAATCAGTGTTTAACACGACGCGCTGGTAAGAATGAATTCAACCATAAAAGGACTCATTTCTTTAAATACTATCGTGGGAATGGCATTATCAGTTGAGCTTAGTACTGCCTAACCACGGCGCGGCGGCAAATGTGTATGCGACGAATCCCGATTAGCCAATCACAGCTCACCACATCAAGCCACCCCCATTTTTCGCTATAAATACTGCTGCATCAGACACACACGCCACAGACAGATAGATCCACGCCAGCAGCCTTCACTCAGTCAATTTACACTTCCCGGACCTTGACTCACTTAATCACAGAAACAACAAGAAAGAGCGTGCGAAAGGGCGGCAAATGCGTACGCGACGAATTCCCAGCCTCAGACCACCTCTTTACCCCAAACAAACTAGTACAAAAACGCATATATAAACGCATTAACGAAAACATACACCACCTCTCCGTTCCTCCCTCAAGGTCCCGTGGTGATTTACAATTTTTTGGCAGCTCAGGACATGAAGTTAAACCTATCTAGGAACATGAGATTTAAATATTGCTGCATTAAACACACACGACAAATTCCCATTGAACCCGCATATAAAACATTGAATCGATTCTCTCAGATACTACTCCAAATTACTCTGCAGGCGTCTTACATCATCTAAAGCTGATCTGGCATGCCTTATGGTGAATTGGTTTTTATGACCATTAACTTTATACCCTTTAACGTGTGTTTGTATACTAAATTGTGCTGCCTTGTAGAAAGCAAATACATGCATATATTTCATTGAAATTTCCCCTGAATATTTATTACCTTATTTACTGACAACATGCGGGCACAGTTTCGTGGAATGTTGACAAGTAATTACACTGAAATCTGACCTAAATATTTCCTTATTAGAATTTGTTCCATTGGATTTTGATGGGCCATTAACTATATACTCCCTAACTTGTGTTTGTATGCTAAAGTGGTGACCATGGTGATAGCTAATGCGTGCATATATTTCATTGAAGTTTGACCTGAATATTTCCCAATTCACTAATTACATCCCTGTACAGTTTCGTAGATTTATGACAAATACTAATCTAGGCAGCTTCATTAAAATAATAGAATTGCATACAAATTCCCATTGAATCCACATATAAGCCATCAAATTGATTCTCTCGGATACAGCATGATCTGGCATGCCTTATAGTGAATGGATGCCATTAGGTTTTGATGAACTCCCTAACTTGGTGTTTGTATACTAAATTTGGTTGCCATACTAAGAGCCCATGCATGCACATTTTTAATTGAAATTTTCCTTGAATATTACCTTATTAAATAACTGAATCCCTGTCAGTTTCGTGGATTTAGGACAAGTAAAAATCAAGTCAGCTTAAATACAATTTTGCCCAATAGCATTGTATACAAATTCCCATTATACCCACAAATAAGCCATTAAATCGAATGTTTCAGATAACACACAAAATAAATATGCATGCTACTTACATCATATAAACATGGTTTGGCATGCCATATAGTGAATTGGTGCCGTCGGGTTTTAATGACCATTAACTCTTTTCCCCCTAAAATGTGTTTGTATACTAAATTTGGCTGCATTTGAGAGAGCATATGCCTGCATATATTTCATTGACATTTTCCCTGAATAATGCCTTATTTACTGATTAAATTCGTGCACGGTTTCATGGGTTCATGACAAGTAATAATTAAATCCACTGAAATAAAATATTGCCCAATAGCAATTTATACAAATTCCCTTTCAATCGATTCGCTCAGATACCACTCAAAATTACTGTGCAGGCGTCATTATCTGGGATGCCATATAGTGAATTGGTACAATCGCGTTTTGATGACCAATTACTTTATACCCCCTAATATCTGTTTGTAAACGCAAATACACACTTAAAAACACAAAAAACACAAATTCGTACGTATACGCACACAAACGCATTAAAACGCACCTATACACACGTAAACGGATATATCCGCACGTATACAGATATAAACACACATATACGCACTAATGACACAAATATCACAAATTCGCACGTATACACAAACATACGCATGCATACAATAACGCACGCATACGTACATGTACACATATATACGAACATGCACGTATAGGCACGCATAAGCTATGACACGCACGCATACACGCGTAGTTGTACTTATAAGCACATTAACGCACGTATACACACGTACACAAACATGCGTGCGTGTATGCGTTTATATCTGTATAGGTGCGGATATATATCCGCATACGTGCGAATAGGTACAGGAGCGTATATGTGCGTAAACGCACGTTTACTTAAGTTTAAGTACGTGTACGTGAGTGTACGTTTAAAATCGTGCGTATTAAGTTTTTACGTACAATTACTCGTGTATGCGTGCGTGTATTTTCGTATGCGTTATTACACATGCTTTCACAAATTTTTCGTATATTTTCGTACATGTACGTGTATGTGCGTACATGTACATGTATGTGTGCATATGCGTGTGTATACATGCGAATTTGTGTTATTTGTGCGTATATGTATGTTTATATCTGTGCGTATATAGGCGTGTATGTGTGCATACGTGTTTTTTTGTGCCTAAACGCAGGTATACGTGCGAATTGGCGTTATACGTGCGGATATATCCGTATATGCGCGTATATGTGCGTTTTCATGCGTTTATACGTGCATATATTGTCGTATATGTACGTAGGCGTGCGTTTTTGTATTCGTCGGATGCGTATATAAACGTGCGAATTCGTTTTTTTGTGTGTCTTTAAGTGCGTATATGTGTGTTTTTATCTGTATACGTGCTGATATATCCGTACACCTGTGTATAAATGCGTATTGTATGCGTGTGTACATTTGCAAATTTGAGTTTTTTGAGTCTTTATGTGCGTATATGTGTGTTTTTATTTTTATATGTGCGTATACATGCGGATATATCCGTATTCGTGCGTATAGGTGCGTTTTCATGCCTGTACGTGCGTAAGTTGGCGTATAGGTGCGTATGCATTCGTATACATGCATGAACGTGCGTTAACTTTATTATACATGCGTATATATGAGTGTATGTGTGTATACGTTCATATATGTAGGTATATTTGCGTATATTTATGTTGGTATATTTTCGGGTATAGACGTATGCTTGCGTTTTTGTATCCGTGCGTATGCGTGTGTATACGTGTGTATACGTGCGTATTTGTGTTTTTTGTGTCATAAAGCGCATATATGTGTATTTATATCTTCATATGTGCGTATACGTGCGGGTATGTGTGTTTATATCTGTTTCCGTGCTTATATATGCGTATACGTTTGTATAGATGCGTTTTCGCGCGTGTACACGAGCGTTTTTGTACGTGTGCGTATGCGTGCGTATACATTCGTGTACGGGTATGCTTGCGTGTATTTCCGTATGCGTGAGTATATGTGCTTGTACGAGTATATATATATGTTCGTATTTTTGCGTGTATACACATATGCGTGCGTTTTTGTATGCTTGCGTGTGCGTTTGCTGAAGTGCAAATTTCGATATTTGTGTCTTTCAATTCGTATATGAGTGTATTTATATGTATCCATGCGTATATATACGTATACATACGTATTGGTTCGCTTTCATGCGTGTACGTGCGTATGATTTCGTATATGTGCGTATACGATCGTTTTTGAACGCGTGCGTTATGTCCGCTTATACATCCGTATACGTACGTGTGCGTGTGTTGACCTAAGTAAATATTAATTTTTTATGCGTGCTACACATGAATGTAAATGCATATACGTGCGTGAAAGTTAATATATTTGCGTATATTTACGTAAGCGTATGTTTTTGTATGCGTGCGTAAGTGTGTGTATGCGAGCGAAAATGTTTTATTTGTGTTTTTAAATGCGTATATGTGAGTTTATATCTATATATGTGCGTATACGTGCGAATATATCCGTAAAAGTGCTTAACGATGAGTTAACATGCGTGCACGTGCGTATATTTTCGTATATGTGCGTATACGATCGTTTTTATGCGCGTGCGTATGCGTGCGTATACGTTCGTATACGTGCGTGTACGTGTGTTTACTTCAGTTTACGTGCGTATACGTGAGTGTACGTGTGCATAATTGCGTATATGTGCTTTTACGTACAATTACGGCAGCAGCGTCATCACCAAATGCCACAGACGTTCCGGTACACCAACTTGTGAAATCACAGTGCGTGGTACTGCAGCCCAAGACTGGACAGAAGGAGAGCAATGACAACACATCAGCCGCAAAGAAGGAAAGTAGCATGACGATGAAGGATTCCAGTATACATTCTCAGAGAAGTAGAAAACGAAGAGGCGAAGAGGCGAAGTCGACTGACAATCACAGGCACTACACGAAGCAAGTAGGACTTTTTAAGGGTGCGCTGGAACCTAGTCGCGACATATTTATGTACCGAGTCGCCAAAGGAACTGATATTAATCATATAGGGATTGCAAGTCACTGTTAGATCTATTGACAAGATTTCCAGTACTGAGTCGAAATTCGACAGTTTCATATCATCTAGATACTGTGCAATCCGTTGATAACTGGGCCGAAAGTGTTTGTGTCCGGAGGTTTTTCAAGTGTAAGCAAGTAAGTAATGAAGACAAAAGTTCGCATAATGTTGTCGACTATTATCGGTCCATATTTTGTTACTTTTGATCCATACATAAATGGCTACCAAAAACAAATTAAACGTCTTTTAATTGTAAAGGACATGCTATTGATCGTGTAGCTTATATCCAGTCATTGCTGCGAAATTGTAATGCATTGTTACTCCGAGAACACTAGTGTTTACAATTGGTGCCTATTTGAAAATCAATTGAACGATTCAACTGTGATAGGCGTATCAGGGGTCGATGAGGGTCAATTACTGAGCGGGCGACCATACCGTGGGTGTGCCATCGCTTTCAAAAAGTTGCTTGGTTGTACAATTAAGCCACTGTTTGTAACATACTTAGTGCTTGCGTGATAGCAGTACCTAACCGCGCTTAAATTATTCTTATCTCTGTATACATGCCGTGCTACTCAAACTGATGTAGTAATATAACATTGTATCGAGATGTGTTGAGCGATATAAGGACGTTAATTGCACTTAAGAATAATTTGGAATGATGTGTTGTCATTGGTGGTGATTTTAGTACTGACCTAAGCAGAGATAACTCAAGACACACTAAACTGCTTAAGACATTTTGTGAGGACGAAAATATAAAATTTGGTATATTTGCATATATGTACGTATGCGTATGTTTTTTTTAATGCGTGCGTATACCTGCTTGTTAGTGTATATACGCGAGCATATGTTCGTATATTTGAGTATCAGTACCTATGCGTGCGCTTTTATATGCCGGCGTATACGTGCGTATATTGGTATATTTTCGTATATGTACGTATGTGTGCGTTTTTGTATACGTGCATATGCTCGTGTTTGCGGGCGATTTGTGTTATTTGTACCTTTAAGTGCGTATATGTATGTTTATATATTTATATGTGCGTATTCTTGCGGTTATATGCATATACGTGCGCATAGGTGCGTTTTCATGTTTGTACGCACGTGTTTTCGCGTAAATGTGTGTATACGTGCGTTTTTGTACGGGTGCTTAGCGTGCGTACATATTCGTATACTTGCATGTACGTGTGTTTACTTAAGTAAACGAGCGTATACGGGAGTGTACGTGTGAATAAGCGCGTAAATGTGCTTATACGTACAATAACGCCGTATGCGGCGTGTATTTCCGTTTGCGTATAAAAACGTGCTTGTACATAAATATGCGTTCGTATATATGCGTATATGATGGCAGTTTTGTGTAAATGTGTGTTTACTCAGGTGAAAGTGCGTGTACGTGAGTATATTGGCGTTTATGTGCGTTGTTGCTGAACGCGTGTGTATGCGTGCGTATAACTTCCGATACCTGCATGTACGTGTGTTTATGAAGTATACGTGCGTATACGTGAATTTACATTATATCATATACTTACATAAATTTATGAGGCGCTCTATCCTTATCCGTGACATCTCAAAAGCGCTGTAACATTAAGCTGTTCAATTCAACGATAATAATAATAAACAGACTATTGGCAACAAATAAAAAAACCCCCAAAAACCCAAAGCATTATATCAATTAAGGTGGATCACAGTTTACATATCATAACATTAGGTTTTAAAAAAAACTAATTTAAATAAATAGACTTTAAGACTCTTGCGAAATATAGCTATATCAAGTGGCAGCGAATTCCAGAATACAGGGCCAGAAAGACAAAATGCATTTTCACCACAGTGCTTTTTCTGCTCTTTGGGACAGCCAAATGCAACTAGTCCTTAGATCTCAATGACCTTGCTGGCTCGTATTGCGTAACCATTTCACAGATGTAGCCTGGTGCCTGGTGATGTAGAGAGAGGTACACTTGAACCGAAATCTTGAAATTGGCTCTGTATGTGACAGGAAGCCAGTGTAGGTGACTGAGGATGGGAGTAATGTGGGCCTCACGACTGCCACGGCTAACAAGACGAGCAGCAGCATTTGGACTCGCTGCAGTCTATTCATGTTATGCTTAGATGTGCCGTAGTACAAAGAATTTGCATAGTTTAATTTTGTGATGACCAACGAATGCCCAAGAATCTTGGTGGCATAATCAGACAGGTAACAGAGTATCCTGGAGATACTTTGTAGCTGGTAGAATGCTGCTTTGCAGACTGAATTTACCTGTTTATTCAGTGAGAGGGAATTGTCCTCCATCCCACCAAGATTCTTAACATGGTCTCTGTTTGAAACTTTAGAATTCCCTATCCTCATTTTCATTGCTATCTCTCTAGCCTTTGACATCCTGGAGCTAAACATCATCATTTCAGTCGTATCATCATTCAGCTTGAACCAGTTCACTTTCATCCATCTGCGAATATCATCTATCCAAAGAGCTAGGCTGCTAAGTGATGCTTCCTTGTAGAGCTGCCTATCGTCGGCGTAGCCATGGCTACTATTACCATGGCTGCTGATGAGGTCGCTCACATATGTGTACGTGCGTATATATGCTTATACGTACAATTACGCGCTTTTGCATGGGTATGCGCGCGTGTGCCCGCGTGCTTGTACGTGCATGTACGTGTGTGTATGTTCGTATATTTAGGAATATATATGTATGCGTGCGATTTCGTTTGCGTGCGTGTGCGTTCGTATGCGTGTGTATACATGCGAATTTGTGTTATTTGCGTGTACAGTGCGTGTACAGGTGCTTACATGTGTGTTTAAATCTGTATGCGTGAGTATACTGCGGATATATCCGAAACATGCGCATAGATGCGTTTTTGTATGCGCTCTTATGCGTTTGTATACATGAGAATATGTGTTGTTTGTGCCTTAAAGGGTGCATATGTGTGTTTAAATCAATATACGTGCGTAAACATGCGGATTTATCCGTATATGTGCGTAAAGGTGCGTTTTAATGCGTGTGTATACGTGCGAATTTGTGTTATTTTTGTCTTTAAGTGCGTATTTTGTGTTTATATCTATATACGTGCGACTATACGGATAAATCCATATACGTGAGTATAAGTGCGTTTTCATGCGTGTACGTGCGTATATTGGCGTTTGTGTGCTTATACGTTCGGTTTTTTTATTTAATATCCGTGCGTATACGATCGTATACGGCCGTGTATGTATGATTACTTAAGCATACGTGCGTATTCGCGATTCACGTATGTATACGTGCGTTTATGTGCTTATACGTACAATTACGCGCGTATGCGTTGGAGTATTTCCGTAGGCGTGTGTATACGTGCTTGTAAGTGCATATAAGCTCAAATATATGCGTATATGTTAGTATATTTGCGTATATATAGGAATGCGTGCGTTTTTTTTATCCGTGCGTATACTTGCTTGTACGTACATATACGTTTTTATATTATCGTATTTTTGCGTATATGTGTGTATAAGTGTGCTTATATCTGTATTCGTTCAGATATATCCGTGCGTATAGGTACGTATATGGGCGTATATGTACATAACCGTGCATTTTGTAACGCGTGCGTATGCGTGCATATAACTTTGTATATGTTCGTGTAGGTGTTTACTTAAGTTTACGAGAGTATATGTGTGAATAAGTGCGTATATGTGCTTTTCACGTTCAATTACGCATATATGCTTGCGATTATATCCCTATGCGTGCGTACACGTGCTTGTATGTGCATATACGTGCATATGTGTTCTTATATTTGCGTAAATGTACGTATGCGTGCGTGTGTAATATCAATATACGTGCGGATATAACCGAATACCTGTCTATAGGTGCGTTTTCATGCGTATACGTGCGTATACGTGCGTATAATGATGTATATGAGCGTATGCGTTCATTTTGTACGCATTCGTTCGCATGTGTATATGTTCGTATACGTGCGTGTAAGTGGGTTTCTTTTAGTTATTAGTATAGTTCGTATATGTGTTTGTACGTGCGTTAACTTCAGTGTACGAGCGTATACCCGAGGGTACGTGTGGATAAGTGCGTTTATGTGCTTAAACATACAGTTACGCGCGTATGCGCGTTTGTATTACCGTATGAGTGTGTATACGTGCTTGTACGTGCATATATACAATGGAATATAATCCTATATTTTAGTATATTTGTGCATATGCACGTACGTATATTTTTTATCCGTGCACGTGCATATACGTGTGTATATTATCGTATATTTGCTAATTTGTACATGTGCGTGCGTTTTTGCAGGCGTACAAAAACGCACGTATACGCACATATACGTCAATATACGCACGTACACTCACCAAAACGCACACGTACGCACGTAAACGGACATATCCGCACTTACATATAAACACACATATATGCTCTTCAAGACAATTATAGGACAAAAGCATATATACGCACTTATTCACACGTACACTCAGGTATACGCTCGTACACTTAAATAAGGTACACGCACGCAAATGGACTCTTTCAAAAATGAACGTATATGCACATTTACTCCAATATACGCACTTATAAGCGCGTTAGTGTATATATTCACACGTATACAAATATAAACACTCACATACGCACTTAAAGACACAACGAATAAGCACATATACTTTATATGTATAAGCACATATCCACACGTTCATTCGTGTATACGCACGAATACCTACGTAAACACACGTACACTCACGAAAAGGCGAATTTTCGCACGTATACAGATATATCCATACGTATACTCACTTATACTATAGGAAACGTATGCGAACGCATACGCACGCATGCACAAGCGTACGAAAACGCACGCATACGTACATATACGCAAATATACATATATAATTGCATTATTCGACACACACATACGGAAATACAAGCAAGCATACGCTCGTAAATGTAGATATAAGCACATATACGCACTTATTCTCACGTTTACGCTCGTATACTTAAGTAAACACCCGCTCACGCACGTATACGAGCGTATACAAACGTTTATGCAGGCGTACAAAAATGCACGCATGCGTGCATATATGTCTAAATACGCAAGTACTTTCGCGAAAACGAACCTACCGTGTACGGATATATCACCCGTACACATATATCAGCACACATAAACGCTATTAATCACCAGTATTCTTGGTCATGAGCTCGTACACTTAAGTTAACATACGTATACGGACGTATACGAACGTATGAACGTATACGCATATACACTCCATTATACACTTTAAGACACAAATAACACATGTATATGCACGTACAAGCAAGTATACGCACGTATAAAAAACGCACGCATACGTACCGTATACGCATGCATACGCAATTATATGCACGTACAAGCGAGTGCCCGCACGCTTACGCAAACACACGCACGCATACGTGCGTTGTTGTACGTGAAAGTACATATACGCACGAATACATCCGTACACTCAAGTATAGGCACGAATACTTCGGGTATCAAACTTATACGCACGTATATGAACGTATACGCATGCAAACGCACGTGTACAAAACGAACGCATACGCTCACACCAATATATGCACGTGCACGCATGAAAAGGCCCTTATACGCACGTATACGGATATATCCGCACGTACCCGCACGTATACTGATTTTGACACACATTTAAGCGCTTAAAGACACAAATAGCACAAATTACGTATACACAATGCATATGCATGCACACTAAAACGCTCGCAGTTGTGCATTTAGGCAAATTTACGAACATATACGAACCTATATGCACGTATGCGCACGCATACGGAAATATATGCTAGCGTGATTGTACGTAAAAGCACATATACGCACTTATTCACACGTACACTCACGTACACGCTCGCATACTTAGGTAAACACACGTATTGGCACGTATACGAACGTACGCGCACGCATATGCATGCGTTCAAAAACGAACGTATATGCACATATTAGCCAATATACGTACACAGATATAATCACACACATACGCGCTGAAAGACAAAAATAACATAAATTCGCGCGTATACACGCACGCGTACAAAAACGCACACATGCGTTCATATAAGCAATTATACGTTCCTTTACACACGAACATGCACGTACAAGCACCTATACGCAACAATAAAAAACGCAAATATACGCAAATATAGTAAAATATTCGTATATACACATACGTACACTCATGTAAAGACAGGTACACTCACGAATACTATCGTATAAGCACCCAAACGCCCGAGTTCAAAAACGAACGTATTCGCAAGTATGTGCACGTACTCACGCGTACGTATTCGCAAATATACGAACGTATACGGACGTATTTGCACGAACAAGCTGGTATACGCGCGCATAAAAACGTACATATACGTAGATATACTAACGTATACGCAAATATAGTAGCGTATACGCATATATACGCACGTATATGCAAGAACAGGCACGTTTACGCACGCATTCGGAAATGCACGCACGCGCTTAGTTGTGCGTAAAAGGACATATCCGCACGTGTACACACGTACACGCACAAATACCTTCGTCAACACACCTAAACGCACGTATTTGCACATAAACGCCAATATACGCAAGTACACGCGCGGAATCGCCCCTATACACACGTTTACGGATATATCCCCACGGATACAGATATAAGCACGCATATACGCAATCGAAGACACACGAAACACTAATTTGCACGTATGAACACGCATACGCATGCATATAAAAACGCCCGCATGCGTACATATACGCAACTAGACGTTCATATACACACGTACAAGAACGTATACGCACGCGTATACGCACGCGTACAAATACCAACGTATACGCACAAAAAGGCAAAAATCCGCGAGTATGTACAAGCCCGTATACGCACGTATACGAGCACGCACGTAATTGTACGCATAAGCACATATACAATCGTATACACAAGTAAACTCACGTATAATCACGTGTACAGACGTACACGAGCGTATACGAACACATACGCACGCATACGCATGCACACAGGAACGAACGTATACGCACATGTGCGCCAATATACTTACGTACACGCATGAAAACGCGCCTATTCGCACGTTTACACTTATAACCGCACGTTTACGCACGAATATATATATAATACACCCATGTACGCACTAAAAGACAAAAATAACACAAATTCCCACGAATACACACGCATACGTATGCATACAAAAACACACGCATGCGTGCATATACGCGAATAAACGAACATATATGCACGCATATGCACGTAAAATCACGTGTACGCACACATAAAAAACCGCTTGCATACATACATATACGCAAATATACTATCATTTATATTCGTGCGTATATTCATGGACAAGAATTTATATGCACGCATACGGAAATACACGCACGCATACGCGCGTAATTGTACGTTAAGCACATACGCGCATGCATACACATATAAACTCATGTATACGCGCGAATGCATAAGTAAACACACGTACACGAACGTGTACGCCCGCGCACAAAAAAGAACGTTCACGCACATGTGCGGATATATCCGCACGTATTCGCAAATTTCTAACAAATTCCCATATATACGAGCGTATATGCACGAAAAAAACACAAATACACACGCATACGGAAATACAAGCTGGCATACGCTCTTGTTCACACGTATACTCGCGTACATGCTCGTATGCTTAAGTAAACACAAGTCCACGCACGTATACGAAAGTATACGCACGAATACAAAAACGAACGCTCATATTCGTCAATATACGCACGGATACCCATGAAAACGCACATATATATAGTAAACGGATAAACACATGTAAACGGAATTTATACCCACAAATTCAAGCGTTTATTCACGTATACGCACGAATACACACGTTTACAAACATATTCGTACGTATGCAGATATAAATACACTTAAATGTAAACACACGTATGCGCACTTAAACATATAAACAGAATAAATGCGCACAAATACATAAACGCAGGTATATGCACATATACTGAAATATACGCACATATACGCACATATAATCACGTATAAGCACGTATACGCGCACATTCAGATAAATTCACGCGCATATGCGCATAATTGTGCGTAAACGCACGTATACTCACGTACATGTACGCGCTATTATACGTATATACACGTACATGTTTGTATACGAACGGATACGCACGTACATGGGTACATACACACGCTTATATGCACGTATACCGATTTATACAGATGCGCATCATATGACGAATTGAGTAATGTCAGAGCACTATATGTCATAACCGTATTCCTGTGATGTCATTAAAGTTTATTTGGTGTGAATGCGGGAATTAACATCGAACTGAAAAGGAATTTACTTTCTTACCCTGGATATCCCAATGCATTTACAAATCGTATTTACTAAATCCATCCGACCTCATAATGATCTCAATTGGCTAAGCTTGGTCCTACTAAGCTCTTTATCAGCCAATGAGCAGTTCTAGTTGCACGCGAAAGTCCCCTGTACAATAAATGTGGGCGATGAATTAGTTTGTCCTACTTATAGCTGGAGGGTACGCTTGTACATAACGTATCTATCTATCTATCTATATATATATATCTATATATATATATATATATATATATATATATATATATATATATATATATATATATATATATATATATATATATATATATATATATATATATATATATATATATATATATATGTGTGTGTGTGTGTGTGTGTGTGTGTGTGTGCGTGTGTGTGTGTGTATGCATGCTAATCTGTATGTTTGTATGTAAGTATGTATTAATGTATGTATGTATATATGTATGTATGTATGTATGTATGTATGTATGTATGTATGTATGTATGTATGTATGTATGTATGTATGTATGTATGTATGTATGTATGTATGTATGTATGTATGTATAAATGTATGTAATTATGTACATACGTATGCATGTGTGCATGCATGTATGTTTTCATGTATGCATGTATGTATGTATGTATATGTGCATGCTATTCGGGAATCGGGTGCCCTTTTGCTCACTTCGCAACCTGTGAAGCTCAAACACCAGAACTTAACTGCATGTTGTGGACAGCACTTAACAAGATATGGATTTAAAGTAAGGAAGTAGTTTAACAGTACACAAACACAAGCACTACTCTGTTTACTGTTGATGACACTGATATGGATGCAATTAGGGGGTCCAATTTGAATTCTGCTGTCAAGATGGTGCAGTGGCCAACAGAGACATGACGAAAATTGTTGTGCACTGAGTGTCCACGTGTAACAATATATGATCAATAGATTGTCTGTAAGCATGGGCCCAAATGTATCTATGTGTCAAATGATCGGTAAGCAAAGAAGATTATAAATGTAAGCTAGAAGTAATGAAATTTGTGTTTGTTTTTGTTGGGAGCAAAACCACAACAATCCATCACAACGCACCGTTTTCCTCCCCTGTACAATGTCAATCCCACAACTTTCACATCGTGCTCTTTTGCGATTCGGGCCCGTTTCCCACGAACTGAAGTTTGACTTGGTGCCTTCTTTTTTATAACTTTCCGCATGTGTGCCTGCTGCTTGCCAACTTTCTTAGTCCAAATGAACTGTATTCTTTATTTTCGATTTTAGGTAAAGCACTTTGAGGATTTTTGATATGGTAAAGGCTTTGTCCACCATTAAATCTAACAGATTGTGGTTGGTTTTTTCGGCGGAAAGGATAAATGACTTCTTTGTGAATATTTCTAAAAGACTATACTTCAAAACTAGATCTTTCATCAGTATGCCTGTGCATATACCAGGCATTTTGCCTCCATGCTGAATGAAAGTAAGGAAGGTGCGAATTTGAATCCTCACTCATTTATACAGCGAGCAGCAGTATAGCCGGCCATACTAAACGACCCTTTTCCACTGCATCCTGCTGTGTTAATTTCTATACTTGACAAACCTCGTTTATTCAATATACAGTGTGTCAAAAATTCATGCAGGCAAAGTCCACTCGCATAGTGAGCCCGCTGATGCATGGTAGAGTGCAGACGGAGGCAGGGAACATGGCTGTGAATCACACTGTACTAGACAGAATGTGCCGCTATGAGTGATGCACATCACATTGAACGAAGCGTATTTGAGCTCAATTATATTGTTAATAGACAATGCAACTCCAAGTAAAATAAAAAACCATCAATTGATATAATGTGAAAATAACCAATGTCCAATAATCCAAGCATCATCCTAGATTTAACGCCGACCAGAGCGATAGTTTATTTTGGGTGAACACCCATATTTGTCGTGCACGCACATTGTCACCCTTATATAGCGCAAAGTTGTCTTTAATAGTGTCACTCTGTATGACGGTTGTCGATTACCACCGTACTTATTGTGAAGATATTCCTGGGGCCTCTATACTATACACACCTACTCATTGCTAGTTTTAGCACCGTCATTCCCTATAGTGAAGGGGATGTGCTTGTGGGCAAATACACGGAATACTTTTCTGGAGAGTAAAGCCACTCACCCTTAATGCGCCAGTAGGCTGGGGGTAATGGCGAGAGGTACAATTTGCCCAGCAAACAGTTCACACACATATTGCTACGACAGCTACAGAAGGGTGGGATTATGCAGGCCTCTACCCTGTGGACAGATTTTGGAGGGCGGTTGGGTGAATATTTGATGCTGTCAGTAGCCACGCGCACAGGCTCATTAGGCTTGAAGCGCTGAAATATTGTAACAAGGTTAATGTGGGCATAGGCCAGCATACTTGCACACAGGTGCTTGTATTGTGCCTGAGTTCCACCGTTGTGGGTTAGGATGTGACCCAGCGGGCACTTCTGTGGCGCCCTCACTAGGGTGCCACTCTGTAGTGTTTCTCTGACAAGGCAGTCAAGCCTGCGGGTGAGACTTTTACAGTCAGCCTTGTTTAATATTTCCTACTAATTTCAGCTTTGGGTTGAACATCATAACCCATCTAGATCTATTAGAAAAATTCTGAAACTCACGGATTCTTGCATGTATATCTAGAGAAATATATCATACAAAATGCACCCATGGGTTTAACCTCGTGGCTTATCTGGATCCCGCGGAAGACCGATTGAATTACGGAAGCAAGCAGGTATGGCTTAGTAGTTACCTTGTGTGCCTCTTCACACCCCGCGTTTTTGAGATGGGATGACGTTAGGATGACGTGAAAATACATTGCGCAATATATTTATCGTTGGCGGATCGTTTGCGGATTCGGTATGCGATATTTTGGTGACATCATTCTATTTTTGTTTTCGGCTGATGAAATTCCCTCAGATATTTCATCATCATTGGCGACCTTGGCGACCTTCATCATCAAGGTGCTGACCTTGGCTAAATTAAGTAATACCTCATGTCAATACATTGCGATATTTTGGTGACATCATTTTCGCCGGTCTTTGAAAGAAGTTTGTAAGTGATCATTAATTTTCTCTAGCATGGTAATGAGGTATTTACCAAGCGGTGGTGTTCTTGGTAGATTGGGTGACAAGGGAAGTGTGTGCGCTCTTTTGGGATGATGCGGTAAGTTGTTTATTGAAAACGTTTAGAAAGTGTTGAAGATATGATAATGATGACTTGATGAGAGGTCTTTGAAAGGAGTTTCCAAGTGACCATTAATTTCCCCTATCCTGGTAAGGAGGTACTTTAAGCGGTGGTTCGAATGTTAGCTTGGGGCGAGTTTTCAGGTGAATGAAAATTAATAGCATGGCAATATTCAATTACAGATTATGTGAAAAATACAGGAGACTTGTCATCATATACTGAATACATTTCACTTTGAAGGGGTTAACCTGGTTCGAAATAACTTGCAGGAACCATTAGCACGTGATGATTGGATCTTTCTCAAAATTGGGGTGGAGATGGGGATCACGTAGTGGATGGTAACTTTACTTCAAAATATGAAATATATCGAAATAGCAACGCTAGAGCATATTCACACAAACCACTTTATCTCATCGGATCCATCCAAATCTAAGTTTTATAATTCCGACTATTACGAATTGATTGAACTGACATTAAAATCCCCCGATTTGGAGGAGCGGTGGGGGATTCATAAAAAAGTATATTATAAACTTTTCCCTTCCTTCGTAGGAGTCACAGGGGAGTACCCGGAATATCACGCTGCCCCCACCAAGTGGGTCAAAGTTATTATAAAGGGAGGGTGCCTTGTAATGGCATATCCTATACTGTGAGTATTCACTTAAAACACGCTATATCCTAGTATAGATTCGTTGACTTTTGTATCTGTTGTAAGTATATATTTCTTTGTATGCAGGGAACCCAAACATCTATTACGAGACAACTGTGAGTACCAAAAAAAAATGTTTAAGATTATCTTGAATTTCGTTTTTTTGTTTATTCTTAGAGATTAAAACAAAAAAATAACTTGTTTTGTTTATAGGATGAAGATAGAGGATTCGTTAATTAGTTAGAAATAAGTATATATATAAATTTTATACTGGTGTTAGTGTTATTAATTGCACTTGACGAATCTGTGGTATAATTACACAATTGGGTATTGTGATTTACTTATTGTCGAATTTACGATGCGGTTCTATGGTCATTAGGTAATGGCTCGTGTCAAACCATTCGAGTCATTGTGAGCTGCATCTCCGAAGTGCTAAAAATTACTCAAGCGTATAACAGCTCTGGGGGATTTCACAACCTCCTCAGATATGGTGAAAGCACTTAAGATTACTCAAGCGTATATCAGCGAGAGGGTGATTGCAGAATTCGCCAGAACATATTGCGACATCATTTTACTGACCTTTGCGACCGTTAGTCGGATTAAATAATCCCCAATCAATACATTGAGCTGTGCGAAATTACGATTGACATCATTTACCTGCAAGAAAGTTCATTTCATCAATATCCTCATATGTCGTCATCATTTTGCATGGGCATATATAAACGCGAGAGGTTCTCATGTATGCATTTTTTGGACTGGGACGCTTTATTGAGCAAACCTGACTGATATGCATACGAACAAAAATACCCTTTCAATGTGAGCAGAAAAAGGGATATTGAAAGAGCTATATGGACTCATACGCGACTTGGAAGGCTACAACTGTTTACCCTAATTTATCTGAAGATGTACCCAGCCTCAACCAGAATATATTGGAAATGAGGGATATTTCCCGTATGAATGGGTGACACTCGATCGTTTGAACAATACAGAATTACCACCAAGAAAACAAGAAAACATTACAGCTGACCAATACGCTGAATGTCAAGAAGCGTGGGAAGCAGGTCATATGCAGACTTTTAAAGACTTTTTGATATATTACAACAATTTTTACAGTGAGAGAGGTATAGAAACTTACATCAGGCGAGAACAGAATGGAAATGAAGCAAAGTTGGGTGAAGGAATCGTGGGTTACAACGCAAACGCATTGTATCTGTGGGTGTTGTCTCAACCCATGCCAGCCAACTTTCTGACCCGACAAACGCACCTGAGTTTAAAACAATACAGACCCGAAAAGGTGGCATAGCCGATGAATGGTTGGCTTGGATAGCACATAGTTCACAAAACCAAATACAACACCGACTAAACAGAGGAGAAAAAAGTATAGGAGCCCAGCAATTACCTGTAGACGGTTGGTACAAAGAAACTTAAACAGTCTATCAGTTTCACAGATGTGTATGGCATGGTTGTCCGTGTCTGAAATTGACCCATAGCCCCATCAATGGAATACCCAGTATTTGAGAGGGTTAGGATATAGTGTCGTAGCTGAGTGGGGATGTGAATGGGCGAAAAAACGGACAACAGACCCTCACATCAAAGCGTTCATGTACAGTCGACCTCAACCACCGCGAGCCCCTTTGACGGAAAAACAGCTCATAGCCATTATACGTGACGGAACCTTTTTTGGAATGGCTGAAGTGGATATACACGTACCAGAAACTCTTAAAGACTATTTAAGGCGAAATGACCCCTATATTCAAAAACATAGAACTGACACGAGATGAAATCGGACCCTTTATGCGAAACTATGCCGAACAACGGGACATTATGAAAGTGAGTAAACAAGGTGACAAGGGGCGTGGGATCATAAGGAATTTTGTTGCGATCATTATGATGTCATAACGATTTTTTATTATTTATTTTCATAAAGACGGAATGGCGGATATTGATAGGGAGCTACAAAGGTGTGAAAATATTGCTTGCTAGCCCACTACTGAAATGGTACTTGGAACATGGTCTGGTGATCACAAAGATATACCAAACACTGGAGTATGAACCCACAGCCTGTTTCAAGCGATTTGCCGAGACCGTATCAGAAGCCAGGTATGTACGAATATACAAATGTAGTTATATGTTATACTCTTTTAAGCGTTGTATTTTATTTTATTTGTTTTGCTAATGTTCTTGTTTGTGTGTAGACGTGGGGGTGATGTCCACCCGAGTCAGACCGTTATAGCCAAAACTTTTAAGCTACTTGGAAATTATGCATATGGTAAATGTACTAAAATGTATTTACTTAATTGTTATTTTCGAATTTATTTCAAATTTGTGCTTTGAAGAAGAAAAAAAAATACCCGTCAAGTGCTTATGTGTTTGTCTATGTTTGCAGGTAAATGCGTCATGGATAAAACTAAACACCGTGATGTCAGGTACGCCGACCATCGAGAGGGTCAGAAATTGATCAGCGACAAAAGATTCAGGGCCTTGAACGAATTAACCCCCAACCTGTTTGAATTCGACATGGCCAAAGCCACCATTAATCTCAACTTACCCAAACAAATAGGCTATTTTGTTTATCAATATGCCAAATTAAGAATGCTTGAATTTTACTATGATTTTATTGACAAGTATGTCGCGAGATCTGATTTTGCCTATGTACAGATGGACACTGATAGTAGTTATATTGCCCTTAGTAGTACTCATCTAACGGATGTCATCAAACCCAACATGAAAGAACAATTTTACCGAGATTACCCTCAGTGGTTGCCAGCTGTAGCGTGTGATGATCACACCAACAACTTTATACAGTGTAAAACGAACGGAACCCTGTGGGTACCTCAACCGTGCTGTGTGACCCGCCAAAAATATGATAAACGTACCCCGGGGTTATTTAAAGAGGAGTGGAGTGGAGATGGTTTTATTGGACTGTGCAGTAAAACCTATTACTGTTATGGAACTACGGATAAAGCCTCGTGTAAAGGACTCAATAAACGTCAAAACAAACTGAACAAGGAGAAATATATGAATGTGCTGAGAGAACAAAAATCGGGTTGCAGTGTGAACCGTGGCTTTTGCGTTAACAACAACACAATGTATTCGTATACTCAAATTAGATATGGATTAAGTTATTTTTACCCCAAGAGAATTGTGAGTGCAGATGGTGTAAGCACTAAACCGTTAGATGTGTGATACGTTGATATGCTATTTAAGAAATTGATATGTGTTATTATGTAATAAATTGAAGCTAAGGTATTATGTAATCGATGGATGTGCGCTCTGTTAGAAATTGATGTTTAAACGCTGTGTAAGAAACTAAGAATAAAAACACCCATCGTATATTTTCAACACGCGTTGTTTATTTGCCTTGAATTAAACATGTCACCAGCTTATCGTTGGTTGAATAATCATCGGTAAATACATCCAGCAATTGGTTCAAACTTATTCCACGACATCGTCTCTTTAAGTAATACAAACAATAAAGTCTACAAGTACTGGAATCTAAGTCTTTTAATGTCTTAGAATTATAAGTCCAGCTCACACAATGCTTGTTCAAGTACTTTGCAAATACGTTATGTATAGGAGGCAGTCCAGAAGAATCAAAATATTCGTCTCTTTCATTATGGTCAATGAAAATAGCGACCCAGTGCTCGCCTTTTTCCCTCCCAACAAATCTCCGACCACCCTCACTCCTGTTTTCAAGCGTGATTTTTAACGACAGGTAAAACTTTTCGAACCAGCGGTAACGCCATTTTAGCCAGACCTCCAAGTCCATGCCCACGCTGACTCCTGGCACCGGAAAACACGGGGAGCCCGCCACCCGCTTGGTTTAGATAATATGGGGTGTAAATATCAGCCATGGTTTTCCAAATATAGCTTTCTTGGTTTTACGGAAATGTACCGTCACTGTCACTTTACCAGATTTGAATGGGATGTAAATAACTTTGAACACCGGGAAAAGGTTGCGCACAGGCCTTTAATGTTTCTGACAACAAACATGCCCTGTACAGGTATAACACATTCCGCACAACATATAAAAAATATGGGCTTTGTGTAAACCGCAAGCAATCACTTAATTAATAAAATAACATTATGCAATTGTATAACCAGTTATTAGTGATTTTTTGGTTGCCAGAAAATGATAATGGCCCAAACACCAAACACTAGGGATGAGTAGTAAGATTATTTGAAAATAGTCGGAGGAAGTTTAATTTCGTATCAACATTTAAATCAAGGTAAATTTTATATGCGTCCGATTTCCAATCGCCAAGGATCTGAATGATTTCGCCCGGCAAACCCGACTTGAAAGCCCATGTGGCCCCTCCACGCCTGAAACTGTGGCCTGAAAACCTCTCATTGGGGAGTCCCAGTCGCAGCAACAAGGCGCGTAAGGTGGTATCAAAGGTAGAGCGTGTTAGAAGTTTGGCACCGTCTGGGGTGGGGAAAGATAAGAGGGGGGTGCCAGGAGACGCAGCGGGGTCGAGGCATAGTACAAAGGCCAATGCCGATACTGGGCAAAGCGGATGACCCCGTAGAAGGGGAAGGCGAACTATCATTTGACGCTCTGCAAATTGAATAGTTTTGGACCATTTCACCCATAAAGCTAATCCGCCGTTAATTTTTGCCATGTCACCTCGTACCAAATGAGAGGCAGGGCGGAAAGAGGTGCTCGAGGAAGGAACTAAATTTGCCTTCCTCAGCAAACAAAAGAAAGCGATTAAGCACGCTGCCCAAAATACCATGTCTTTCGGTTGGTTTAGGTGTAACAGGGCCCGAATACTGAGTAGAATTTGAGGGGTTATCGCCAACTTGCGGTTCACACCAACAGGCTTATCTCGTTTGATACCCTTCAGCACGGTGTTAAAAAAAAATAATTGTCAGCCAAAGGGCTAGGCAGACCTAATTCCAAGTTAAAGATTCGTACAATATTCAAGTATTTCGTAATTGATGCAGGTTGCAGTTTGGGCGCTAAGTAAGCTGCATACAGGCAGGCTCTCTCTTGCCTAATGGGATATGGAGGTAGCTTAAATTCGTCACAGAAGGTGAGATAACTGCGTAAGTGGGTTCTGTAAGACTGCTTGGTGCTCTCTGCGAAGGCCCAGGACCGGTAGTATTCTACGGCACTTTGTAATTGTTGGAGTAGCTGACCGGGGGGGGGGGGGGGGGGGCAACCTGCGATAACAAATAACAGCACGCTGCTGGTGGCATATGCATCAGGGCATTCATAGCAAAGGTGTCAAGATCGAAGGACAGTCCAGGGGAGAGCAAGGAGTGCCAATATAGTAGATGACCACGTGTCCTTAATCTTGACACACAATCTGCCAGAATGTTTGCCTTCCCTGCAATATGCACACACTGTAATTCCAAATTATGTATAACAGATAGCCAAAACACATTACGTAAATGGTGCATCAAAACCTGGTCACGACACGCGCCCTTGTTGATGTAGGCGCGCGTAGTTGAGTTATCTGTGTGCAGTATAACTTTCTTGTGAGCGAAAGTAGCCGCCCCGCGATAGATAACTAATATGGCTGCCATAGTTTCTTTAAAGTTGATATGGGAGTCTTTGAGTTGAGGCATATCAATAGCCCAATCAACATAGGCCCAATCCGTGGGAGTAACGAGGCCAGCCCCTTCAGATGATGAGTCGGTGTAAACATGTACTGGGTGTGCGTGGGGTGACAGTATATGTTTACTGTTGAAGTTGTGCAAGCACTGTCGCCACCAAGCAATATCCTTACGAAATTCTGATGACAGACGGACTTTATGATGTGGCTTTTGAAGAGGGCGAAGGATGTCCAGCACGCATTGCAGGTAAACTCTACCTCCATTGACGACGTGTGCGGCCCAAGAGAGTTTCCCGGCTGAAGCTGCCGACAGGAAGCACGAGATCTCTTGGAGAATTTAGCTAGCATACAAAGCAGTTTTGAAACCTTGTCCGGCGGTAAGCTGAGCGTCATATTAGTGGAATCAATTTGTATGCCCAAGAAAGTTAGGCGCTGCGTAGAGGTCACTGTTTTTTCCCAAGCAATCGCAAATCCTAGTGAACGCAAAAGGCGCAATAGAGTGTTGAGAGCAAGCGTGCAAGCATCAGATGAATCCGCTACAATGAGAAAGTCATCTAAGTATGCTACTACTGTATGTCCCCGCCGATGCATCATGCGGCGAACAGCTTGAGATAACCGGTGAAAAATGCCAGGGGCTTTCCTGGCACCAAACGGAAGAGCTGTATCATAAAAATAAGTGTCATGATCGTCACCCTTGAATCGCCACTTGAGACCAGTAAACTTAAACTGAGATGGGTGAAGAGGCACGCTTCTATAAGCAGACTTAAGGTCCACTTTGGCTAGAAAATAGGAGGGTCGAATATAACCAACTGCTTGAGAGACAGTCTGGTATTTAGTAACAAAGGTGTCACGTAATCATTTACTGCCGTACCACGTGGTTTACTACAGTCATGAATTAGGCGGATGCCTCCGCTATCCTTAGGGATGGCACCCATGGCGCTTATCAGAACTGGCTTATATTTGGTGATCACATATCTTTGTTCGTCGATCTCATGCCGAATTTGGCGTTCAACCTCGGTAGCTTGTGTGAGGGCGGAAGAGTAATTAGTCACCTCGGCCGGGGTTGGTGTTTCCTCTTTGTCTACGATTTTAAATCCGTTGTTGATGCCATTTAGAATGAACACATGATCACGATCGTCATGAAGCTCTTTTTCCCCATGCAGTGTGATTGAGTTTAAGTCTACTGGTCGCGAGTGGGGCTCCAACCCTAGAGGTCTTTAACCCTGGTCTTGCTAGTTTTTTTGATGATTGTTTCTAGCCGCTCCATGCGAAGCTAAAGGATGGGACCCATGGCAGTTCGGCGCAGAACATACATGCCTGAACCGACAATCTGTGTCGAAGGGGCAATTACCTCGATTGAATAAACGACAAATTGGTTGCACCTTTGTTGTGTGTGTTTCCAAAGTTTTGGGTCGATGGTGTTGCATCGCCATCGGCCAGGCGGTTTGGCTGCTGCTACTGGTGCGTGGTCTCAGATGCAAGGTAGACAGGTGAGGGGAGTCACTTCCCCACCTGAATCCATGTTGGGCCTGGACGATACGCCCTGTCAAAATGCAGCACGCTGATCCATAGATACGCTTCCGCCAGTTCGCTGATTTTGACTGAGTAGGCTAGGTAATCCAGAAGTCGTGCGGATGACAATCTTCCTGTACCCAGCAACTCCAACAAGATTTTGAGATTTGCCGCCGACCACTGTGTAGGAGTGACGTCATCCAGACGTGGTTTTTTGGAGCCCATTTTTACCACAAATTCGGCGCCTTCGTCTTCACGGAAGACTTTATCTGCCACATCGTGGCCCATCACAGGCTTCACAAAATCTACAACGTCTAAATATTTTGTTGCCTGCTGAGGCAGAATGTACGTTGATGGATTTAAGTCAACACGCTCACCTGGTGAGGAGGTAGTCGGCTTTAATGGTTCTAGCACGGCTGGTTGGCTGGACGTGCTTGTCTGACGGTCAAGAAATCTCTCTAAGACTCGTTTTTGTCCAAGAATTGTGATGCCTACTGCATCAAAGTCACCAGGCCGCATTGCCGAAATTGCTTCCTTGGACATGAAACCGTGGGTTACCAATTTTTTTCATTGTTTCGTCCGTGAGTCCGCGTGAACGTCCCTATGCCGAAAAAGACTGTGAGGAGGTGTGTCGTCGGTAGCGGCTACTGATGTGGCTGTTGGGTCCTGCGTTGGTGCCTCAGGGGGTGGTATGTGGCACGGCCGGTCCTGTTGGACCAAAGCACTGGTCACCACTGACGTTCGTTAATGAACGGATAAGTCCAAACGTCCACTCACTACCGTGGTCATTGCTGTAACACTCTATGATTTGAAGCGAGCGATTTATGCGGCACCAGAAGAGCGATTTAGGAGCAATTTATGCGGCAGCAAGAAGCAGGATGGTCACGGTGTCTCCTACCACCTGAGCTTCGATGAGATTACAATAGACATAAAGTCCGTACAAGCCTTGATCAGGGTCAACACTGTGCTGACCGACTTGACTATTCTCAAAAATCCCCATTTCAAAACCGAGTCTTTGACGCAACCCCTCGTCCATGTAAACTACAGCTGACTCATTGTCTAGGGTCGTAGTTGCTGTCTGTCGCGTTCGATTGTAGGTGAGACGCACTCGCTCTTCATTTTGCTCCTTAAACTTGACTGCAAAGGCTTCTATCAACGATCCGGTCGCATAAAAACCCGGGGAAATGTGAAAATATTTGGGACGGGTCTCCTCAAATTCACTCACAATGTCATATCGCTCGCTACAACAGACATCCGGGAGATCAAACGCACAAGCCACGCGATCCATGACGACAAACCCCTCGTCCTCAGTAACATTGTACCACGTGTAAGGGTACTGTATTTCCGCTAATCCCACTTCCCAAGCACCTTCCAACTGTACAGCTTTGGGGAGTCGAGTAAAATAACGTGTCAACGTGTTGTTGGGGTGATAATTCATTGAACTGTTGGAAGATAGGGTTAGAAAGAAACTCATGATGGTGATGACTTGAGACTCAAATTAAGCTCTTCTTGGTTTCACGGAAATGTAAAGTCACTATAACATGTCCATCGTCGAATGCTACGGACTGACCCGTGTCGTCTCTTATATCAATTTCTATGGTCGAAAAAGTTTTGGTGTCCACAGGGTAATAAAATATCTGTTCGTATGTCTGGGTCACCATTTTGTGTATCCGATCGTATCTACGGGAACCGAGTATAACAAGGGGGCCATCGTGTCACCGACCACTTGTGATTCAATTATACTACAATAAACGTACAACCCTCGAAATACATTAGTCTTGTATTCAGTTTGAGAAACGTAAAGCGAAAGACACACACCTCAATATTTGACGAAGACCTTTGGTCATGACAACTTGAAGTTTGGGATCGGTTATTTTTACATTCACGGTCTGTGAGTGGGAATTGAATTGAAATCGAACAACGCCTCTGAGATGCGATTTGCGGATGTGTATATTGAGCGTGTCTATCAATTGATCAGCACTGTAGCAACCGGGGGTCAGGTGAACGACACGGGACTCAACCAATGGATCCCCTTCTACGGGTCTGTCTATCATATGGTACCCAGCTCGCTGATCCACTATGATAAAACCCACGTTCTCCCCGATGTTGTATCAGGAAACAGGCTACCGAATTTCCGCTAATCCCACTTCCCAATCACCCTTTAATTGTATGGGTTTAGGCAATTGAGTAAAGTAACGTATCAACGTATCAACGTGTTGTTGGGATGGTAATTCATTGAACTGTTGGAAGGTAGGTTCAGAAAGAAACTCATGACGTCACTTTATGTTTCAAAGTGGGGTTTGGAAGAATGTACCCTAAGCTACAGCTTAACAGAGCAGTCCACAAATTGCTATCTCCTTTACCCGCCGATAGATTGTAGATGCTGATGATGATTATGGTATATTAAATGAGGATTTGTGTGAAAAACACGATTTCGGCTTTCGGAAAATCCTGACCAAATATGGTCCACACCCGATCACTTCTCTGATCTTCCATCCTAATGACGCTTCTGTTCCCGATCTCAGTTTTTATACAGCTCCACACCACTGAACCAACTATTAAAACTGGCAGGGTAGCCAAACCACTTGACCAAATATTGTTTTTGTCCTTTCCGTTTACGTTCTTTGATAATTTTTTCAACCCTATACCATGCTTTGTCTTCACTTTCTGTAATTCTTCTGCGTAAAATGTTCCCTATAATACTATATTCCCTTTACCCTGTGCTTGACTGATGCGGATATGATCCCCGATATTATACTAGGTCATTTAACTTCATCAGAGCGTTCCCCGTATAATGTCATCCACATGTTTTCTTGATCACGCAACGTGACCGATATCGGGATGCGCTTGATGCTGCGGTGATAGCTGAGGTTGTATCTTTTCACCAGCAAAGCCAGAACCGGTAGATAAACACTGGTGTTGTGTTTGGTAAAATAACGCCACATTTTCGTTTTTAACGTACGATTAAACAGCTCGACTATGCTAGCTTTGGTTTCTTCGTTGTGGGTGGTAAAATAGCGAAACCCCTGTTGCTTAAGAAATGTCTGAAATTTACGGTTGATAAATTTTACACCCTTATTGGGCTATGTCCACTAAATCGGCTTGCCACTGATGGTCAATCCCCCCTACTATGACGCCTCGTCTTCGAAATTGACAACGGATCGGTTTATGTAATGTATACGCATCTTGTTCACCCTGCCATTGTCTGACCGCCTTTGCTTTGAGTTTCGTAGCTCTGACCAATGGCTGTACCCCTCCATACGCGGCCGGTCCCTTGGGGTCGAAATACACAATTAACTTTTCCATGACGTCCAATCTTGTGTCACAGCCTCCTCCTCACCAGGTCTTTTATCTATTCGCGTTGCACCCTGTCGGATATAGTTCCATCGATCAGGGTCACCTACTAAATCTTGGAGAATGTTGGAGTCTCGCAACGCTTCAGCAAATCTTTCCCAACCCCGTGGTTCAAAGTGTTTACGTCGTCTCAACACATCGTTAACTAAATCTGCCAGATTAGTTCCACTAACGGCTTGTCCTTTAATTGTTAATTCCCCTCGTTCATTCCAACCCACGTCTGGGTTTTTTCGAAGGCGTTCTAATAACAAACGGCCTTTTTTCTGAAATTTGTCAGGGACGGTTTCTACAACTTCCGTGATAGACACATCTTCTTGTTTGGGTGTGAGGGACGGGGCAGTAGCTAAGGTCGTGAGAGGTGTCGGGGTTCTGTGCTGGCGGTAATACTCGCAGAGTTTTGTTAAAATCTGGTTATAAGATTCTACTTTAGCCTCCTCCGATAAATCACTTCGATTCAGGACATCCCTCATCTCCGCATCCAAGTTGGATAACACGTCGACAGTGGGAGCTTGATCGTAACGTGCACTTGACAGTACCCGGGGATCAACCAACACCATTTTCTTAGCCATAATTAGCCGAACAGTTTGCCTAACAACAGACCAGCGATACCTAAAATAGGTCCTCGTCGGGAGAAAACCACCGGTTTGTAATACTCTTTTCTTTTTCTTGACGTTAGTTTTAGGTGAGATTAAAGCGCGCAGACCTTGTTTGTGTCGGGTTGATTTGCGCTTCTGAACTGAAGTCAAGGATACGTTTCCTTTTAAAACATTTAAGGCACATTCACATAGACAATTCATCAATTCCTTGTCAGCCATGTGAATCAAAGCCCTATTGACAGGGAGTTTGGCTTTAGCCATCACTCGTAATGTATCAGCGTGTTTTCTGAGATACTTTGCCATGGTCTATGTCTAACAATAAGAATGGCGCTCGCCCGATGCTCGACGGTATTTATTTCTCTAGGTATGCAACTTGATTGGGTCGTAGTATGTCATTTCGTAACCATAAGTGATCTGGCGTTGCTTGCTTCAAATCGATAAACAAATAACCGTGGGGTTGCGAAGTAGCATCCGAAAAGGCTTCTTGTACATACTTGATGTTACGCGAGGGTTCTTAAATACAACTAAATAACTAGATTCGGCACAAACGCCGACGGCATGTCTTCCAATGGCAAGCCTGGACGTTCAGCAATCAGGACTGTGATTGCGCCTTGTTTAAATAACGTAAGGTTTGTGTTAAGGCACCCTATGTTCCGCACACGGTTACGATAGATGTCAGCAAGGGGAGCCGGTAAAGCACACTATTTTCGGATAGATGTCACAAGCTGCAGCCCCTTAGATGTTTTGACATGACCCCTTAACCAAGTCAAAACAAAGCCATGGGAATACCACTAAGCCAGTCCCAGTGGCTTGGTGGTTTACGGCCTCGCCTTTCGGCCACAGGCGGTGGGTTTGACTCCAAGGTGTGACAGCCTGACTGGTTGTTCGTCACTCGGATGATCGCGCACAATTGGCGGTCCCATCTCTGAAAAGGGATGTAAAATTTTCTGAGGACGACGTGCTGGCCCTGGCAGTGACCATGTATATATATAGATATATATATATATATATATATATATATATATATAGATATATATATATATATATATATAGAGATATAGAGATATATAGATATATATATATATATATATATATATATAGATATATATATATATATATAGATATATATATATATATATAATATATAAGTATATATATGTATATATATATCCATTATATATATATATCTATATATGTGTGTCTATATATATATATATATATCTATATATATCTCTATATATATATATATGTATATATATATATATATATATATATATCTCTCTCTATCTATATATATATATATATCTCTATCTATATATATATATATATCTCTATCTCTATATATATATATCTATATATATATCTAACACACACACACACTTATGAATATACACATATTGTTTATATATACCCGCTTTGATTGCACGGTGACATCTGGTGCACACTGTCGCTGAAACGAAAAGACGGTATATACACGGACCGAGAAGAGCTGGTAATTATAAGATAGATGTCACAAGCTGCTGCTTCTTAGATGTTTTGACATGACCCCTAAGCCAAGTCAATACAGGGCGAAAGCGATAAATGCCGCTGGTCGATTACGTATGGTTTGGCCTGTTTTGACATGACCCCTTAAAGCCAGCCAAGGTAAGCGATGAATGCCTCTGGTCGATTGCGTAAGGTCTGGCCTACTTAGACACGAACTGCAGATAACCTGCTGCTAAGCTGCAGCAGTAGAAAACATTCAAACTAAACGTCCTTTTTACTGTTTTCTTTTACTGTGAATGCTTAAAATACTGTTACAGTCATTATCACGAGGCCAAGTTCTAATTACTGACATAATTTCAAGTGCGTAAATACAGCCGTTTCAGAGATATCAGCGAGGAGAGAACTCGTAGCAAAAATCGCGATAGGTACTCTAAAATACATGTCATTATACAAAATACAAAAGGTGAAAACAGGTAATTTTTTCGCCTATTCCATGCTACGATAATTGCTTGTTACAACCATATAATTCATATGTTTGTAACTGCAGTAGTGATGGAGGAGATACTTACAGAAAATGGGGGAAAAAATCGACGAAAAATTTATCCCATAAGCCTCCAACACTGCGCATGCGCGTAAAACTGGAGAAAAGCCCGAAAAACCTAGGCTGGAGAAAAAAAATCGTTGGAAGATATAATGAGCGTTCAAACTGATTATTTGATGTTCTTTATTCTTTCCGAATAAATTTTGTACTAAATACAACACGGTAAGATTGCCATGATGACTCCCTTTGGTGACTAGGCGAGTGACGCGTTCGTCAGTTTCTTGCACCAAATCATCGATGATCAAACAAGGTTCTTTGTTGAGGGTCTGTCTCAAAATTCAACCCCTCTACAAATTCCACGTGGGGTAGTTGAGTATACATTGTTTGCCACTCTCCAAAACACCACACGATTCGATCGGGTGGTGGCTCAATGTGACTACCTTTAATTAACTCACTCACAAAGTAAATTTTTCCACATCCACTTGGACCAGCCATCACGCAACTAAAGGGGTGCTTTAAGGCTCGATCTATTCTCATACTAAGTTATCATTCGTTCGTTGAGTTGAGCTTAAAGCCGTGTTGGCAACTGAGGCCATGTACGGCTATGAAGGAGTTAGACTCGACAACATGTCACCCAAAGCCAGGGAAAGAAGATTATACGAGGTAGGTAGGAAGATGAATATGACATACATAGTAAAGTGCATAGTATAGAATAATGAAGCGATAACAATAAAAACGTGAACTCAGTTGATCGGAGGAGGCTCTTTTCAGGCCCCCCAAATTTTTTTATTTAACTTAATTGAAAGAAATTTAAGATAAACTAATAAATAAATATAAAGAATAAAATGAAATCATGAGGTGCTCCTAAAAAGTGTGGTGAGAAATGCAAAATAAGAGGGTTTCACACACTGGGGGCTACTCCAGTGCTAAAGAAATGAAGAAAAACAAGCCCAAAAGAACCCATGACTGGCGCATGGGGATCCCTGACTGCAAAAACTAGGGATGGATAGAAGAAAAAACTAAAAGTGCAAAGGATATGATAAATGCGATGATTGAAATGATGGAAAAATCAATGATGCGGGTTTGATGGGACGAATCGTTTAGATTGAGTGATGTATATAATGGTTTGTTTTATAATAGTTTTATGGAAGAGGTTGTGGACATTGTATTGAAGTTTATTTGTATTAAGACAGTGAATTTGTGGAGGACGGATGTTATTGTAATTAGAGCATTGAAAGAAGAAATGAAAAGAGGTTTCAAGGGATTGACAGTGATTACAGTTTGAGTCTATATTAATTATATGGTTGTTTTTAGCCAAATAGTATTGAAGAGGGGGGTTTTCAAGGGCGATAGAAGTTAGAATGGTATTAATGAAAGTGCTATTTGAGAAAATGATAGGATTAGAGAGAGGTGATGGACAGATGAGTTTAAGCATAGAGGAGGATTGATTCCACTCTTCTTGCCATTTGAGTCTAATGGCTTTATTGATGAGGGAGTAATGAGTGTTTAAATCAATGGGAATGGGTTGAATAAAGGGAGTGGAATGAGCATTTTTGGCTATGGTATCGACTATTTCGTTGCCCTGAATCCCGCAGTAAGCTGGGATCCAAACAAGAGTTGAATGAGAATTTTTATGAGCAAGAAGAGTGGATAGATATTTAATTTCATTAAATAAAAGGGTTGTTATTTTTTTCTTGAGAGCTGAGATGACAGAGAGGGAATCTGACAAAATAGTACGGTTTTTTATATTAAACTGAAGAGCTATGGAGAGAGAGTTGATGGCGAGAGCTTCTGCTATGAATATGGAACAGAAGGCTTGAATGCGTGAAGAAAAAGAATATTTGAGAGAAGGGATGAAGGAAGCAAAAGAAGTGCTTAATCTATTGTTCTAATATAGCCTTCTGATAACGTATCTGTCTCGTGGCCTGTTTTGTATGTCTATATATACCCCTTTTTAAATCTCTTCTCTAAATCTGAAGCTCTGATTGTCGATAAGTGCCCTCTTTGGCACTACTTAGATCTAAATGCCCAACCGCTGTGACTAGACCCTCTCTCTCTATAGAAAACATCAAATATGTTTTAACAGTCCTTTTAACAGCACTGCTCTGAGGAATGTGAACTCCTCTGGCTTTGACGAATACTGTTACAGTCATCACGATCACGAGGCCAAGGATTGATTCTGCTGTATAATTAAGCCGTTAAAGATAGTCAACCATTGAAGACGGACGTGCAATAGATCTGAAAGCACGGTTTGTGCCACTAAAGACATGACTTTATATTTTAAGATGTCGCTAAGCACAGAAAGAGACATAAGTCAAGTGCGATAATATTGACGAGCTTTTACTGTCAGAAGAGAGAGTGAGCTCTGAGGTTCTTGCCAGTTGAAGATAAAGAGACAGAAAGTAAGCGCTGAATGGAGCGAAGTGCGAGAGAGTAGTGAGGGATTATATGTTAGAATAATGCGCATGAGCGTAGAATTTTGATGAAAGGAAAAAAAAATCGTTGGAAGATATAATGAGCGTTCAAACTGATTATTTGATGTTCTTTATTCTTTCCGAATAAAATTTTGTACTAATACAACACGGTAAGATTGCCATGATGACTCCCTTGGTGACTAGGCGAGTGACGCGTTCGTCAGTTTCTTGCACCAAATCATCGATGATCAACAAGGTTCTTTTGTTGAGGGGTCTGTCTCAAAATCAAACCCCTCTACAAATTCCACGTGGGGTAGTTGAGTATACATTGTTTGCCACTCTCCAAAACACCACACGATTCGATCGGGTGGTGGCTCAATGTGACTACCTTTTAATTAACTCACTCACAAAGTAAAATTTTTCCACATCCACTTGGACCAGCCATCACGCAACTAAAGGGGTGCTTTAAGGCTCGATCTATTCTCATACTAAGTTATCATTCGTTCGTTGAGTTGAGCTTAAAGCCGTGTTGGCAACTGAGGCCATGTACGGCTATGAAGGAGTTAGACTCGACACATGTCACCCAAAGCCAGGGAAAGAAGATTATACGAGGTAGGTAGGAGATGAATATGACATACATAGTAAAGTGCATAGTATAGAATAATGAAGCGATAACAATAAAAACGTGAACTCAGTTGATCGGAGGAGGCTCTTTTCAGGCCCCCAAATTTTTTTTATTTAACTTAATTGAAAGAAATTTAAGATAAACTAATAAATAAATATAAAGAATAAAATGAAATCATGAGGTGCTCCTAAAAAGTGTGGTGAGAAATGCAAAATAAGAGGGTTTCACACACTGGGGGCTACTCCAGTGCTAAAGAAATGAAGAAAAACAAGCCCAAAAGAACCCATGACTGGCGCATGGGGATCCCTGACTGCAAAAACTAGGGATGGATAGAAGAAAAACTAAAAGTGCAAAGGATATGATAAATGCGATGATTGAAATGATGGAAAAATCAATGATGCGGGTTTGATGGGACGAATCGTTTAGATTGAGTGATGTATATAATGGTTTGTTTTATAATAGTTTTATGGAAGAGGTTGTGGACATTGTATTGAAGTTTATTTGTATTAAGACAGTGAATTTGTGGAGGACGGATGTTATTGTAATTAGAGCATTGAAAGAAGAAATGAAAAGAGGTTTCAAGGGATTGACAGTGATTACAGTTTGAGTCTATATTAATTATATGGTTGTTTTTAGCCAAATAGTATTGAAGAGGGGGGGGTTTTCAAGGGCGATAGAAGTTAGAATGGTATTAATGAAAGTGCTATTTGAGAAAATGATAGGATTAGAGAGAGGTGATGGACAGATGAGTTTAAGCATAGAGGAGGATTGATTCCACTCTTCTTGCCATTTGAGTCTAATGGCTTTATTGATGAGGGAGTAATGAGTGTTTAAATCAATGGGAATGGGTTGAATAAAGGGAGTGGAATGAGCATTTTTGGCTATGGTATCGACTATTTCGTTGCCCTGAATCCCGCAGTAAGCTGGGATCCAAACAAGAGTTGAATGAGAATTTTTATGAGCAAGAAGAGTGGATAGATATTTAATTTCATTAATAAAAGGGTTGTTATTTTTTTCTTGAGAGCTGAGATGACAGAGAGGGAATCTGACAAAATAGTACGGTTTTTTATATTAAACTGAAGAGCTATGGAGAGAGAGTTGATGGCGAGAGCTTCTGCTATGAATATGGAACAGAAGGCTTGAATGCGTGAAGAAAAAGAATATTTGAGAGAAGGGATGAAGGAAGCAAAAGAAGTGCTAAGATTGAATTTAGAGCCATCCGTGTAAATATGAGTGGAATTGGGTGGTAGTTCATTGATGAGATGGAGAGCCTGGGTTCTGTTATGTATGGGATTATCTTTAATAGTGATATTGGTTAGGTCAGTATTAAGGGATAGTTTGGTTAAATGCCATGGAGGACAAGGTGAAAGAGGAATTGGAGAGATGGAGGGATGAGTTGAGGTAAAGGGTAGAGTATAGAAGCTTGTGGTTTTGCGTAATTTATTAATGCTATTATACCAGGAGTCATTGAAAACAGTTTTAGTGGGAAGATTATAGATATTAGATCTGATAAAATATTTGAGCGTGGATTTTAAGAGTTGAAGTCTGATGGGTAAAAATCCGGTAATGACCTGGAGAGAGGTAATGGAGGATGAAAGGTGGGTTTTGGTGATGGCACGAAGGGTGGAAGATTGAGCAGATTCTAACTTTTGGATATTAGTTTTTGATGTGGAGATAAAGGCTGGGGCACCATAAAGTATGTGTTGGAGGGAGTGAGAAGAATGGATAGTACAGGAAGTATGGAAGTTGGTGCCCCAGGAAGTGCCACTGATATATCTGAGGAGATTTGTTATTTTGTGGCATTTTGCTACAATATAAGTGATGTGTTCCTTCCAGGTCAACCCTTTATCTAAAACGATGCCAAGAAATTTGATGGAATTTTGATGAGGAATAGGGGTATTGTTAATATGAAAAGTTGGTAATATGTTATTTTTGTTGGTGCCGAAATGAACTGCTAAAGATTTAGATGGAGAAAAGGAGATGCCCCATTTGGTGGCCCATTGATGAATATTATTGAGATGACTTTGCATAAGTTTATTGAGTTTGGGGGAAAGGTTGCCAGTGACCCATAAGGCTAGATCATCAGCATAGATGGAGGAAGTGAGAGGAGTTGGGATATCGTTAATGAATATATTGAAGAGAGTGGGAGAAAGCACACTGCTCTGAGGTACTCCAGTTTCAGTAAAGAGAATTGAAGATAAATAGTTGTTAGCTTTAACTTGAATGGAGCGATTAGATAGAAAATTATGGATCCAGTCAAGGGCTCGACCGTTAATACCTAAATTAAGTGCTTTATTTTCAATAGAAGATCTGTGGACAGTATCAAAAGCTTTTTTTACCAGCGAGAACACCTTTGTTAATAGCGTCGGAAAGGAGAATTATATTGTCAGTAGTACTTCTGTGAGATCGAAAGGCTGAGAGGTTGGGTTTTAAAAGGTTATTGTGTTCAAGATACCAGGAAATTCTGTTATTAAGCATAGTTTCGAAATTTTTGGAAGCAACGGAGGTTAAACATATAGGTCTATAAGAGGATGGAAGGTGTGCATTTTGGTTGGGTTTGAGAATTGGAATGATGATAGCAGAGTTCCAAGAAGGGGGAGTTTTGGAAGAGAGCCAAAGTTGGTTGAAAATGTCTAGGAGTACCTCAAGAGAGTCAGGAGGAAGGTGATTAAAGAAAGGATAAATAAGAGAGTCCTTTCCTAGATGTTAGAGATATGATATATTTGATTAGAAATGTTAATTTGAAGAATTTGATGTTCTAGGTTAGAAGAGTCAATGATTTTAAAGGGAATATTTTTATTTATAAGAATGGCTAGACCGCCATTGCCTGAGGAGATGCAATCTTTTCGAATAATATTGTAGTATTGAAAGGAAATATTGTTGGGTGGTTTAAGGAATGTTTCTTGTAGACATACAACAGATGGTTTTGGATTGGATGAAAGGAGGTATTGAGAGAATTCAAGATATTGAGATTGGATGCCTCGACAGTTCCAAGACCAAATGGTTAGATTTGGATATTGGCTAGTTGAGGGGGATTGTGGGGATGAATTTAGTAGAGGGGGGGGGGGTGAATTTAAAAATGGGGGAGAGACGGAGGAGGAGTAATATGAAATTGAAGATGATAGCACGAGAATAAGAGTGACAACAATGAGAAGTGAATTGGACGATTATGAAGATGGGTTGAGGAGAAATTGTTTAAGTTGATTGGTGACAGCAGAGTGCTGGTCAATGGCTTGAATAAAAGTATGAGTTGGGATTCTTTAGCAACTGCGGTGAGGATATTGGCTTTCGATGATGAGGAAAGGTGAGACGAGAGCATGGCAGTTGAGAGGTAGATAAAGTCAAAGAGATTATCGTGTGGAGAGGGAAGAGATGGTTGGGGTGATGATTGAGGGGGAACAGGGTTGGGGCTAGCAGGGTTGGAGGAAGAAGCAGTTGGAGGCATGGAAGAAGATGGAGTAGGGTAGCTTGGATACTTAGTGGAGGTGGAAGGGAGGGACGAGATTGGAGGAATGTTGGTGGATTCGGGGGGAGAAGAGGTGACAAGGTTTCTTGGTCGACGGGGTCTAGGAGAGCGTTGAGGTTTGGGAGCACAAGGTGGGGGACCAGGGGGAAGAGGAGGGGGAGAGAGGGGGCAAGTAACAGGAGGTAATGGGGAGAGGAGAGATGCAGCTTTTGCGTAGGAAATTTTCTGAACAATTTTGATTTTGTTGATTGACATGGCCTTGGTGAAAGCAGTGCAGCCTTTGAAGGCTGCACTGTGATTTTCACCACAGTTGACACACTTTTTAGTGGAGCTTTTACATTCAAGATATTTGTGATGCTCACCGCAGTTGGGACAGACAGTATTGTTAGGACAAAAGGTGGCGGTATGGCCAAAGTGGTTACATTTAAAGCATCTGAGTGGATTTGGAATGTACTGTTTTACATTATGTGAGGAATATCCTATGTAGACTTTGGGAGGAAGCTGGGAGGTGGAGAAGGTTAATTCCACAGACTCGGTAGGTTTAACCTTGCCCAGTCTGTGGATGGAGGTGACATTGTACTGAGATAGAGATTTGAGAAGGTCATTATCATGGATATCGATAGTGACTCCATGAATGATGCCCTTCAACTGAGTAGATTTTGGGTTCTGAATTTTGATAGTGACAGGAATTTTGCCGAGTTTTTGTGTATTTTTGAGGAGGATAGTTTGGGCTTTAGAAGCATGAAGAGTAATGGATGATCCAGTTTTGTAGATTGTGAATTCAGGACCTATTATGTTGGACAGATCTTACTGATGGTGATGGGATTGACTTTAGTGATGTTGACTTGAGCACTCTAAATATTGACATTGAAAAATTGAGGGGTGGAGATGGGAGAGGAAGTAAGAGTGTTTTGAGGGGAACGAGCGTTGGGAGAGATGGGAGAGGAATGGTGGACGCGCTTTCTACTAGGGGATTGAATTTCGTATGAGGAGTCATGATAATCAGATTCGTCCATGGAGGAGTCAATAGCTGAGTTTTCAGAAGTGTCGAAATTTTATGATTCAAGGGAGTGATTTGGGTCGGACCTAGGTTCTAAATTATTAACCGAAAGTGGGCTGTTCATGATGGGATGTGTTTGCAATGAATGAAAATAATGATGGGATAGGAAATGGTAGAAGGAAAATACAAAAATCAAAATGTAAACAAAGAAAACAAGTTCATCTAGAAAAGTTTAACTAGAAAAAAAAAGGACCTAACGTAATTAAGGAACAATAAACTAAACAAGCGGACTTACAAGTCCAAATACTCTTGAAATTTCCTCCGAATCAACAGAGTTTGAAAAAAAATTTGGCGGGAGAAAGTGAAAAATTTTCGCTCCAAAATGAAAATACACAACGAAATAGTCTTCGCCGTTCGGAAATCTGAGTGTGTATAGTTATCATTCACTGTTCCCCGCTCTTTTTATAGATAGGTGCTGTGTGTTATGCGTTGGGTGTCGTGATAAGTAGAACTCAAAAAGAAATTAAACTAAATTATATTGTCACTTTTTATTCAATCACCAATCATATATATTCATGCGTCTAATAATTCGGTTATATTCACAGTCATACGGTTCCCCCATTAAGACTTTAGACCAGCGGTCACACAAAAACCTAACTTATTACGCCGATACTCTCTAGAGAGCCAAAGGCATAGTTCAGTCAAATTGTGTTGTTCACACAACACCCGCCATAATAAAGTTACGTGATTTTCGTCCACCTTATCCAAGGCCCTTCCAACGCAATGTGAATACATTTTCTGTTGGTTCTCCGCTTGACATACGCCCGTTCCACATTCTTCACATGGTTCTTGAGCTATGTCAGATAACATTGGTCAATAGTTCTTAGTAAGCTTTTATGAGCTGCCACCAATTAAAACTATCGAAGCGCATGGTCACGCTTCCATGGGTAATTTCAATATAGGGGAGTGGGGCTTTCACTCGACCAATTGCATTGTCAAACACTGTGACCTCCATATCAACGTCTGATTGGCCAGCTTCCACGTCAATCAACGATACGGTGAGTGATGTAAGAGCCGTCCCACTTCCGAGAAAGGCGTTTGTGGGTAAGTTTATTTTATGTCCGTTCCATCGAATTTGTAAATCATTGGTCGCATGTTCTGGGTTACTTGTGTGATTTGAAAGCGACCCCGACGTCAACTGGTATACAGCGGTCCATCAATGTAATCATACTCCTTGCTGTTCTCCTCCGCCATCCTGAATGAAACAAAAATCTGTCCGTGTTCGCTTATTTATCCGCCCTGATCGAGCTGATGAAAGAGGTTTTTAATGATCACGTGACGAACTGATTTAGCTGATGTCAGTGGTTTTTTCATGATCACGTGACGAATTTATTTAGCTGATGTCAGCGGTTTTTTGTGATCACGTGACAAATTAATTTCACATCCGGTAAATCACATGGTATCGCACGCACACCGGGGTTGTGGGGTTCTTTGAGCGTGGAAGTTAAGCTTTCCGATTACGTCACATCCTTCCTCTGCTTTGTTGTGCCTGTTGTTTTTCTTAATTTTCGATTGTGAATGTAGAGCTTATAATTACAGTGATATTTCAAGTGTTGGGTCAAAAGCGCCTTCCTAACAAACCCACATTGACACAGAGGACATCGCCTTAGCCTCAGGGTTCTGTGTTTACCCTGAGCAGGTGACTTGGGTCTATATGGTTGTTGGGTCTCAGCGACTCTCTGACATTCGTCGCATTCTACACAAGCTTCCATGTCGTCACTTTAAAGATTCAACCTTTACTGGCAGTAAACTTGTTGTTAACCGATATTTATAATTACTTTAATCCACCTCATCTTCAGACACGAACGCAGTTAACTGACGATCCATTAAACACTCTCTAGCTTTGATCGCTTTACTAAGAGCCGTATCAAAATCGTAACCATACTCCATCAGGTGCTGTTTAAGTAGGCCAAACCTTACGTAATCGACTAGAGGCCTTGGCTGGGTTTGCATTGACTTGGGTAGGGGGTCATGTCAAAACAGGCTAAACCTTACGTAATCGACCAGCGGCATTGATCACATTCGTCGGCTCAATATTGACTTGGCAAAGGGGTCATGACAAAACATCTAAGCGGCAGATTATAATAGTGCGCGTTACCAGCTCTTCTCGGTCCCTGTCTTTTTGTCTCAGCGACAGTGTGCACTGGATGTCCCCGTGCAATCAAAGCGGATATATATACACAAACACGCATACACGCACACACATATATATGTATACACACGGTTTCCGATGCCAAGCTTCCGAGCGCCGAGCAGCTATCTATAAATAGCATACATATGTGTATATTTATAAGTGTGTGTGTTTATATACGTATATATACATATATATATATATATATATATATATATATATATAACATATGTATATATATAACATATATATATATACATATTTATATAAATACATATTTACATAGATATATAAATAAGAATATATAAATATATATATATATATACATATATACATGGATATATACATATATATATACATACATATATAGAGATATATATATATATATATAATATATATATATATATACATATATATATATATAAATATACATATATACATATATATAATATATAAAAATAAATATATATATATATATACATAATACATGTATATATATATACAGATAATAGTGTTTGTGTTATATTGTTGGTACCGTATTGCTGGTCGTCCAGGCTTGCCGTTGGAAGACATGCCGTTGGCGCTTGTGCCAACTCTAAGTAGGCCAAACCTATAAGTGTGTGTGTGTTTTATATACGTATATATATATATATAATTATTATATATATATATATATATATATATATATATATATATATATATATATATATATATATATATATATATATATATATATATATACATATATATATATATATATATATCTATATATATATATTTATGTCTTCCAACGATAGATTTTTTTTTTCCTCCAGCCTAGGTTTTTCGGGCTTTTCTCCGGAACGGTTGAACATATCAACATGAAATTTTGGAGAATGATGAATCAAATTGGGACACAACTACCGATACAGTTTTACGCGCATGCGCAGTGTTGGAGGCTTATGGGATCGATTTTTCGTCGATTTTTTTCCCCATTTTCTGTAACTATCTCCTCCATAACTACTGCAGTTACGAACATATGAATAACATGGTTGTAGCAAGCAATTATCGTAGCATGGAACAGGGGTAAAAAATACTAGTTTTCACTGTTTGTACTTTGCATAATGACATGTATTTTAGGGTACCTATCGCGATTTTTGCTCCAGCCTAAGTTTTTCTGGCTTTTCTCTGGAACGGTTGGACATATCAACATGAAATTTTGAGGAATGATAGATCATGTTGGGACACAAATACGGATCCAGTTTGACACGCATGCGCAGTGTTGGAGGCAGCAGCTAGTGACATCTATCCTATAATTACCAGCTCCTCTCGGTCCGTGTATATACCGTATTTTCGTCTCAGCGACATGTGCAACGGATGTCACCGTGCAATCAAAGCGGGTATATATACACAATATGTGTATATTTATAAGCGTGTGCGTGTTTATATATATATATATCCCGCTTCTAACTGTTTCAATGTTTCTGTGACAGCAGCTATTTCATAACCACAGTCCAATACATAGTTCATCCCCAACTCTATGTGGCATTTCTTGAAATTGTTTTTCAAAAACACTACATCTTTATTCCAAACCACTATCGAATACTGCGCAAAGTAGCGCGTGTATAGTGGTTTCACTTCCTCCATTTCGATTTGCTCCACAGCTTTTAACAAGTTCGCATCGCTCATCTGTTTCCCACCCATGGTAAATGCAGAACTGAGACCCTCTCGCGTTTATATATACACCCTCATGACATGAGGTAATACTTAATTTAGCCAAGGTCAGCATCTTGACGATGAAGGTCACCAAGGTCGCCAATGATGATGAAATATCTGAGGTTATTTCATCAGCCGAAAACAAAAATAGAATGATGTCATCAAAATATCGCATACCGAATCCGCAAACGATCCGCCAACGAAAAATATATTGCGCAATGTATTTTCACGTCATCCTAACGTCATCCCAGATCAAAAACACGGGGTGTGAAGAGGCACACAAGGTAACTACTTGGCTTGGTTGATATTTTCCACAAATTTCGGCGTTGGTTTGAATATCATAACTCATCCAGATCTATTAAAAAATTAATGAAAATCACGGAAACTGGCAGGTATATCTTGCTTGCGTGAACTTGCCAACAATGCCACAGCTCTGGTTGTTGTCTGGTGGAAGCCACACCTCCTGTTGTTTGCCGAAAGAGATAATGGCCTCTTGCACCAGCAGGTAAACAAGGAGGCCGTACTCGTCCAGGTAGGGAGCTCAGCCCTGCTCGGCGAAGTGCTTGCCAAACCAAGATGAGATTACCGGTTGTATACCCGCCCTTAACTACCACTCCTGGACTTCGGCAAATCCAATACTGATGTCATATCGCATTGGGCTATTGATGGCTGGTCATGCGGTGGAAGGGATGGCCAAACTTCGTTCTGCCTCGCCGTGGCTTTGCCAGCTGTTCTTTTCCTTGGCCACAATGCTTGCCACGTGGTTGATTCCAAAGACCATGTCGGCTAGGGCCGCATCACCCAGCTGATTGCAGACCTTTTTCAGTTCCTAGGTGGTGATACAGCGTTCCGCATGTCCTGCCATGCTGGAGTACAAACTGGTTCTCATGGAGCTGTTTGTCGCTGCAACCCAGAAGCCAGACTGCAATCGGCTGGTCTTTCGTGGCCTGTTGAATGCCTTTCAGATGTCTCCCTCATAAATCTCAATCTGCCTGGAATGGGGTATTGTTGGTTCTTCTACAAGGCATGGCCGTTGTGGGCGATGAACGCCGCCACAGGCTGCGCTCGTAGTTTATCTGCTGTGGATGTCCTCGCCTGCAATGTCTTTCAAGACGATCGCACATTTTATGATCCTCTCGAGGTCTGCAATGTCGTGAATGGTGGCGCCTGGCCCATGGACCCGCTCCTCCCACTGCTGTATTTACTGGTCCCGTGGTCTCTGAAGGAAAACATATTTTGAAACCATGCTATGATATCATGACCCCGCGTTTGCATCTGTTTTGTTTTAGGGTAGGCTTGATAGGTGGTATGGTGCCTTAAAAAGATACCATCATAAAGGTCGTACACGAGGTTATTTACTTGATCGATTGGAGTTTGAGAGAACAATATCCTTGGCGAATTATATCAACCCGACAATGTAAACAGACATTAAAAGTAACACAACTCTCTGTTAAATTGATTACCACAACAGACGTATCTTCGATGGCAGTTACTCTCTGAGTCTCACACTATCACCCACGTGACTAAGCAATAACAAACACATGTATGTGTGTTGATGTATGTACGAACTAGTTGCTTCTACAGACGAGCACCTTTAAGTGTCAGTTCAAGGGGTTTGTCGATCTCTTGTCAATCGCCACATAGAATTTATGATCACACTGCTTTTATCAGTTACGGCGCCATTCTATGGCAATGAGTTATGGTTGCCTGAAAGTGGACTATTTGCGTGAAAAAACTAAGCTCCTAATGCTGGAATCAGCCATCACTGCCGAATTATATCAGCATTCGACATGTTTTAATTTACATGATTCGTCTAATTGTTTGTCAAGGCAAACAGACGTAAGTCAACAGACCTGCGAATCTTTGGCGGCTGTTCTGTAGATCCAAGTCCTTGAAAATTAAAATATTAGTGCGCTTAATTCTAACTGCGTGTTTAACGTGTAGTGCACGCAAAGTAGCACAAATTATTCCCCTTTTATCCCGTAAACAAGTTTACGGGGTATTGGCTGCATCGCCGCAGGGACCTTTAACTTTTGATTGCGTATAAATGTTACTGTTAGAATGTAGACAGGTATTTATAGCTCTTTTAGGACCATATGGAGGCTGTGGTAGAACTTCCGCAAGTGGATTATGACCCATTAGATATGAGTCATGCCTCCCGGGTTGGTCATATTTGTCCTTTTGTGCAAGCAGATTAGTAGCTTAGCAAGGCGCCCACTGACCTACATGGTTATATGAACGCTGTCAAAGATGATCTGCACAGCTGAAGGTGGTGCTTACTTTTAACGAGGAACAATCTGCATGTTAGCGCCCCTCTAATGATAAGGTGTGACATCAAGAACGAGCAATGTATAAAGTATCCATGGCAAACCCCACGGTCATTGTGCAAGTGTCGCGATTTAATTTCCATCATTGATAAACGATATAGATGACGTAAGCAAATTGAGTGAACGAAAAAGTCGGTTCGATGTAACATATGCAATTTCTAGATGCGATGAGTTATACTGGCGAATGAGAGTCAAATCTTATACGATTTTGTATGCGAACACCCACTTTTGCATCAAAATGTTTATTTGTGTGGTTCTATTCCAAAGCAATGCTTTGTGTGGTTCTATTCCTAAACAATAATCAGTGAGTTACGTATCAGTCTGCTTTGCTAACATACACAACACGACATAATCACATTGTTGTACTTACTCACACGGACTTCGATGAGTCCGCGATGTTTCACACTTGCTCAAATAACTGGAAGCGAACTTGATTGAGAGGAGCAGCCCGTCTTGGCGTTATCATTCACGTCAGCAGGCGTCTGGCTATGAATATATTTGTGTTATCAGGTGGCTGCATGATATGGACCCCAGAGTGATGAACTCCCTAATGCCCAACATTTCGTCAATGCTGTTCTCTACTGAGTGGGTACAGGCCATGTATTTATGAGATAAGATTAGAGTAAAAGAACAGATTAATATGGAACGTGTCGAATGGAAGGATGTCTGGTGCGTCTCGTTTATAAGTGTGTTGATATTCAAGAACATTCAATGTGTTTTATTTAGATTCATGCATGCATGCATGAATGTTGCATAATATTTCTATATATCTATTTCCCTGTTTTGTGTACGTTTGTGTATGTGCATTTACATGTACTTTATCAAAACCACCCGATAGCTTTGGGTAATGTGTGAATGCGTGTGTCTCCGTAGGTTTAAGCTCTAATTGATGAAAAAGATAATAACTAAAGCCCTGATTTAGTGCAATATATTGTACAGATTTATGAATTGTATGTATGTATGTATGTATGTATGTATGTATGTATGTATGTATGTATGTATGTATGTATGTATGTATGTATGTATGTATGTATGTATGTATGTGTGTGTATGTGTGTGTGTGTGTGTGTGTGTGTGTGTGTGTGTGTGTGTGTGTGTGTGTGTGTGTGTGTGTATGTGTGTGTGTGTGTATGTATGTATGTATGTATGTATGTATGTATGTATGTATGTATGTATGTATGTATGTATGTATGTATGTATGTATGTGTATGTATGTATGTATGTATGTATGTATGTATGTATGTATGTATGTATGTATGTATGTATGTATGTATGTATGTATGAATGTAGCAGGGAGCCACGGTTGTTGAACATAAAGACTAGTTTAGATATTGCAACAACCAGTTGGCCTGCAGGCTTAATTATCCCTACCGATTGATTTGTTCCATTAATAACTGAAATTAGCATCAGCGCCTTCGCCAGAATACAACCCCATCTCGCGAGGTTTGACCTCTGGCTCTGTTTGTTCGCTGCGTCTTTTGATGAATTGGGGTCACTCAACTGACGCATGCCGAGGCCTCCAGCCATAATATCACCAGGTTTGTCCACTACAAAGGCCTTTTTTGCACATTCAGCGAGGTCGGATTGGTTGCTCTCGGTTCTTTGTCTAGGTCTATAGATATTCGTTTTTATTGATATTTTGTATATTCAAAAACAACGCCAACAGAAAGGTCGTGGTTGGCTAACAGCCCTCCTTTATAATCCCGTAACTGAACCTTCAACTCATGCACAGTTCCACTGGTAGCACATTTTCAAATAGTGATGTTCGTGGTTGTTATATCACCGAAACTGCAAGAAGCGCAGTGGAACCCCCATTTAGCATGTTGTGCGTGATACTGACTTGATCGAGGTGGACATAAAGTGTGTTGAAGATACAAAAGTTGATGGGCCGGTCACTTGTTTAAGTACCTGAAGGAATCCGCCTCCCACCCAGACCGTCATCAAATGGTTAATACTCCTTTTGTCATGCGCACATTCCCATCAGGAATTTGGAGGGTAATAAGCACATCTGCAGCATCAATCTCTAAACTAAGACCAACAGCTATGATCGCCTTCTGCAGAAGTTTGAAATTCCAGAGGCCGGGCTTCAAATTGCAGCTTCTCCTTTTCCTGCAAACCTTGACCACCACGCAATGGTCTCATTTGATACCATTCCATAAGCTTAACCATAACAAGCTATCAAATTGTTAAAAGCGGCGGTACATTCACAGCAAACTTTCCTGTTCAGTTATTACAAGATGCAACCGGTAATTGCGGACAAGTCAATGCAAGCCTGGGCCTCAAAGTCAATGCAGTTATGGCAGAACAAGATTAACCTCACAATGTGGTAGGCGCGCATGTCCTGATCGTACAGCTGGTTGGGGATACCTTCAATGGTCACCTCGACCTTTGTAATCTTTGGGTTGTAGAATGTCTTCCTTGCAAATGAGGCATTGGCTGGGTCTACAAAGAGTAGCAGAATACCTTTTATACTGCAAACCGGTGCGTTCAGGTTCCAGTGCCGACCCGTGTACTGAGTGAGGATCATGTGGGCCGACCTGTGATCATGTCACAATCCAGTATATGCCATCGATTGTGTAGCTGGCATTTGTGTCATCTGTGGCGTGAAACACACGACTGTAATCTTTGAATGTGAGCTCATAGTCTATCGCAAAGCGCCCTCTGGTATAAGGGCATGTGGCTTTCGATGAGTTCAAAGTCTAGCTGAATATCGCACCAGTTGCCATAGGCGTCGGCTATGGCCTGGTCCTCTACCTCGGTTTCAACCTTGTCTCCCGCCCCACCCCAGGTTTTGTACAACCCCGGACCCAGCAAACTTGTTACCTCTTTATTGCAGCTGGTAGGTCGACAGCACTTTCTATCACATCTTTAACGTTGACAAAGAACTGCTTCACAGCGTCGAACGCAGTGCCAGTTCCCAGGATGCGGCTACGAGTCTGTGCCCCCAGTAGTGCCCAGACACAGGACCGAATGTTGTCATTAATGCGATTTGCTCTGACGTGTCAGGAATGAAGGTTCTCCATGCCTCGTCTTGGCTAGTTGCATCATTGCGCCTTTTTTCTCCTGAAAGGACTGTAGGTTGCTTGCATGGGCAATCCCTGACTTTGTACCTTTTCCGTCTCAAAGGCCATCCATCTAGTGCCATATTGGACGTCACGACAGGCTAATTTGACGACGCTACCGCAGCCATACGCATCATGTACATAGCCGTTGTTGTCGACTGAAGCCCTCATGCGGCAGCCCGTGGTACACCAAACTCGCTACAGAGTCTCTTATTGGCCCTGCGATCGTATATATTGCCATAGGGGGTCGTAGTGTGTGTGTGTGTGTGGGGGGGGGGGGGGGTGTCCCGAGGGAGAGGGGCTTGTAGCTCTGCCAGTAGGCTCCGCACTAAGTAATAAACGTGAAAGGTGTAGAAGGCTTGTACGAGTTGATTCTTGGCCTCAAGGTGGTCGTGTAATGTCAATGCTAAAGGACCTACATGAGCAGACTGGGCCGTGCTATTTCACTCCTACGTCCGTGAATCGTTTGAAGACGCCTTACGTGAGAATGATGCGATACCAACAAGGGAAAATGTGCCGCGGTACACCAGCTACTTGCAGAGAACAAGCACGCAAAAATCCTACTGAAGAGTGATCAATCCACCGCATCTGCTCTTGTTAGAGAGGATGAATGGCACTGAAACTATATTGCTCATGAACATAGCTATGTCATCGGGTCAAACGTTATTGTCCTGGTGGCATACCAATATATTAGAATGTGACAGCCATGTTTACTTGGTGTTTTTTGTAGTGATTATTGTTATTTATTCATTATCAGTGTGGTTGTCATGCCGTGCTCTGTTCACAGTATCTAAGATGTTATACTTCTTCAGTGGCTTCTTAAGGGGACAAATATTTTTTTGCCAAAGGAGGCGTTGATGCGCGACTCCTGTCTACGACATGATCAACCAGCCGAGGATCTTTAAGTATTACGTCACTACCTGGATCGAGTGAACCCGCCAGTTCGGAAAGCTCACGTCAGTGATAATTCTAATTTTGTATCGTGTAGCTCTTCCAGGTATTCCCTGTGTGCCTCAAGTATGCATCATTAGGATATGTTGGCATATTATTTCGCAGGGCGTCCGGGTTTGTCATCCACTCTATTGACCCTGTTGGTAGGGGCTAACTCATTTCCCATCTATACAGGTTATACGTATTGAGGTACTGTCTACAGCTTCCTGTTGGTAGGGGCTAACTCTTTTCCCATCTATACAGGTTATACGTATTGAGGTACTGTCTACAGCTTCCTGTTGGTAGGGGCTAACTCATTTCCCATCTATACAGGTTATACGTATTGAGGTACTGTCTACAGCTTGTCGTCTCATCCCTGTCAAAGCCCTGCATATTTGGGTTGTTGTCCTTTGGTGGTAATTCGATCTTCCTGATCCCCTGACCTTCTAGGCGGCGAAAACGAATCACACACTTGCTGCCTTGGCGCCGAGAGAAACAGACTAGAAGAAGCCTTAAGGACGTGCATAGCAGAAGGAGAATCGGAAGGAGAATAGCACTACGACCAACAGCAGAAAGAGGTAAGCAGGCTTTGAATATATTACATTGGTGTCAGAAGTGATCGTATTTATGCCTGGCATTTGATACCTTTTTATGCTCTGATAGTTAATCTGGCGCTTTGCGCGGGAAGTTTACATTTTACGGCTTTTGACACATAGTGTCTGATACCAGGGGTGGGGAGTTAATTGGCCGCGGCCATTTTGGTTATTTGAAATGTTCAAGGGAATTTTATGAAGGCACCGTTGAGAGCCCTGCTTCGGGGGAGCCTGACACTGACGGCGCTTGCGTTTTTTTTATTTCGCGCCTAATCTGGTGCTGGGCGGCGCAGGACGTAGCGATCCATGGAGCGGATCACCACAAAACAGCAAGGCGGGGGTTAGGGGCTCGGACAACGGGATTCAAGCACTCGGTGCTAAGGGCGGTTCGGGGGATGCACGTGCACATGCGTCAAGGTGGTCAGGTCAGTGTAACCAGGACTCTACCATGGAACTGACCCCAGGATCCAGGGTGGGTAGGAGTTGGGGGATTGGCCGCTTTGCCCCCATTCCTCGGCAGCTCGTGGGCCTGGTGTTAGATTAGGGGTGGTCTGGACTGGCTGGTGTCGACGAGGCCTCGCCTCCCTCCCAAGGGGCTTGTGTGGCAGGGAATTTCAAGGCTACTCATGACATGCCTGTGGATGGGGGCGAAGGTTGAGGGTAACGCCGCGGGCCACTTCACGCAATTGCCGCATCCAATAACTGTGGCTCCTTACCATACTTCCGGCGCCGCTCCTATCGCTGAACACCGGAATCTACAAGGTTCCTATGATAATAGGGGATAGGACCCCGCAAAGACCCTCCCTAGGGGTCTTTCCTTTGACGGAATCTGGGGGTGGAAGGTTTTCCGCCAGCAATTTGAGTGGTATGCATTCGCTCGCGGCTGGTCTGAGAATCAGAAGAGCGAATGCCTGTGCTGGGCGTTGGTGGGGAAGGCGGCATGTATCCACTGCGCCATCACCGGGGGTCATGTAGGACTTCCATTTGGTGTCATAATGGATGAGCTTGCACACCGCTTTGGGTCTGAGGTCGCTCAGGCTAAGTTCAGTCAGCCACCAGGGGAAGACCTAAGGGAGTGGAGTGATAGAGTTAGCGCTCTGTCACTCGAGGCATTTTCTGGCCTGTCCGATAATTACAGGGTTTGGCAGACGGTGTTTCGGTTCTGCCAGGGTTTGCAGGACCGGGTTACGGCACAACACACCCTCTTGCGGCACTCTCAAACCCTACGAGAAGCTATCGATCTGGTGAACGATTACCAGCAACAATATCGATAAGCAGTCCCGGGGGCGGGGAAGGGAAGGAGAAGGGGTATCCTAAAAAATTTCAGCGGTAACTGGCCCTAGCAAATCAAGAAAGTAGATACCCTCACTTGCATGGTGGCTCAGTTGCTGCGCGAAGTATTGACCCTGACTAGGGCCATGTAGAAATTAAGTAAACCAGTGGCACCCCCAGTCTAGCACAAGTCCCACCCACTCCAGGTCACCCAAAAGGAAAGTTGGGCTCTGTTTTCAATGTGGGGAATTGTGGCACTTTAAAAGGGAATGCCTCAAGGCCCGGGAGAGAGTCCAAAGGATCCCCAGCGAAAAAAGTCGGGAAACGCCCAGGGGTCGGGCCAAGGGGCTGGTCGCCGATCCCCTCAACATTAGCGCCTTCGATCTATGTGGGTATCGAGGCTGTAGGGGGTTGTGGCGTGATGACGGGAACTGCCGAGAGTAAGGTTCTGGCGGGTAAGGGGTCTGTGATAACGGTTCATTGCGGCCTGTGTAGCGCAACCGATGCACCAATGCCACATCGAGTACCTCCTCAGAATGTCAGCACTACAGGTGTAGGTAGTGTAGCACCTGAGAAATGCTATCTTCGTCATCCATCACGACCATATTAAGCCCTGCAAAGACCGGAATCTGCAAAGTGGATAGAGAATTGGCAAAAACAACCCCAAGAGGGACAAGACGAAAGCGAAGATAACGAAGAGCTGTATTGCACTTGCCAACAACCTTGTCACGAGCGAATCATGGTCCAGTGCAACTTCTGTCACGATTGGTTCCACGGCACTTGCGTAAACGTCACGGCGACAGATGCACTCAGTATAGATAAGTACCGGTGTGCGCACCGTAGATTAAGTCATTTACTTTGCACCAATTTCAGGATGGTAACTCACAAAGAGACTATATGCAAGCCGCTATTGGTTTCAAGAAAGTCAAGAGACAGTTGGAGAAAAGTTCATTCCCTACTGTGTTTATATTTTCCAAGCAGTCAACTCCTCGTGAAACTTAGCAACGTGCTGAAATCGCTGACAGAAAAAAATAATTCCCCATATAAAAACCCATTAACTGCTTTTAAGTTTATTATCACGATGCCATTTATACTTTCTTGATGTTTCCGAATAAGCAATTTATCGGGTTTTTCTCTGTCTTGAAGAATATTGTAGATTTTAAGACCTTTTCAATTGTTGGCACACATCTTGGATGTTATCAGCGACTGGTAGTAGTAGTTCTTGAATATGGTCAATGTTAACTGAGCTTGATTAATATTAAATTACATTTGAACTAAGTCTACCTTCGACCTGTGGTTACAGCTTTTACAGGAAATCCTACTGGATTGGTTACCCCCTGATGAAGAGCATCATGAATCCAGCCTGCTTATGGATACCGCCTGCTTATGTCCCACAGGAGAATGATTCACCTCAGCTCGGTTCACACATAGCCTGGATAAAGAGACTGAACATGTCATTACATCCGATCGCTGCTATGTGAATATAACTGTTAAGACCAAAGACACAGGTGTAAATGCGGAGGATCCATCACTACAAGGACACGACTACGCTTAAAGTAGTTCTTCTGCACAAATTGAGCCCCCTGTTCCTTTATTCAGTTCAACACCACATAAGCTGAAACCCAGTGAGGACAGTTTTGTCAGTTATCGAGATTTTGAAGGGTTAGTCGGATTTGAGAAGGGTGGAGGAAAAAGAACTGTACTGGTTCTTCTATGCATATGGTGTTTAACAACAACTTGGACTTTCTATTTCAGAAAATGTCAGACTGTTAGCGGTCAGATACGTTAGTGTGACAAAACTACAAAGAGAGCTATGCTGTCAGTGACATACACTTGTTAAGGCGGCTGTTAAGTCAATGTCTGTAGGAAATCTGCTTGCTGCTGGTGGTATTCTGTTCACAGGTGGACAATTTGCTAAATTTAATGACTTTGCCATACTCTTGAACATACCATTTGTATCAGGATCTGCTTTCTACAATTTTCAGTTGTGGAGGCACATGAAGCAAGTTGCCCAATTAGCCATGCTATCCGGTCAGACTGTGTGGCTTATAGGCGATGGGCAATGTGATTCACCCTGTCATAATGCCCAATATCTGGCATACACTGACATGGAGGAAGACACTGGTGTTATTCTTACCATAAAAGTTGTTAGTGTTGGGGAGTTAGAAGGATTCCAGCGTGTTTGTGTGTGACAGAGTGGGCATGTTGTAATTATTTTCTTTTACAGCAAGTTAAGTTAATGCTATTATTGTGTTAAACCTTTATTGATGTGGTATGGAAGAGTGATTAAGTCATGACCCATGTGTATATATTATTTATGAGTGACTGAAAGAGTGCCTATGTGAGTTGATTACCTTAAAGTTTGCTAAGTTTAGCATATATATGTTGGGGTGACATGATTTAATTGAGTAACTTGTCTCTTACACTTGACTAAATGCATTGAAAAAAATCACCAAAGTTGTTTTAATTACCAAATAATCTTCTTACAGTTATAATTTCATGTCTTTGGCATGATAAATACTTTGTAAAACAACCATATGATGTAAAGAACTCAATTATAAGTAATATTTTATAGATTGTATTATTACACTTTCATTTCACCCCACTAGTAAAGTTTCCTTGGATTGAGTATCTACCTTGACGTGGTGCTAGGGCTCAGCTTTTTACAAAGTGGTAGGTGATAATAGGTTTGTGAAAGTTTGGACTGATGCTGCTATGTTTAAACAAGTACGTTGTCATAGCTTGAATGCAATTATTAGAATATTTTCTAATCAATGTCTGTGAAATAGTAGGATAAATGTTAAAGTAGATGTCTGTCAGCAAAATGTGAGCATAAATATGCCAGGTTAAAAATATTCCCTTGTACAAATTCTCAATTCATAACGGTATTTAAAAAAAATAATTACAAGTTGTTACATACACCAAGAATCATTGAGTGTCATCTTGGCTGGGTTACAAAACACCTCTGCATTGTCTCGATGGCTCAAGGATTGTGTGTCTTATTTGTTTCGGGGTTTTTTTCCAAACAAATCGTCTTCTTCTTTGGTTCGATTTGATAAGCCTTCGACATAGGCTGAAACAAGCCAAGCAAGACGTTGCACTGATAGTAAATAACGGAATATGCGTTCGAAAAAAAAGTGCCTTTAGAACCCAAAAATATTATAATCTCGTTCAGTTGGCTGGAGTTAACCATGAGAGAACTGCTAACCGTAACTTGAATAAAGAGTCAAGGTCACTTTGCATAGCTGGTGTGTGTAATAAAATTTCAATAAGATGTTGGAAACTGCATGATAAAATATCTATTAGAGGTTGGTGCATTTAGTGTCTGCTAAAATCTCAATTAAAGATTGTTATACTAAAATGAAACACGCACAGCGAGCACAACAGGTTTGTACAGATATTCTAACAAAAGCGGGGGGGGAATCCCCCATACGCTAGATCATGGGTTGCGCTATAAGCACTCGAAAAGCGTCTGACCGAATTTCATAATGGTATTATGGCCAGATTAAGGGGCCGGGGTGGAAAAACAAGAGAAAAATCGCACAGAAAGATAAAGCCATCGCAAGCACCAAGAACGAAATGATTTTCAATTCAGACTGCTTTGAACGAAGAAGAAATTCATCCTGAAAGAACTTCAAACCATTAAGACCAAGGCAACCTAGATTTCGCGGTCGAAAGGTCGAGGAGCAAAACAACTTGAATTTATTCGTGTGTAATAAGGGAGTGACATACACCATATCAGCAAGCAACCAGATGACGTTCCCCACATTAACCTTATGCTTATCATGCATGAGGCCTGTAAGTTCCGCTGTAGATGATGGATCAAAGATCTGAACCGAAAACATGCTTCAGCTCGAAAGCCAGAATGTAAAGGAATAGGTCAAACAGCAGTTCAGGTTGAGATGATTAGAGAGGGGAAAAACAAACTATTTTTTTCAAAACTGGCACAAGGTGGTTCGGGCATCCTGCATTATCTATGCCGACTTTGAGGCCCTTGCAGTAGGCCCTGTACTACTAAGAGCATCCAGAAGAAGGAGCAACATAAGGGCTGCGGCTGTACTGGTTGATGTCTGATGACCATACATATGATCCTGTAGTGCACAGAAGATGCCACCGGGCATGAAGCAAGCCGCTGGTAAGTGCAGACGGTCTAATGTGACTCCGTTTGAGCCTCTTCACCAAGGCCTAACAGCTTGTCAGCATTTCAGGGCGGCATAGACCTCTTGGAATACATGGCTGAAAATGGCAAGACATGGACCTCTGATTCTGAATATCTTCAATACAGCGAGAAGGGACTCCAACCCTCTAGTGATACGGGGATCATTAATGCAGTGTCCAATACAGAGCCTAATCTTCGCAATGAAGTGCACATCGCGAGCTCGACTTGAGTTTGATTTTCATCCTCGCCATTGCTTCATACGTCAAAGGAAATATGACCTCAGTTATGAAAAGGCAAATGCCTGGATAGGATGTGATGATGTTCTGAAGTGTAACTCGGGGGTACACACGAGGTCTCATGACAAGATGTGTCAACGAAAACTTTAGAGTGCCCTGACTGTTTAGATGACAGTGACCTAGCAAGTACCTACTATGTACATGAATGATTATGTTTCTGAAAGTTTAAATTTTAGTCTAAATGTAAGGTTACTGGTTTTCTTAATTGCAAATATTTCTGCCTTGTTTAGTGTTTACTGATAGACTATTTATTGTAGATAATATTGAGGAGTGGTTGTTTCTATAAATTTGCTGATCACAGGAAGCACTCTACATTGGCAGCAAATAATCTCTCAAAGTTAATATATATTACACTTAATTAAAGTTGACATATACATTTCCTCTTCATAAAAAATATGGAAAAAGTAATAAAACAAATTCCACAGTCCACAATAACAAATCTATAAGCATGTACGTTCAAGGAAAACATTAGAGATGTCTGTCATCAAAGCCTTCAAAGACATCAATTCAAACTGATATCTATGCTCCAGCTCCGTGTTTTCCATGTCTAACTATTCATGAACCGGTCAAAGAAAATTTACATAGTCTGATGTGATTGCCATAAATTTTTCCTTCCTTGCACACTGACCTTCAGACCCATTAGCCAAAATTTCCAACATACCTTTGTCCCAAATTTGCGTGAGATTTTAGTCAATTTTACTGATTAACTCAACGATGATTTTCTTGTGAATGCTGGTGTAGTTAAGGCGTTCTGTAGTTGTGATAAATACTTCTGATACGGACATTGGTGATGGCGAGTACTGCTGAAATGTTAGGTAGGCCTCAAAGTACTGTGCAAGTTTCTTCTCCTAGTTGTGTTCAAAAAGTCAGCCATCTACCCCGGCATGCCGAGTGACACGATAGAGTCATATGCCTCCAAATGGATGGGATGGTCACGAGCTGACCACACTTTAGCAAAAACTGACCTTCCAGCGTCAATGAGCGGCACATAACCAGTATCCATATGCTAATATGGCATACGACAGTTCAAACACGCAGTTGAACATGGAAGCATGATCCGGGTTCTTCATTTCTGTCATGCAGTAATCAGTACAATTAACATAATATCACAGATCCATGTTACTGGTAAAGAAATCTGAAAGGAGTACTGATTATAAAGCATACTGTCTGGCACTTGATATCTGTCATCGACTCGGAAGCACTTGATTGTTGGCTTAATATGCAGCCTTGACATACTCTGTGAAACATAGACAAGACTTTCACTTGATGGATATTAGCTTAGCAATTCAAATTGTAAAGTCAAACCCGGATAACATTGTCAAATATCAATTTAATATCCAGAGACACTAAGAAAAACGTCCAATCTCAAATGGTTTGTAAAAAAGCCTTGCAATTGCATATTTAATCGGGGATTGGAATGTGATGTAACGTTTCAGTAAAAGATACTCAGAGTTCTTCCCATTAGATGTGGTTGACTGTCTGAGGCCATGTTCTTTAGTCATGCGAACCACTTATCAGAAGACCTCCACGCGGCTACGTGTGAGTGAAAACACGATAACCAGTTCCATGAAGTGAAATGTCAGAACTGTAATAGGTGTGGAGACTGAAAACGCTGCTTCAGTTGCCTTACTGGATTTGTTGAATCCACGAAGGATGCTGGTTGGATTTGCATGATGTTCTCCGTTACATTGATATGTTTTAGCAATAGCTTGGTATTTTCTCTGGCACTAAGGCCCAGTGCAAACGCTAGATCGGCTCGCAAATTGACTCAGTTATGGTTATGCTTACGGTTGGCTAGCAATCAAGGCAGGCCTGATTGACTTGGCGATTGACTGTCGGGATTATTCATGCACGCATGGGGTCATATAACGGTACGTCTAGTTTTAAACATAACTCTGGAACCCGACTTATTAACAGTGTTGATACGGTACGTCTAGTTTTAAACATAACTCTGGAATCCGACTCATTAATAGTGTTGATACGGTACGTCTAGTTTTAAACATAACTCTGGAACCCGACTTATTAACAGTGTTGATTGGACCCGTTGACAATTCGAAAAGCCACATAAAAGCATATAGATATGACCAAAATGCAACGAAATAAAGGCAGTTCTGGAATACAGCGAAGCACCTCGAATTCAAGCCTGTTTCATAGTTATCAATGATTTATTCACGGTTTGCCTGTCCTGTAAAGGAAAATCACTTTCCTGTGAATTTTATTTGGTTTAATGATAAAACGTTTTCGCAAATGAAAATTGCTTCAGCATTCTATGGATAATTCAATGGATACTTCGTTTTTGCAATAAATCGAATACAATTCCAATAAAATGTATTTTCCACGTCTGTTGAAAGGAAGTTTTAATTTCATTAGATGCTTTTTGTCAGAGGTACGAGAGGAAACATGTAATTATACCAAACAATGGTCCTGTTAAGATGTTACCCGATGAAAAATAGTACTATGAAAAGCTACACAGATCTCTTTATATTGCAGGATAATCCGATTCATGGCATATTGGCAGCTAGTACAATGGTGCTGGGGTTATCTAGGCAGATATCAGCTTGTGACGTTTTTCCCAAGGACAGTTTATATTGGTTTCTAACTGCCAGCAATGAAAAAATAAAGGGACAAAGATTAATGTGTCATATTCTTTAGTTTATATTAAGCTTTTGCTCGCAATTATTATAGCCTACCGATTTACACTGTTGACAACCAGTAACTAAATTCAGTTTAGTACGTGCTGTCCACCAAATCGGTTATTTCATGATAGGAATCATCAACACATTGTATATGCATATCAACACAGTTTTACAACTACTTATTTAATTCTGCTCACAGCTACCAACAATGTCTAGTTCTTATTCACTTTTTCTAGATCCGGGATCTTCCGTTTCGGGCCTCAGCTTACCACTGTTGTGGTCGATGTTAAGAGCAGGCAACATAGCCGGTAGAGCAATTCACAGTTTGATTAATACACTTTCAGCTTGAAATGTTTCATATGTGTACATCGTTAAATACATCAATGGCAAAATACCACAAACAAAAAACCAAGGGAACAGTTGCAATGTTAAATATATTAAGACATGTTCATCAACAATTTTGTGAAGATAATAACATATCAAACCAACACACCTTGCATATTGTCAGAGCCACACAAAACCAGTGTGTTTTGGTATAAATTTGAATACAACGCTATGGGAAACCTCCAGGGTAGATGTTTGATATAGTGAAGACGTTTTGATGAGGTCTTTGGTTAGGGCCTCGGAGAGGATGACATCTTCTAATAAATCAGTGGCTTTGCATTCTGTTCTATTATATACCTACTCACAAAATACCTCCATCAGTCATTATCCATAAATACCATTTACAGTATCCAGGATAAGTGCAAGCTACTGTCAGGCAAGCAAACATCTACGTCCACATGGATCACCGGCCATGTCAATTTTGTCAACGGGCAAGTGCAAAGTCTGGCCTTTTACCCAAGCGGACAGGCGGTAGCTCTAGTACCGCAGACAGTTTTTCATAGGCTACGGATATGTAAAATGAAGGACAATATTAACAGGAAGGTCGTGGGTGCCAAGTAGTCTGGTTTTATTATCCGCTAATTGAACAATCATTTCATGCACAGGTCCCCTAACAACACAAGACAGGATTAGGAATAGTCGTGGTTATTATATCACCAAAACTCCCACAACTTGAAAAAAATGTAATGGGGCCCATCTAGAACATCGTGCATGGTATATCGTCCTGCGCGTGCGTACCATTTCATTATAACGTCCTGGGTTGTGGTTGTCTTTGATTATGGGTTAATTTTCCATATATGCTTATGGATTGGATTCCACTTGGCCTCTCATACGAGTTGTGAGTTGAGAGCTTGATGACATCGTTAAGCCGAGCCTCTGAGTACGAACCAACCATTGACGAGGTATAAGTTTGCCATGGAGACGCTCGCACATTATGCAGATTACATGAATATTTCTGTCGAATACATTGTACATCGGTGCCCGTAAGCATACGTAAAGTTCATTAATTGCAACTCTGATCCCCACTCGTGGATGAATGTGACCACCTCTTAAGCACATCCACAATCATGTTTTGCAAATGCATCAGGTAAGCACTATTATTATCACAAGCATCATTTAAATTCGTCGCTGCATTTTGAACATCAGTCCCATGATATCATAGTTAAGTCAAGTCGGCAATTACATATTGGGTGAATTATCCAGCAACACGACACAAGTTCTCCCAATTCGTGACATTGAGCAGGAGAATAATTTTGCATTCATCCAAAATTGCCAAGTACACGGTATTTCACACTATTTGCCGCTTTCAACAATTTCTACAAGGTCCCATACATGATTAAAGCTCGCCCCTAGGTGGTTAATACCGTTATTATCTGGGAGTAGGGTAAGAAATGTTGCTGACTGCAGATGTAGACTTTGGCGTCGTTCGTCCTTACGATATCAATACGCTATGATACACAACTGAAGTCTCAAAGCCATATGCAGTCAAGCGAATTGCTTCACGAATGTTTCTATGAGTCGCTAATAGGTCAATGTCACCACTTTATAATCCTTTCTACTGGCTGTCACACCAAACCATTAAAGTCAATGAATGGTCTTCCACTGAAAAGCAGCCATATAGCTTTTGGTTGGCTGCCTTTATAAAATGTCGCTTGGTCCGGCCAACACACGATCAGTACTTCCAATTGCATGGAAGAGCTGCAGACGATTTCAACCACTTCAAAGATGCTTTGTGTTTAAATGATGAAACATATTAATCGCCCCTCGGCAGAATCGTTGACAATACCGCGATTTATCTTTAATATTAGCATCAAAAGAAGCTAACCAGAAGTATATACATAAACTTACAGATTATATTAAAGATAAATCGCTAACCAGAAGTATATACATATTCTTTCAGATAATAGTCGCATTTATAAGCTTCCTTCTAACAATGTTGGAAGAATACTATGATGCAAGTATTTTCCTTCATTTCCAATTTCACACTTACAGGCTTTTGGCGTTAGCTTGCGAAGCAGAAGCAGAGATGTTCTCAATCGATGATTAATTGAAACAGCCTCCGATTACTAACTTATACGAATGAATGGCAAACTACGCTTGCGGAACCACCATGTTCTGGTATTATCCCGCTTCAGCATCTATCGTGCGCCGTATTTGGGTAAACTTTACAATGGCCATAAACACAGCGGAGGTCACCGATTTGAATCGGTTGATGAATTTTGTTTCAAAACGGATTTTTGATCATTTTTCGATGATTTAAAAACAGGGAACATTGATAAATTAACTTGATTTGCGTTTAGAATGAGACGTACAGTCATACGACCGCGTATGAGCAACTCATTTCAACAGTGCATCAATAATCCCGCAGACATTCATAGAAGGTCAAATATATCTGGGTGTAGGCAATTGCGGACACCTTTTCATATTTGACTCTAGTTCAGAGGACACACAAGGATCAATATATGTTACGCGTGTATAATGCAATAATACAAAATTCGTCTTGACATTACAGGACCAGCTAATACAATTTAAGAGACGTACCCCTTGACCGCATGAGTAGTAGTCCTCGCACAGGATACTACGTAAAACTTTTGTATATGTTATACCAGAGCCCCCCCATGGAGTTGCCCACCCCCAGGATCCCCCCACGCGTTGACCACGTGATCATGTGACGTGTTTGGACTTGCGCCAGGTGGTGATGCTATGTGTCCACATGATATGATGTAATGCATTGTTAAGGTGAGTTGTTGAGTGTTTAAAGGTATTGAGTGGGGTTCTCTAGGAATAACAATGGGTTTAGTAAATATTGTAGTTGAAGGTATCTATTCAAATGATATACCCACGCCACTTGAGAATGGTGCAATCGTTTGGGATCACAATGAACTTGGGAAGACGTGTTTGAACATGTTAGTAAAGATGAAAGGGGTGGTGGTGTTGAAAGTGAACCATGTGATATGATGTAAGGCGTTGCTGAATGCTTTATAAAGAGCTGGAAATCAGACCGTTTTTCAATCACTATGGAGTCACCAATACCAGTGAGCTCTCGCGTGACCATTCGCATGTTGAAATGTAAGAATGGAGCTCCATATGTGAGGTTGGAGGTGGAGCGAGTGAGTAGAAAGCGTTTAATCCCGATTTTCGCCCTGTTTTTTGGCCGCCTTGTAAGTGAGGCACCTCGTCTGAAAGATGCAAACAAAGTATATTTAGCGGGCGATCAGTACTTGGTCAAGCGTTATTTTGCTGGTCGTCATTTGATTGGCGTTCAGCATTTCAGAGGGGAGGAACGAATACCTGGTGGTTGGCTAATCACAGAGGCAGAGTTTAATAAGCTATTGAGTGAAGACGTATTGCCCCAGATCTGTGAGGCTTTACAGCTACAGGATATATAACTGTGAGGTGACAAGTTTTGTGCATCTGCCCACTGGTTGACCACAAGGTGAAAGAAAAGAAAATGGCGAAGACAACTGAAACGATGGTGATTCCAGTCTACACTCGCGACTTCTGTCAATTTTCGCTGACCTTGTGGAATAAGGACAGAGTTATACTTCTAGACACGGATCGGAAATTACAGATAGATTTGGATTTGAGAGACTTTTTGTACGGTGGCTATGAGTTATCAGCCATAACAGAGACCCTAAACGCGGTAGAAGCGGGGACTCATCAAGAACGGGAGGTTTCCATGGGAGTAGAAGTTTCTATTAGTGTTCAACACCCGTCCCCGCTGGTGATAATAAAACATGACCAGGTAAAACTGCGTTTAGATAGATTTGCTTGGCGCATGCTGGTTGCCAGTTGGGAGGAGTTGAATGATCGATTTGGAGCTACAAAACAACGCCAAGAGTTACTAGAGGAGTGTCTTAAAACTGTCTACGTGGATCATTTGGTAAACTTGGTGAACCTCGTGATTAAAGAAAATTGTTACGGTTGTCAAGTGGTCCATCCAAGTCAAGTACAGCATGATGTGTGTTTGATGATGGAACGGGAGGAGCAGGTGAAGCTGTATTTACCTGAGGCAATGCTGCGTGTGAACGATCTGGAATTGATGGATATGTGGACGACGTGTTTGGGTTTGTTTGTGCCTCCCCCTTCATGGACGGAAACCAGTCATTTCTTTTGCCCTGATTATAGATAATCTTGGTTGATATCTGTAAAGAATGAAATTGAAAGTCGTGTGATTCACCAATTATAATCGCTTCAATAATATATATATATATATATATATATATATATATATATATATATATATATATATATATATATATATATATATATATATATATATATATATATATATATATATATATATATATATATATATATATATATATCAAACCTTCTGTTTTCTCTTAAGGCTTCTGTAAGATATGTTGTGTAATATAACGAATACAACGGTTGATTACCAGTATTGGTGGTGACATCAGCGCTACATGGTTTATTAAAGCTAATGGAGACCTCTGATTGGTGCTTTTGATAAAAGAATGAACACGTGGGCGTGGACATCACCTCGCTAGACCTTAAAAGTGGGGTAGTAGGTTGGAAGATGAACGAATCGTGAAGAAGTAAAGCAAAAAAAAATGAAGAGAAAAACATCCGACCCATGGCGAGAAATGGTGTTTACAGTGATGGATTCTTATCCTGATGGTAACGTCACTGAACTACAAACCGTATTGGAGAGAAAATACATTGATATGTTTAAAGTGATGGATGACTTTGAACAAGACCCAACGCATCAACAGATCATAACAACACGACAACGTTTGTTTGAAGTCTATGGGGATTGGGCTAAAGCTACACGACATGCCCTATATCAGAAGAGATTTTTATTGGAACGTCAAGTGCAGAAATTCAAACGTTTGGTTTGAAGAAGTCGAATAATGGCCAAGAAGGACCTGTTCGTCACGTGACTGATGACGTCATTCAGTAACTTGTTTACTGAGTGAGGTATCGAATAATGACCGGAGCATGTTAGGACCTGTTCATCACGTGACTGATGACGTCATTCTTTAACTTGTTTGATAAATGCGGTATCCTTACCAAATTCGATCAGTCACTTGGCTGATCATTGACCATGACACAGGCACAAGTAAACTTACAATGTCGCAACTGTGGTCGATTGGAAGTTGCTTTACAGTGGTGTAAAGAAGATTACAATGAAGTGAGACGTTTATATCGTCAGGGCATGGATGAGGTTGCCGAATTGCGAGAATCGGACCAACAAATTTGATATGGATTCATTAGCCCTCAGAAAAATAGAAGCCTTGCGCGAGTATCGGGAAAGTTATTTACGTCAGCCTCGACCGGTAACTCTACTACCTGACCCTGATAATGATCTGTCAGATGAGGATGTGATAGACATACCCATATCACGTGCGCCCGGCGGTATTGAACCATGAAGAGTAGTAAATATAGTGGTTTCTTTCAAATAAATATTATTATATAAATACATTGATTGTCGATTTTTAACCATATTCGTATATAAGCGACCTGGTGTCAACACGTAACAAACAAACAAAATAATAAATAAAATAATGGATCCGAGATTTAAACATCCCTTTACATGTGTTGTGGCTGGTCCGACCGGTTGTGGAAAAACCTATTTTGTCAGCCAGTTCATCAAAGATGTAAATCTACATATGGATCCCATCCCTGAACGCATCGTGTGGTGTTATGGTGAATGGCAAGCGTTTTATACCAAGTTCAAGCAAGTCGAATTTGTTGAGGTTTATCGTTTGATATCGATGGAAGTCGACCCACGCTATTGATTATCGATGATTTGATGCATGAAACGGACCAGCGCATCACCAAACTTTTTACCAAAGGCAGTCACCATCGCAACATAAGCGTCATGTACCTGGTGCAGAATTTATTTGACAAAGGCAAAGATCATCGCACTATCAGTTTGAATGCCCAGTACCTCCTCGTATTTAAAAATCCTCGAGATGGAACGCAAATTACCAACTTGGCTAAACAAATGTACCCCGGTCGTGTCAAGTATGTTCAAGAGGCTTTTGTGGATGCTACACGTGAACCACATGGTTATATATTGGTGGATCTGAAGCAAGACACACCAGAACATTTGCGCCTTCGCACCAATGTGCCACAATCACACCAGACGGTTTATCTCGAACAGAAATAAATTATCTATATATATATATATATATATATATATATATATATATATATATATATATATATATATATATATATATATATATATATATATATATATATATATATATATATATATATATATATATATATATATATATATATAAATTGACAAATCGACTCATACTTGTCATTTGATTTCTCAAGGGTTAATATGACAGGTCGCTTACAAAAGACACGCTGATACATTGTGAGTAATGGCCAAGGCAAAACCAGCCATAAACAAAGCTTTATTGAAAGCAGCGGACAAAGATCTGGTCAACTGTCTCTTTGAATGTGCCTTGAATGTCTTAAAAGGGAACGTTCCCTTAACACCGACTCAGAAACGTAAATTAACCCGACACAAACAAGGTCTGCGCACCCTTACTACTCGAAAAACAACCATTATGAAAAAGAAAAGTGTGTTACAAAAAGGTGGTTTCTTACCAGCGCTATTAGCACCTATTATCGGTCCACTATTGGGAACGTTGTTAGGTGGTATCGTGAAATAATGGCAAAGAAAATGATACTTGTGGATCCTCGTGTATTGAGTGCTTCACAATACGACCAAGCGCCCACGACTTCGACCTTGTTGAATTTGGATGATGAGATGCGTCAAGTATTGAATCAGCGTGATAAATCGGATGAGGATAAAGTTATAATGTACAACCAGATATTGCAAAAGCATCGCAAATATTACCAACAGCATAAATCTCCACCACCACCACCACCACCACCACCACCACCACCACCACCACCACCACCACCACCACCACCACCACGTCCATCCAGATCTGATGACACAACAACAGTCGAGGCTGCAGACCTACCCAGATCGATGGTCGTGGATCCACATGGGGAAGATCGAGTGCAGCGATTGATTGATCATAAAAGTACTCGACCTGGACGTTTGGTGGCCAGAGGAAAAATACCAGCCAGAGGTGTAGCAGCTAACTCATGGACGAGGTTGGAAAACTAGACAAGTTGTATTACGACCCACAATTACCCAGTGCATTCGGGGGTGTACGTACCTTGTCAAAAGCTGCCAAGTTGAAACCATCCTCAGTGACATCGTGGTTATCTCAACAAGATGCGTACACACTACATAAACCTATACGACAAAAATTTCTTAGACGTCGAGTGGTGGTAGGTGGTATGGACCATCAATGGCAAGCTGATCTAGTCGATGTGTCACGCTTGGCCAAACACAACCGGGGTCATACCTTTCTGTTGACTTGCATCGATGTGTTTTCCAAATATGCCTGGGTAGTACCCTTGAAGACTAAGACAGGTGTTAGCCTAGTGACAGCCTTTGACCTGATATTGAAACAAGGCCGAAAACCACAACGCTTGCAGACGGACAAAGGCACAGAATTTGTCAATCGCAAATTTCAGACGTGGTTGAAAGCCAACCACATTCATTTTTTCACAACACACAATGCGGAAACCAAAGCAAGTATAGCAGAACGCTTTAATCCTACGTTGAAAAGCAAAATGTGGCGTTATTTAACCAAACACAACACATTGGATTATCTATCGGTGCTACAGCAATTAGTCCGCGGATACAATCGGAGCTACCATCGAAGTATTAAACGCACCCCTGAGTCGGTCAAACTTACCAATGAAGAAGAGACTTGGTTGACGCTTTACGGCGAATCTAAAGTTACTAAATCACCTAAATTCAGCATGGGGGAAAGAGTCCGCATCAGTAAGGAACTGGGCAAGTTTAAAAAGGGGTATTTGCCCAATTGGAGTGAAGAATTGTTTACCATACATAAGGTTCACTCTGGTATACCCACTGTCTATACTCTCATGGACGATACACAAACTGTATTGGCGGGTACGTTTTACGAAGCGGAAATTCAACGAGTAGGTGATAAAACCGTGTATCGTGTGGAGAAGGTGTTGAAAGAAAGAAGGCGTAAAGACGGCAAGCAATACTTTGTCAAGTGGTGGGGGTATCCAAGCAGTTTCAACAGTTGGGTCGATCGACTGGAAGTCTATAAAAACTGATGTTGCCGTCGATTCACCATCATACCATGGAAAGCCAGCGTAACAATCAGAGCGATCGGGTCTGGACAGTCTTTGGTCAATCCATACCCAAAGCAGAAATCGTGTTCTTTTGCACAAATCATCATCCTGTATACAGTCATAGTCGTCAGCATTTACAATTTATCGGCGGAAAAAGGGGACAGTAATTTATGGACGGCCTTACTCAGCAGTAGTTTAGGATACATGCTACCTAACCCAACCCTCAAGCATAAAGTGACGTCGGTAGTATGACATTCAACTTGACATTGCCGAGCAATAGCTCCTTGAGCTATCACCCAGAGAACACGCTGACAAAATATATCACTCAGTTACCCAAGACCATCGATTTGGTTGGCGAATGGGAAGTGGGTTTGGCTGAGATACAGTACCCCCGTAGCTGGTATAACATTGGTGCCAATGTGGGGTTGACTATTGTGAATAAAAAATTTCTGGAATACATTAATGACTTGGGGGTTATTACTTGTTTGTCTGATTATGAAGAAATGTGTCAATTTGCTGACAGAGGTGAAATGGCACATCCTACTTACACTGATATCAAGAAGGGGTATTATAATAGTCCACAATCCTTGGTGGATACCCTGAATCGCCGAATGACGGTTTTAGGGGAATCTAGAGTCCAATTTGGTTACAATCACCAAATACAGAAAGCTGTTATTCAATTGACTGATGATGTGATAGTGATATTGACTGAGAAATTGAGTCAGATCTTGGGTTTTGACCATACTACCCAAACGGCCTTGGAACAAGTAGGCGAGCATATTGTCGATCTGAACAGTGGTCTGTATGGTTTATATGTCTACTGCAGTGCAGTACAACCTCAAGTGGTAGGCGACACGATGGCCCCTCTGTTACGTATCATACCCCTTAAAGATGACTTCAAAGGTCTTATGGTGACCCAGACCTATGAACATATATTTTATTCTCCTGTAATGACCAAATCATTTTCCACTGTGGAAATCGATATAAGAGATGATACTGGCCATCCCATACCATTTGAACGTGGTAAAGTGACACTGACGTTACATTTTAGGAAAGAGAGAAAAACTTTGTTTTGATATGGCCGATCCATATACAGCTTATTATACACACCAAGCAGGAAATGGTTTCCCCGTATTCATGGGGAGTAGGCGACAACGTGGTCATGGTTTGGGTAGCCTCTTTAGCGGTTTGGCACGTATGGTGATGCCTCTAGTGAAACAAACACTACCCTCATTGGCCAGGAAAGCTGTACCCATCGTCAAGAAAAGTATCATGAAAACAGGAGCCAGAGTGGTCGGAGATGTATTGAAGGGTCGACCTTTGAAAACGGCCGCTAAACGACGAATGATACAAACCGGAAGTGAATTTGTTGATGATTTGGCTCCAGCTATAAAACGACATGCGCGAGGCAGTCACACCAGACCCAAACGTGGTAGACCATCGAATAAGAAACGCGGCAGACCGTCCAAGCGTGGAAGGCTACGACAGCAGAAAGGTGATATATTCGGATAACGATGGCTCTCGTCCACCCACAATCGTGCCCCTGTACCAAAAGTGAATTGGATCTCTTTAGTATTCCACCGACTCAGAGTAGTATTGCACATGGTCATTGGGTGGAACATCACCCGGTTTCGGCACTAGGTGCGGGTCCTGTTGAGTTTAGCGTCAGTGGTTCGGGTGATGATTATCTCGACCTGGCCAATTCCTATTTACACCTCCAGACCAAGGTGGTACAAGCCAATGGTGATAATTTAGAGGCGGATGCCCCGGTGGCTCCTGTTAATCTATATTTACATTCATTATTTGGTCAAGTGGATGTAACTCTCAACGAAAAGCTAGTGTCTACCTCCTCCAACACTTATCTGTATCGGGCCTACATGAAAACTTTGTTGAGTTACGGTCCGGCAGCTAAAGAGTCACAGTTGACGGCAGCTTTATGGCACAAAGACACAGCCGTCACATGGACACCCGTACGGCTGATAATCAAGGGTGGGGGACCCGACAAAGGCGAGCGGCCGGAAGTGGGGTGGTGGATATGATGGGGCGACTTCATCTGGACATGTTTTGCCAAGAGCGGTATTTGCTGCATGGGGTGGATATGAAAGTGCGCCTGGTGAAAAGCAGCGATCCCTTTAGTCTTATGGCAACGACTGTGAACGACTTTCGTCCAAAGACGGTGTTGACCTCTGCGGTTCTATTGATACGCAAAATCAAATTGAATCCAACAATGCAGTTGGCTCATATCAAAGCCTTGGAACGTAACCCAGTCAAATACCCTATTCGACGTGTGGAAACCAAAGTGTTTTCTATACCTCAGGGTAATATGACAGCCAACCAAGAAAATCTATTTCTGGGTCAACTTCCTAAGCGTCTGGTTTTGGGGTGTGTAGATAACGAGGCTTTCAATGGTCACTATCAAAAGAACCCATTCCATTTCAAGCATTACAACATGAACTTTTTGTCATTATATATGGATGGACAACAGATCCCTGCCAAACCCTTACAACCCCATTTTGCAAACCATATATACACACGAAGTTACGCCAATCTATTCATTAGCACAGGGCAAGCCAATCAAGACGAGGGTAATCACATTGCATTGCATGAATATCCAAAGGGTTATAGTTTATTTGCATTTGATCTAACACCTGATTTAGCTGAAGGAGGTAGTCACTTTAACTTGATCAAACAAGGAAACATCCGCTTTGGAAATGCGTTTTGCTGAAGCTCTACCTAATACCGTCAATGTAATTGTATATGCCGAATTTGAAAACGTGATTCAAGTGGATCGAACTCGTAATGTTTTATTTGATTACGCGGCCTAAGCATGGATTCGGATCAACTGCGGACCCTGATTGCACAAGATCCCCATACTCGTCAAATGGTTCGAGGTGTCTTTGCCTTGGATACATTGCCTCGAAACCTAGTCCAGCCTAGTGGTCTGATTTGTAACACCCAACCCCGTAGTCAACCTGGGGAACACTGGGTGGCTATTTATATCGATCATGAAGGTCGTGGAGAATATTTTGATTCGTTCGGTTTACCACCTCTCCAGCCTACCTTTCATAGATTTCTCACGCGTCATTGTGTATCATGGACCTTTAATCAACAGACTGTGCAAGCTTTAAACTCTAGTGCCTGTGGTTTGTATTGTATGTATTACTTGCTTTTAAGGAGTCGAGGTGTTTCCATGAAACAACTCTTGGGTATATTTAAGCAGGAATTGGTTGCTAATGATACCATAGAATTCGATTTGATTAATAAAATATACTAAACGAATTGTTCTTGTTGTAGTGGCCTTGTTTACACAATCATTTTATTGGCACGATTGTAAAATACATTTTCAACATGAATTAGGAAACAAAGAATTTTGTTTTTACATTTTCTAAAAGTACATCACTCAAACTGAGACAACAATAAACTTATCACTACAACAAACATCGTAAAAAATTAAATCAGCAAGGGGCGCGTTGATACCCCATCAGTCAAGACTTTCCGTTTGGGATAAAAGTATGAGAGAGAAGCTCGCGACTGGGCATAGGTGAACATCTGGTTGTCCATGCATCGGAACCCCTGATTAACACCTGACCTTGATTGTTGCTCTCTCAACACTTTTAAGTACTTGTCTTTGTTGAGTGTATTCTGGTTTTTGTTCAACCCCTTGCAAGATGTTTTGTCAGTGTGACCAAAACAATAGTATGTTTTGCTACACAAACTGACAATCCCATCACCACACCATACTTCTTTGAATAAACCGGGTGTTCGTTTGTCAAATTTTTGACGCTCGAGACAGCACGGTTGATCTACCCAAACTTGACCACTACACTTGGCATTCACCCATTCCTCACGGTGAGCCTGACAAGTGACCGCTGGCATCCATTGATCCCATTCACGGTAAAAGGCCTCTCGCAAGTCAGGTTTGACCACCTCTTCCAAACATCGATCGGAAACGGCAAAATAGGCAGAGTCGGTATCCATTTCACAATACTCGAAATCACACCTATCCACATATTTAGCAACAAATTCAAAGTAAAACTCCAACATCCTCAACTTTGCATATTGGTACACGAAGAAACCAATTTGATGCGGTAAGTTTAACGATATTGAAGCTTTGGCCATTTCGACCTCGTATGTGGATTCATCTAGTTCGTTTAAGGTGCGAAACGTTTTATCGTTAATAAGTTTGGCTGCACCACGCTCATCCACATACTTTACTTTTCGATGTTTGGTTTGGTTTGTAACCGTACGTCCATAACCCGAATTACCAAGAAGTTTCATGGTATCTGCTACTATAGCTTGGTTGGGATCGGCATCCCCGGTACGACTACAAAGACACACAATGAAGAAAAATAAATAAAAGGTTTGATAGGTACTACATAAATAAAAATAATAATAATTCGCTATAAGCTAATGATAATATAAAAAAAATTATGAATACATAAATAAAAAATAATCAGATATATGTTCATGAAATTATTAATAAATTAAGATTACAAAAAAAAAAATTAAAATAAAATAAAAATATAAATTAAAAAAAATTATAATAATCCGATAAATGTTCATGAAATAATTAATAAATAAATTAAAATTAAAAATAAATAAATAAATAAATGATTAAATAAATAAATCTTACCTAGCATTTGACACACGGTCGGCAAATTGACGAAAGCAGGCCTTTGGTTCATACTCCACAGTTTGGTAGATTCGTGTGACTACCAAACCATGGTTTAGATACCATTTTAATAGCGGAGTGGCCAGTAATAGCTTTTCGCCTCGGTAACTACCGATTAAAGACCTCCATGGTTGCTGTGACACATCAAGACGTAAAATCACCAGATATGAGAAAGCACAGTTTAAGATATTATAGCACTTTCTTTGAATAAAAATAAATAAATACATCATTCGCAACGGAAAGGGTTTTACCGTCATTATTTTATGTTGTTCTGCATACGCGCCCATGACAGGTCCGATATCCTCACGGCAGATGTTGATATTTTTGAAAATGGGTGTCATTTCTTGGAAGTGGTCTTTCAAATGATCTGGGACATGAAGATCCACTTCCACCATCCCAAAGAAAGACCCATCTCTGACACGGCTGAGAATTTCCTTGGGGTCATTGCAGGTAGAGGTGGGGTTGGTAAGGTGTTAATGAAGGCTTTCACCAAGAGACTTTGTCGCTTTTGGTTTCGCCATTCACACTCCCACTGCTCCACCACAGTATAACCCAATTTTCTCAAGTAAGCCGTGTTTTGACGGGTCTCCATCAACAAGTCTGCCATAGCTTTATCTCGGGTGACATTGTGTGTCTTGCCAGTGCAGGGATGCCCATGCCAGTAACAACCGTGAAATTGGTAAATGGTTTGGTTTTGGACACACAAACCGTCTACAGGCAACCGTCGCGCACCAAAACGCTTCTCAAAATGATTGCGTTGGTGACGGATGTGAATACGGTCAGTGTGAGCCACAAAATCCAACCACTCCAATGCTACATGGCGGCGATCTGTTGTGATAGGTGCAAAATCTGGAGCAACTCTTCTGACTGGGTGACCGCTGGGCATTTCTTGAGCCAAGGCGTAAAGATACAAGGCGTTAGCATCATAGCCGACTATACCACGGCATATTTTGTCCTGGTCCTGATATTGAACTTGTCGGATCCGAGTCACATTCTTTTCATGGTATCGATGGAAAACGATGGATGGCCCACCTACAATGTTATTTTTGATGAGCCAATAGAGATCCTCATTTTTACCATCGACTAATGAGAAGAAGCAATCAAGATCCTGGAACATGTAGTTCAATGTCAGACCTGGAACACTAATACCCTGTTTAAACATGTCGATATTACGCTCCTCGTAAAATCGACTTTGCTTTTCCAAGGCCTCTAGAAATGGGACTACATCAATTTTATTGTAATACTTCAAATAGTCCTTGAAGCAGGTCATCCCTTCAGACTCCCATGCACGCTGACATTCTATATAGTCCGCTTCGCTAATGTTTTCATTACGAAGCGAACTATAAAAGTCAGCGTGAGAAGGTAGCTCTCTGTGGTTCAACCGATCCAACGTGACCTATTCATAAGGAAAACATGCTTTGTTTACATTACAATGGTACGCTTTTAAATATTTGTCGTAATTGCAACCAGGTGCCAAATAGTTGCAGATATCCAACAATTTAAAACTGTCGGACTTTAGGCAAAGAAAATTATTATTTTTTTTTACGACAAAATTAATTGGTTCGTATTGTGCGAAGAGCCGTATGATAGCTACCTTGATGGCGTTCAGGTCGTATTTTCCAGAATTAAAACCAATAACGGGTAATTCCATCAAATAGCTCTGAAACTTTTCTATGAGTTGCTCCAGTGGATGCTTCCCCTTGGTTACCGGATCGGTAACCAGCTGTTCTTGTAGTTGTTCATCCATACATTGGAGTAAGGAGGTGTGCTTCTCCTGTAGGATGATATAAGCAGCGTCGGCTACTTGCTTCAAGTGGGTCATCATACGCAGCACCAACTCATCCGTATCACCCTCGGTAACAAAGCAAACCGGTTCCTGGAAACCGGGTACATTACTACATACGGAGACTGACAAGGGGACATGACGAGCCTCCCATATCACCTTGTCCGAGTTGGTGGGTATGTCTGACCTGTCAAAATAACATTCAAAGTCATAAGTGGCTCGATAGGGATAAGCGGATTCATCCACTTCAAACCCACCGTCACGAAGTTCATCGAAAATGGTGGGTGGTGGATGGTAGACCCCACCTGGATATCGATACACTGTCTCAGCAATACATGTGGTTTGGTGCCGATGCAGCATTCCCACATGTTTCCACAGTTTGCCACATGTGGTGCAAGCGTAAGACTTGCAATAGCGATCCCGGTTCACAATATAACTGAAATGCGCCTCGTGTAAATTGAGGTACATTTCTTCAGCATAGTTAGTAGGGGACCGCCTAACAAGTGTGGCAACCTGTCAACAAACAATCATGTAAAATATTCAGTTATGAATTACACTTTCATTGAGTAAAGCTTCACTTAAATTATTTATATTTCAGCTTACCTGCTCTTCAGTGCATTGGTACACGAAAATGTTAACTTTGAAACGCTCCTCCACTTTTTCGATATCGGCCCATGGAACACCGGGGAATGTTTCAATGTCCCCAGTGGGATAGGTCTCTCGAAAAAGCCGTTTCGTCAACTTCGCTAATCCTCGAAGCGGGGCCCCACGCAGTAAGGCCAGACAACGAAACAGACATAGCCTGTCCGTGTATGGTCTCCCCGAATTCATATCTATGACCAGCCCTAGGACAGCCTTGTTGTTCCGGATATGAGGAGGTAGTTTGGTAGGGGCAAAACCAATAGGGTGGTCTAGTAACTTGCTGACATAGACTGTCAGGTTTGTTACTTTGATAACCATCCACTTGGAATTGGGGCGCTGATCGCGGGCCCATGTCAGAATATCCCCCTGTTCGAGCCTCCTCTTGAAAGCTTCGAAATCATCAGCATTTCTCACGGTGACCGGTGCCGGAAGTAGCCGGGCATTATTCATTGAAGAATGAAAGTAGCGGAGTTCACCACTCTCATTATTCCTCAAGATAAAGCCGTAGCTGGCATTTATTTTGATGGCCACTTGTTGCTGATCGAAGATGACCTCTCTCAGTATGGGCATCGGAATGCGCAAATCGAAATTAAAGACATCCTGCAATGGTCGCATACGGACGTAAGTCCGGATGGCATTGCCGTGCCTAAGTTCGAGCGCTGCGATTCCGGTTGGCAGAGCATCTGAAAGAAAAGTAAGAGAGCGAGAGAGAGTGAGATAGTTAAACAAATCACCGCATTGATTCTAATTTATCACAAGCAACAATATGTAAAGATCATACCAGGTTCATCTTCATTCTCCATTACCCCGGCGCCTTGCTGACCGTCGTCGATTACCACGTTTGCTTGGTTAGCTTCAACTGTCAAACAGAAATTAATAGTGCTAGGCCGAAATTCCATCGTAATATGTTGGTAGATAGTTGTTTTATATATCTTGTTGAGCTCACGTCCAGACGCAATTAATAATCCATGAATCGTATCCATACCTATTTCACCGGGAAAGCCAGCTAATTCGTCAAGAGCTCGATGCGCTTCGTTCAACGCATACTCGTCCATGACACATGACAACTCATAGTCATTGACATCACTATCCCACAAAGCTAACACAAATAAAGATTAATGAATAAAAACTAAAATAAATAGTGAATTTGATATCATTCAACACGATTCTGCTTCTAATGACAGAATATATATATATATATATATATATATATATATATATATAAATATATATATATATATATATATATATATATATATATATATATATATATATATATATATATATATATATAAATATGTCAAAACCTCGACTGATATTTTACCTTGATCGCGCTCGTATCCCGCCATATATGTAATCAATTCCTGATCATTTGGACCCTCCCAAAGTACTGAAGCCAAATGGTAACAATCGTTAGTCTGAATACAGTTATTTCAAGATAAACTTTTTATTTAGTTGTAGCTATCATCGGATATCGCTCTGAATTAAATTCACTAGGATAAATAATATTTAAATGAATAACTCATGCTTACACTCTGATGAACTCGAACGACGACAAAAGCGTTTTCTTGCTGGCTCCATCTTGGATCGTCTTGGGTCTGATAGCTGACTCAGATTGTGAATTTTACCTATATTTCCACCCCCATTTATATTAGAGCACGCGGCATTCAAGCGTGAAACTACGCAGCGGACCGTGAGCAAACGCTTTTATTCGCACACGCTGTATTCAAGTGTGAAGCTACGCAAAGGGTCGTGCGCAAAGGCTTTAATTCGGCCGACCACGTGTTCCGGGACGAAAAACCTCATTTCGAAATCCGACTTAACTAGGAGCACATCTCTCTTCGCCGCTTAAAGTGTATATAAATATCATCAGAAAGCATAAAAATACCAGTGTGGTTAGTACATTTTTTTATTGATTTCCTTTCATTATTTCGTATGAGGTCATCCCCCGAAATGTAGTTACTCCAACACCGCTCGACGTTTCAAATTTGGTCACTCCCCACCGTAGACAGCGTCCTAACAAATCGAATGCTATCGATCGTGGGACCAATGCTGGGTTTTTTATATAGTTAATCACTTCTGTGGAGGTAACCAGTTCTTTGGTAATAACATCCAATACTCGTGCGTATAAGTCAAAGGGAGGGAATTCCGTTTCCTCCAATTTTACTAAGCCTACTGTTAATATTTGTTCGAGCACAAGAGCCTCTTCAGGTGTCAATCCACCGTTTTCAATATACTGTGAACGCAGCTGCATGCATATTTCACCCACTTTGTCACAGGGCATTTTAAACCAGTCAAATTCGCTCTCTGCGACACAAATAAATAAATAGATAAATAATCATATTCATATCACGATATATGTATAAATATATATATATATATATATATATATATATATATATATATATATATATATATAAATATATATATATATATATATATATATATATATATATATATATATATATATATATATATATATATATATATATATATATATATATATATATATATATATATATGATCAATTAATTTTCTTACGGTATTTTCGGTTTCTGAATGAGTCCATTTTTTCTTTGCGACTATGATGTGATGATGTGGTACAGGAGTGATTCCTATTTCGTGAGATGAGCTTTGGTGACTACTAACGATTGGAACCATATTTATAGGCGACAATTATTCAGGATTAAGAAGGCGTCGCCTGTAGGATTTCAAATTCCATGTTGAAAGCTTTCCTCATGTTAGGTATGGGGGAGATTGACCACAGCTTTCACAGCCGGCACTGTTGATTGTGTTAACATTTTTAACCCATTGATAAGTACTCCATCACACAAACGACCTCTTTCCCACGTTAAGCTTCTTCATTCATCTGTTACAGCTGACACATGGCGAATTTCAAAAACATTCTCAACGCATTGTTATTCCCAAGTATTACATTTGAAAAGGCTCATTGTCGTTGCACTTAGCAGACATTCTTAATCCCAATTGTCGTTTACACTACTTGACATATCAATAGCAAACTTCACAGATATTCTTCAATCCAACCTTATTCGCATCTGTTACAGTTTACAACTTTAGTGTTACAATTTGTAATCCAAACCCAAGCTATACTCAACACCCATTATTATTCTCAACCATCAATAGCCACTTAGCCTATTTACTAACATATCAAACACGTCTTCCCAAGTTCATTGTGATCCCAAACGATTACACCATTCTCAAGTGGCGTGGGTATATCATTTGAATAGATACCTTCAACTACAATATTTACTAAACCCATTGTTATTCCTAGAGAACCCCACTCAATACCTTTAAACACTCAACAACTCACCTTAACAATGCATTACATCATATCATGTAGACACATAGCATCACCACGTGACGCAAGTCCAAACACGTCACATGATCACGTGGTCAACGCGTGGGGGGATCCTGGGGGTGGGCAACTCCATGGGGGGGCTCTGGTATAACATATACAAAAGTTTTACGTAGTATCCTGTGCGAGGACTACTACTCGCATGGCTAACTGTTTTGCATTTCGACCAAAATGGTGTGAAAACCTAATTTACTGTATTCAACTAAATGCCTCTTGGAGTCGTGTTGTATCCAGTAGGTTAGGTTGAGCAGCGCTGATAATCAGACGATAAGATCCCATTTAGAAGAAAATACGATCTTCTCGATGCCATTTTGTATCATTGGCCTCAATGAGAATTTGACATCAGCGGGAGCCAAAGGGGATTTTTTCCATTAGATTATACCATATCATATCATATTATACCTTACATGTTAGTCGCTGCCTTTTAACGGAAGCTCTCTGTCGTTTTGTTTAGCTTCCATCGACTCGAACGCATCTAAAGGGAAAGTGCCTCCATCTCGTAACCTTTGTTGCTTACGAAATCCTAGACTTTTGAACAGCTCTGGGTCTCAGTCTCATAAGCATCAATCTCGAAATGATCATAGCATAGAATTGTCCTGAATGTGTTTGACAACCTGAACAGTGCGCTTGGCAAGTCTCGGGCAGCAAGGCAGCTGGTTGAAAAAATTTACCTGTTTGATTTGCTTCTTGGTCCATGCCCCCCGTTTTGGTGTTTACACTCCACAGCTACTTGTGAATTTCATGACATAGTGAATAATAAGTGTAGGGCGTTTGCAAGGGCGCCCCGCACTAGCATTGCCATCGTGGCCATAATTGGTACACTACTCCATTATATCAGCTGATATGATCCCTTGTTAAATAAGCATATCCTTAATGGCGAGGGCTACGTCGGCAACAGCCATGCTTAGGTCACATTTCGTTACGTCAAGCTTCTGGAGTGCCCCTTCCAGAGCCATCTTGCCAAGCTTAGCGATACATATAGATATACAAGAAACAAACGCACTGCCCATTGCAAGAGATCCGGATCAAGCTTGAATTACTCTTTGGAGAAATGTTGAACAGAATGCGCGACAGTTGTGGCAGTAGTATAACGTGCACAAGACAGGAGAAAAAATGTATAGGTGCCCATGCCCTCCAAACCATCATAACCCCATCACGTGATCATGTTACGCGTTCGGACCCATGTGGCCTGAGAATGCCATAGGCCCTTGAGATTAACAATGGAAAGAAAAATGTCTTTGGCATTGGCTATTGTATTAATGAAGATGTCAAGTGAATGTACATTATGGAGAATAACATCGAGGATTAAGTCTGTCTTTGAAGGTGGAAATTTTCTGAGCGTTTGCTATAGAAATACTTGAAATTAATGACGGGTTAAGAATATCCTCTTTCATTTTTGTGGAAAGTCTCTGGTCATTTGATGTGCCCACACTACTTGAGGATGACAATTAACTTGTGTGGCACCTCGTTTGAAAGATGCAATTAAAGTTTATTTATTAGGTGTATATTTATTAGGTGTTATTTTTTTGGGGTCGTTGACCGTTGTGCTGGTTGACTACAAGGTACAGGATACAAAATGGAGACTCTACACTCATGACTTCTGTCAATTTTCGATGCGACAGTGTTTTTCTTCTTGACACAGATGGCAATATACAGAAAGATTTGAGAGACTTTTTGTATGGTGGCTCTGAATTATCAGCTATAACAGAGACGCTATGCGCCATAGAAGTGGATGCACATCGACAACAGGAGGTTTCCATGGACGCTGAAGTCTTTATTAGTGTTCAACACCCAATTCCGCTTGTGATCATAAAACATGACCAGGTGAAACTGCGTTTAGATATTGGTTTTCAGTTTGGCTCAAAGAAAGAACACCAGGAGTTACTGAAAGAGTGTCTTTAAACTGTCTGCGCAGAACATTTAGTAAGGTTCGTGAGAAAATTAAAGGTCAAATACAATGATTTTCATTATTTCTTCATTATGTGTACCAAAATACTGCTACTGCCTTCACCTGAATTGGCCTGAATAGATTTTGTCCCTATTATCTGGGGTTTATTACGAAAATTGACTAGCAGAAAGCGCTGATTGAGTTCATAGAAGTTAGAAGGGGCGATAGGTATTTTCCAAGTCAATACAATAAATATCTCCCACCAGGAACAGCATCGGAGAACAGTTATAACAAAAAGTACTCTCGTAGTGTAGTGGAAAGACAGATATTGTGTTTATCTTTGATATGATTGATCAATTGTTTATTATTCATAATTGGTTTCTCCAGGTCCATGTTCGCCAATGCAACGGCTATCAATAATAGCTGTCTTTCACAAAAATATTCATATAGCACATACCTTGCATTCTAGAATGAATGTAGAATAACTAGGACACATAATGAACGTTTTTTACAACTGAATCTAGATAATTACCGCAATTTGATATATGCGGAATGTATTGATTTCAGTTTTTTCTTCAATCATATCAATAAATTATTAGGCTATAAAAAACCATCGTTCCCAATAAGAGCGATCATCATTACAGGCCGTGTTTGAAGTTTAGAACAACTGCCAGATATTCAGACATGTAGTGCGATAAAACCTAAATTGCAGTTCAAGTTACCCAGTGCAAAGATAGGACGCAAATAAACATTTGTCCACTTTTAAGGATTCACATTTAAAGTGCCTATGACACCAAATTTCCATGATAATTTTTATGAAACCGAATGAAAGACAAAGTTGCATTTACTCTGTTTTTGTGGTTCAATTTCCAAACAAGTCGCCCGAACCTATGGCGAATGTTTCGGAGAGCGATGTATTTGAGTTGGACGATTTGGCATGTATTTGTTAGGTTTTTGAAATCCTGGTTTCAGGTACAAATCTACAATAACGAGTATGAACCTTGGGTATTTTTGCCTGATCTCAAACTCCTCAGTAATGAACTGATGTACATAGTCTGAAGCAAATCAATCTCATACACATTTTATCATGGTCATATTTTAGTCATATAAATCAGTTATATCGTTGGTTTTTATTGAATTGATTTGAGTAACCATTAAAAATTGAGCAATACTTGTTGGAGGTGCCCTTGTCAACGTCCTTGTATTCTCTGGGAGCAACTTTTTATTCTCCAAGTTATGAAACACCCAATTGGACGTGGAGCGTAAACACCATGATGCCGCATTCGAGCAGCTTCAGTCTGCCCAAGCGGCATGGGCCAAGAGCCACCCGACTTCATCAACGATCAGCTACACCGCCAGGGACATGCCAAGCGCACTTTCCAGGATGTCAACGCCTTGGTCACAGGTAAATCCGTCAACTCACTGCCCCTATTTTCCGACTTCTATGTGCCATCAGATCACTATAAGAGACATTAGGTGACATTCCGTATCCTGGACATGGCTGCGACTGGCTTGGTTTCTTACACTTTATACTTTTGGTCCTCTTAAGGTCGTCCACGAATGGTCAAGACACTTATTTATTTATACGCACAAATCGAACCTTTCGAGCCCATATATATTTGCGTATATTTGCGGAATACCGATATTTTGTAATCAGTTTCATCCATCATGGATTAAAATAATGATATTTATAATAGATGTGATCATTATGAACGATTCGCAGTGTTTTACGATAACATTCAATGTTGAAGATAGACGAATAATGACTGTAAAAAAGATTTTTTCTGTAATAAAATATATATAATCCATCAATATATATATATATATATATATATATATATATATATATATATATATATATATATATTGATAAAATGAGAAGTTGATAAAGAACATGGGTTTTTTTCACAGTCGCATATGTTTCACATTTGCGAGAATCACTGCGTTAAATATCAGTTGACATCAACTGTACGTTCAAAAACATCTTATTTCAGAGCACTTGGAGAACTGTAATTATAACAAAGACTTTGATATTGTAATTGGAATTCCATTCTGTAAGCAATGTTTAAACAAAATACATTTCCTTCAATAAATGCAGAAGATGCACCAATTAAATGCAACGTGCAGTTGATTTTTTTGACAATACATGCCTTGAATTCTTGTGAATATTTTCACCCCCTAACAAACGCATACATACACACATACACTTACGTCAATTCCCATAACAATTAACTTAGACCCTCCAATTAAAAGCTCTTGATGATTGCAAGTCAGTCCGAATGACCCAGGCCCCCGATTAACCAATCACATTAAGGAGAATATATTGGTGTCCCACGCAGAAGCATTAAGTGGAAACATGTTAAAGGAAATGGAGCAAAATATTCCCTCAAAGGAATTTGTAATAATGTATCTCCTATGACCTGCTTGTACATAGGTAACAAAGAGTTCATGTACATGGATTAACGTTATTCTGCTGGCAAACATGTACAGTTCTCCCTGTTACAATAACAGAGTTTGTGCTAGCATGTGCTTGTGCTAGCATTGCTACATCTGTACTTCTTGCAAGTCCCAGAGAAGTAGATCAACTCCATGACACTATCTGGTGCAGGTGAAAGGGTAATCCAGTCATTAGGAGGTTGTCGTTCTCCATCTTCCATCCATGGTGAGAAGGTTGTAGGATGTATGGAGTACCCTGTAGACTTCTCCTATATATAGCAGAAAATTCAAAAGAATTACCTATTATTAATAATATAAATGTAAGACAGATTATTTCGAAAACATCTCACAAATCAAGCACATATTGACCAAAGAAGATTTTGTATCTATAATCACAAGCAGCCAGAATTGATCGATTCCCAATGTTTTTAAGCTCTTGATGCTGCATGCCTTATCCATTTTGTTTGTGCAATTATTCATTTGATTAATAACTGAACATCTACATACCTGCATGGTAGTTCGCGCTCTTGATGTGCAGTTCAAGTGAGTCCTGGTTTGGAAGCATGGCAAATCTCAGATTTTCTTGAAAGACGGAACATGTTGGCTTTATTCACTTCAGTAGTCATTTGTCCATATAAGATGCAGACAAAAGCCTCCAGCGATGCCGGCAGGTTCTGCATCAAAGCACTTGCCCAGGTCTTTGAATGGACTGCAAAGCTGGTTTTCTTTGAAGCACTGGAGGCCAATCAAGGCATCACTGAAATCTGCTCCAATGCTGTTACTTCAAGTCTATTGTTCTGTAGATATATGCGTTCATTGATAGCAGGCTGCAAAGTGATACCGAGGACAAAAACATCAGTGTCTGGACTGACGATTACAACACGTGAGCTGGTAAGGGCTGCATGAGCGGCATGCAGAAAAAAGCCTGGTGTTCCTTGTGTGTTGAGTGCAGAGATGAAACTTAAGCCACCTCTAAGTGGTTCCTTATCATTACTGCTTGAATCGTTACTCGTACTAGTTTCATGGATTGCTTCTTGGCTAATCTTTTGTTCTTCCAGCAGTGTTTCTGTGGCAATGCCATTGACAAAGACATGATCTCCTTGAGATCGCAGGCTGGGTGTGAGAAAATGGAGCTGTGGGAATTTTTCTGCAGGCGAGTTTTCAGATTTCCTGACTTCTAGGTGGGAGCATCTACTCCATGGCTGGTTTTCATCTGACCAATCAACATGCTCTTTAATCTTGTGAGCCTGTTTATCTCTTTCTGGTCAATGATGAGAGATTTCAATGTTTCGCAGAACACATGATGTGCCTCTGAGTATCAGTGATCTACTGTCTCGGCTGGCTTTTGTTTGGTCAAATACCTTGTGTACTCTTTGTAGCATCTTGGGTGGTACTTGACTTCGATGACCACACAATCCTTGCCCTGAATCTGAAGTAGAAGGGCTGTGTTGTTATGCTTACTTCAAGTTGATCGTATCGATAGTTGAACATGAGGCCAGTCATTATTTTTCCTCTTGCGAGTGTGAGCCTCTACAGCATACTGCTCGTGTTGGCAAATCACACATATTTGTGGCAAAACGTGCAGAGATCTGGCTTTCCCTTTATCACCATACTTGAACATAGAGTACGTCTGTCCTTGGCGGTTATTTGTATTGGGTTGTCCTGGCTGCCCATGCTGATGCTACCGGTGGCTGAGGCCGTAAACACAACAAAAGAAACGAGACAAATTCACCACTTCGAAAAAGTTAGATTTAAATCAAAATAGTGAAATGGGTTTCTTTGTCCAAAATTTTTAAAAAGGGCGAATTGTAAGTAATAGTATAGAGAGTAGCGTTCTGGTACACCACCACTCATCCATACTATTCCCCTCTTTGGCTTTTTGCTCACTCTAAGTTAAGTGAAAGGCGCCTCGGACCCGACTCCCAAACGGGGCTGAGGCGGTTCTGGCCCACTACCTCTCATCGCAATGGCATGCTAGTTTGTAGGGAAACTAGTGTGCCCATAGGCCAAGGTGTCTACACTGTTCGCGGCTTTCCATCTCTGTGAATCAAATGGAGAGAGTGGCACTTTGTTGACGTGGAGCCAATATATCTTATGACCATCACTGTGTAGCATGTTCATTCCATAACGGAACTGCTTCTTTGTGAATAGAGACTCCATGTACCGTTCGTGGCGTAGGTGTTTCTAAGCCACAACCTTCTTCACTCCCTTAGCCCATTTAATCTCACCCTCGTCCCACATCAGGATCGAGTACATTTTTGGGCGCAGTCCAACACACTCCTTGATGGGCACACTCATCTTTCATCTTCACTAGCACCTTCTTGTCTACGTCAATGAACAAGGGATGAGAAGGATCATAATTGCTGGTACCAAAGAGGTCACGATCTTGTATCATGTCTGCACACACGTCAGTTGTGCGGATCTCCAGAAGCAGCGAGTCCGTGTCTGTGTACAGCAGGCAATGGTCTCTACCATATATGGACTTCATTGCGTTATAATAGAAGCCGTACATCAGGTGCTTGGAGAGGTCGAGTATGCACATGCCTACATACACTGGACGATTTAACACTAAGCGGATCTTGTGCATATGGATGGCGGCCAGGTCAACATTGAATACTTTATGTCAAGCATAGGCGGGACTGGCCACAAGCCTGCATATTTTTTCCTCTTCTGCCGAGCGCAAAACCTTGACGTCGAATCGCCTTCTGAGATTCTCCATGATTTAACCAAACACAGAGTTGTTCATCAGCTTGTACAGGTCCTTTTCAAAGTCGCTGGTGGCAACCTTAACAGTCCATCCAGTGGCTCTGATTGAATACAAGCACACGGTGTTTCGTGGTAAGCCTCATTCCCAGAGATAGGTAAAGCTTGAGATACCTATAGTAGACCACGTACTTCTCTTTATTGCGCAGGTTGGGTAGCAGCTTCTCAACTCCATTTCCGGTGCTCCCCAATGTATCTAAGAGATCCATCTGGTAATATGAAAACCATTCATTTCGCACAGACATTCGCTCTGGCGCTAGTGGATAATCATAGTGATCAGCATGTAACTCTGCATGGTATTCTAGATCAACTTTGAGTATATATCCGGTTTCGCCATTGTCTAGATGGTCCTGTATCTGTAGATTGGCCGGCTGTTCCACCCACTCAATACCCGCAGTAGACAAAGATTGACTCATTGCCCACCCATACAAGTCGTTAACGTCAAGGCACTTGATATAACCCGCTGGCTAATCCTGCCAAAAGCCCTCTACTTAAGGGTTATTAGCTTTAGCGTGGAGACGTGATACCATGCTTATGCCAACGCGTAGGCTCCTCTCAATGAATAGGTGCTTGTTTTTGTCGGTGAGAAGCTCGAGCTCCTTCCCCGTGCTCTTACGAAGCGCATCCCATGAAATGCCAGGACTGGTATAGTAGTGAATTGGATCTAAACCATACTGCTTAAGACAGGTTATGCGGAATATCTCAAATACATCAGCCAAGAGTAGTACATCTGTGCACAGGTACATGTCATGATAGTCGCCCATGTTTTTTTTAAACCCGAACACGTTCCTGACCTTCTGTGCATGTTCATAGATATACCTTGCCCAGAGAGCTTGTTGTAAAACTCCTGGATTGGCGGCATCGAGGCATCAAACATATCCCCGCTCATAGTGATACACTCCCTTGCGCAGTAGCAGCTGTCGTTTTGTTTCATCAGGTTCATACTTAGCCATCACTGCAAAGGCGTCTGGGTTGTTTGCAGACACCAGCTTGTCAAGCGAGGCCAGGAGGAACTGTGCACTGTCAATAAAGCGTAACTGTGCGATCAATAGGGATATATACTTCTCCATGTTGTTTGGGATACAGTTTATCTTCCCTTCCACATTGCTTACGGGCTGCATCAAGAGATGAGAATCATAGCCCCGTAGGTTATGAAAACTACAGGCATGGACGTTGTCTTAGGATTCAACCGCAGCTTTAGGTTGCATGCATTGTGGGCTGGCCGGCCCCCAGTACTTACCTGTTATATGACAATGGTCGCGGACGGAGTCCCCGCCCAGTTCTTTTTTACACACATGACAATGGGTTTCTGCCTTATGCACTCTTTTATCCTTTCTCGCCATGTGCATGGGAAGAGGGTTTGACAGAACTGCTTTAATCTTGAGGTCTTCCTGTTGCAGGGCTTGCAAGAATTTCTCCACAGTGTTGCCTCCTCCATACACAACAGGAGGTTTGGTCTGACCATCACAACGGACAACTACATAACCGTAAACACATGGCTCATGTTCCTCTGTTTTCTTTGTGTTGCTCTTAGTAGGATCAAGTGCAGGGCCTGGAAGTTTCACCGTGAGTGCCTCAAAGTTGGCGTAGATAACATAAGGGGCAGCCAACTGCTTCTGCCAGTGTTGGAAGAATAATATGTTCTTCCCTTCTTCAGGCATATCCACTCGCACAGCAGTTTACCCTATCCCCATACACTCAGGTTTGTGCTCAGAGAGCAGTTTATCAGTGGTATAACCATGTAGGCATCGCTCATGGAAGAACTTGTGGTGTCCGTATTTACTCTGATCATAGAGCAAACGGTTCAGATTTTTGATTTGCTTTTAACAGCCCAATTAGTCTTCTTGAACTTAAGACGTGGTGTGGGGACAGGGGCTGCTTTGCATGGCGAGGGGAGGGGGGGGGTGCTTTGCGTGGTGCAGGGACTGGGGGTGCTAGACTGAGAGGCGTATCGTTTACAGCTTTGCGTGAATTGTGTTTACTATACAGATCCATAACGAGTCACGCTTTAGCAGGGCTCAGTGTCACTGGCTGCGCTTCATTCTTTTTCTTTTCATAAGCAAGCCTGTGGTTAACCTTTCTGAACTCACAATCCATGCACAATCTAGGTTATTTCTTATACCCTTCTGACAAACCGTACAAAGACAATAAACGACACCAAGTTTTTTGTGTAATCCACAAAAATCTTGTGTATATGGCTTGTTACAAGGGTCTTTTATTCCTTTCAATATCCACGGGAACTTGTTTTTTACTATTCTTGCGTATTTAATATATAGATATTTAATTTCTAATTGGTAATACCGTCTGGTGGCAACTGTGTATCGGATGGCACCACAAGTAGCTCCTCCTTTATAAAGCCACAGAGTGGTCCATCTAATAAATAGAATAGTACAGGTTCATCAGGTTTAGTGACAGAGCGTCCATTCTGGTAGACATTGAGTGACCACACAGGGTCAGTTGCACGACGATGGTGATCTTGCTCTGTCTCACCTGGCTGGTACAGGTAGCGAATGCCAACACAAGAGGGAAGCTTTTGCTCTTTGACCCCCAGCATGTGTGCAGTTAAAGCGTTCCACTATAGCCTGGTCTCGATGGACATTCACACAACCACGCCTGACCGAGACTCCATGTTTTGCTAGCAGCTGATTGACTGCAGCGGTCCTCGCTTGTATATCCTTTCCAATGCACCTGCGACCTAACCCTTTTGTAGTCAATGGCTCAGTTGCTTTGTAGCGTGAGGCAACGTCCACCACTGTGAGGGCATACATATAAGTCCAGCCTTTCACAATGCCATTAGGAAGAAATAAGAGATTGCTTCATTAGGCCCAGACACATTAAATTTTGGTCTGGGAATGTGTTTTGGCATTGGCAGGTAGATTTGCCATATTGCTTGTTTGTTAGCCATCCCCTGGGAACTTCTTCGGAAACCCTCGCATCTGTTGCAAGCTACTTGATAGCTGTAATGCCTTTCCAGTAACCTTTAGGACTATAGTAGATCTTTTGCATGCTACGATCCATATAAAGTAAATGCTTGTCTCCAAATGACCTACTTAGCAAGCATGTATGCAACCAGTCCAGTTGCAGCCATACCCAGTATAATAAATATCATCCCCCACCTCTTTTGACCATCTGAGGGCTCGTAGAAGTCTGAAAGCTGGGGCTCAGTGTACAGGGGATCGACGGATTTACCTGTAATCATGTAGTACTCACGCATAGCCTCGTCCACATCCCGAAAAGTATGCTCGGCATGTCACTGGTGGCGCAGTTGCTCATTGATGAAGTCTAAACGCTCAGTTTGCTTCTTGGCCCATGCTGCCTGAGCAGATTGAAACTGCTCGATTGCCACCTCATGGCGTTTACGTTTCATGTCCACATTAACAAGAGCACCTCCAACAAGTAGCACAATTGTGGCCATTACTTTAGTATATCACCTGGTATAATCCCTTGCTGAAATTAGCATATCCTTTTGGTCATGGCTAGAGATTGGTATCAGCAATAGACAGGTCGCGTGGCGTGAAGTCAAGTTTGGGAACTGCCTAACCCAGAGCCATCTCACCGAGCTTGGCATAACCTATTGATATACGGGAAAAAAACAACTGCACTGTGGTACAGCGCGTTTAAGAGGATTTTCCCATCTGTAATTGGTGTTGTCATCTTATTCCATATAAAAAGGATACTTTAATTGTGCGTCCAGAGCAAATAAGGGTTGCTGACTTTTGTGAGTAAAGGGTGAAGTTTGTGTGTGTACCTGTACCAATACCATGTTAGTCCAGCCAACCCAACGCCACCGACAACTAAAGGCGGAGCCCATGTTGGCCAAGTCCGCCTTTCCGGAGGCTTGCTCGTTGGCTCAACAGCTTCGTCCTTAACATTTGTAAGCGTGGCCTTAGCCTCACAGAGCTCTCTCAGAAGTTTATCCTGATTGGCTTTTCATGTTGCAGAACCCTTTTGCCCTGCTGCAACTTTTTTAGCGATTTTTGTAAGTCGCTCACTAGTCACTGACGTTATATCTGCGGCTTGAATCGTTTCTTCCATGTTTACTTACTAAATTTGTTTGTCCAATTGGCAGCTTTTGGTAAGCATATGCTAAGCAAATGCTAAAGTGAAGTTAAGTTAATGCTATAGTGGAGTTAATCATATGCTAAGCAAATGCTATAGGGGAAATAAGCAAATGCTAAAGCGGAGTTAATCAAATACTATAGCGTAGTAGTGTTTACCTCGTCTTCCTTTCCCCCTGCGGTGCTTATTACATTTGTTTTTCCAAATTGACAGTGATTAACTGTTGTTAAAGGTGCATTTTTTTTTTGCATGCTGTTTTTTTGCTCCATTTAATAGAACAACTCTTTTGGAACCCATATAAACCATTTTGCGGACTGATTCAACACTATATCGTCGATTACACCGTATCGAAATCTGTCGGTCACACCCATATTTACAAACATGAGCACATGTCGATGGGTAAATGACGCATGCGTATTGAAGGGACATTTGTTTACAACACATTGTCGTGACGTCACGCGCAGCGCAGATTTGACAGAAGGTGGAAACGCAAGCAGCATTTTTATTCCTACATTTCTTGTATGACTCTTCTTTGATTGGAGTTTACCAATGCAATATCAGAAAAAGAACCCGCCCCAATATAGTGAACACTATCGGTACAATAGATTACCGTAAATTTAACAATAAATAGCGTTACACCTGCGAACAAACCCTGAGGTAGCCCTACAATCAGACAAGGCGTCCTATATATTTATATTACCGTTCGCATGTTCAAGCGTAATCCAATCGATATTCTTGACTAGTCTGTCACGTTTAAAGCCATAAAGTATAAAGCCATGACACTTGTTCGAAGCAAACTATTGGAATATTCCTGAATGAACTCATAAATTGTATTAAAAATCAAGGGGCTGGGGTCTCCCTCAGGACGTCTACGTTATCTGGTTAAAGTTAACTGAAACAGGGGTTTGAATCACCAATAACTAACCAGGCCCTACAGCAGAGTAGAGTGGCTGTTAAATCTTTAGAGCTGTCACGGAAAGAGAAATTGAAGGTATTGTACAACTCAGTTAGCACTCTTCAGCTGCTCCAAAAACCTTCATGCAATTTTGGTCACAGAGAGCGATTTGCATTGGAGATATTCAATCCATCAAAATGAAGACTTTTGATTACTCATAGTTTTTTCAGATTTTTGTGCAGTGGCTGGATTTGGATGGGGTACGGCAGTTGCTGGTTGATGGTTAGACAGACATCCACAGTTTGCACTTACAATCACCCGACAACCCACACCAAAGAAGGATTCCAACCTCCATCAATTACCACTTCACCTTCAATATAGGCAAATGCCTACCCCTGTGGAGCGGCAATGTTGCACCAACAGCCCAGACTTTAGCAGATATTCACTACCTCAGACGGAAGGAGTTGTGCTTGACCCGATGGTCATTGAGGTTATTAACAGGTACCGGGTGGACTTGCTATGGAAGTTAGATGCGGTTGTTGAGGACCCCAAAAAAGTTCTGTGAATTCATGGCTTTTGGGGGGAGTGCAACAGGAGGGTAACTCCCTCCTGTTGTGTGTGAAAGATCAGAGACCTCTTCTTTGACAAGTATTGACAGTATACAGGCTTAATACAAAGTAGGTTTTGGTAATATACTAAGCTTTAATGTTTTAATTTGTAATTTTGATCAGGAATTAAATCATTGTTCTGATTGGTATTTTTGTGTGGATTATATTGAAAAGTCCCAGTATTGAATTTGCCTGGTCTCACAAAACGTGGTATTATTTGTTCTGAACATTTTTGTTTCAACAATCTCATAATTTATCGTCTATTTGTTTTATGGAATGAACATTCATATAATAGTCAATTTTTCGTCTCTCAAACACAGAAGAAAAGAATTATGCACACAATATTTTGTCAATTAGTCATGACACGTTATCTTCAGATTTGACTTTTTATGTGCATAATTCTAGCCCTGATGAAAAAAGAAGTGACATTAAAATGAGTTCATGTATTATTCATTTGCCAATTCCATGAGTTCTTCTATTACAGTTTGGATTTACAGACAAAAGAATGTGCCTAATAAAAGATTTGTACATTTCAACAAAAACAAATTTCCAAATCATATTTTTAATCAAAACGAGACACCTGCAACTCAACTGTTTCTTGGGTAGATAGCCTTGGCACAGGAGCAATATTCAGACTGATGTTGCGGGGTCATCAGCAGAGCGTTGTGGGTGTTGTTGTGATTGCTGATGCATTGCTTGGGCCTTAAGATTTCTGTCATCATATCTGGTATATGGGCGTAAGTCTTGGCCACTTAACCGATGAACACGTCTTTGACTGCTTGTTGAAGCGAGTGCCGTACCTGTAACACAACAAAATTGCATCATATGGTCAAATAGCTAGAACACATTACATGTGCGACATCAGTATTTTGTTTTCTGATAGGTCATTTAGTCAGTGTGTAGTTGAGTAGTCACGAGAGACCTAGATTAGCTGACCATCCTTCTTGAGTGCATATGCCTGATCCCTATGCCTGTTTTGGTCCATTGCCACAACTTGATTGCAGGCAAGGTATTACGAACACCTGAACACCAGCCATTGAATTAGGGTCAAGAGGATGCAATAATTTATCTACCTGAAATGTACAAAGTAAGGTATGTTTGCAACAACAATTAACAAATCCAAATAGTGCAATGGACACACAATAGGTCCTTATATTTCATTTAATTGGTGACATTTACACAAGTCGATTCAATACAGGCCTATTTGATAGCAGGGTATTCATAATACAACGAGATTACTTACATGTCCAGCAAAAACTTTGCAGCTTCTTCGTTGGTCAAACTCCTCACTTCCCTGAATGCCTATCTTAAAGAGACCCTCGTGTTAGACTGCAGCTGGTCTATCTCACTCTTCCTTCTCTTAGTTGTTGAATCTGTTAATAGCTTCTTTCTCCCTCCACCTTTTCTTCGTTTCTTGCTTTGGTCGTGCATTATCGCAATGAAAATAGTGCAAACTAAACATCCGCCGGCGGCGAATGACACAGAGTGATGACGTTTCTGTGCTTCCGGAATTAATTATACATGAGCTTCCAAATAAGGGCTATTTTTGACTGGACGTGAAAAATAAGGAACTAAAAGTTTATTAAAGAACAACAAGAAATATATTCAGCTATTCCAACTTTTGGTGAAATGCACCTTGAAAGCCACGGTAAATGGAGCTAAAAACATACCATAGCGATGATATAGCTCACAAGTGGCGGTGCTTAGCGCGTGACCAACAAACGGGTCAGTCTCCAGGTCTGTAATTAGCTTTGCCTGGTGTTCTGGTTTGATTGGTAGAAACATACAAGCAATACCTAAGCATAGCTGTAGCACTTTGTGACCTAGAGTGCGTGTCATGCTAGCGCCTAGTCGAGCCTCGTATCTCACATACAACTTTGTGATCTCTTCATCAGACATTAATTCAACCTGGTCAATTGTAAGGCGCTTATCACCTAGGTACTGACGGGCCTGACCCCCAGCTACGATTTTTTTGTGATCTGTATGGTGATACCCTCAGACGCATTCTCAACGCCCCTGTCACTACCGTGCAGCTGGTCGTCATCACTCGTCCTTAAGTTGAGCCACCGATGGGAAGATAAAACAGTGGGAAGCTAAAATGGCAAGCCTGGAGGAGGACGGAAGGGGGGTAGTCGAGCATGGAAATTTCCAGCAGAGCTACGAGACAAGTGGAGAGGGGCTGCCTATATCATCAGACGGGATGTCAAAGTTTCCTCCATTTGAAATTGCAGCATCCACGTTGACATCAGTGTTGCTGCCAATCTGCAATTGCTCACTTGTGATGGTAATCAGATTGCTGTACCCAACTACTTTTCCAACGGCGAGACTAATGTCTGACGGAGCAATGTAAAGGCCCATTCCAAAGACATAATCAACCTTTGAGAAAGCATTCCGGAGCAGGTTTTGATACCTGCTGATGGATGAGGTAATGTCAACTGGTGAGTTGATAGCATCCTCAATATTTGCCTGAAACTGCTTTCAGGTGTCAAAAGATGTGCCTGTACCTAGTATACCTGAGCAGGTCTGTGCCTTACTGGCGCAAACTAAATCCATACCTCCGGATACGCGAGCCCCTCGGGGTGAAGGGTGTGCAACAGTATGTAGTTATTACAAACAATCCAAGCACTATTGACCAGAACCTACAGCTGCGAGTCCACTTCCCCAATCCAGGTGCAGACGATGTCATTGCCCCAGGGACAGCACGGCTGGCCTTTACAATCACGCTGACCTCAACCAATGCTAACCGCAGCGTTGTGCAAAACCTGGGTCGCGCCGTGGTTAAAAAAACCACAATCAAGATTTCTGACAATGAAGTCATGTATATTGATGACAGTGACGTGTACCACTGTTACCAAGATTTGTGGCGGACTGAACAGGAGAGACAGGGCCTCTAGTATCAGGGCATTGACACATCAGATGACAGAAACGCAACTAAGATACGAGTGGGGGCAGGAGACAAGGATGACACCGAGGAAGAAGACAAGACGAGTGATGACGACCAGCTGCACGGTAGTGGCAGGGGCTTGGAAAATGCGTCTGAAGGTATCACTATTCTGAACACAAAAAAGGGAGAGGTTTATATATATATTGTTATGGAAGCACCACTTAACGTTAAAGATGGCAGGTTTGTCAGCGCAGTCTAGTAAGTTCACATTTCCAGATGGTCCATATTTGGCTATTGTTTGTGGGCAAACAGGATGCGGGAAAACCGTATTCATCCTCGACCTACTTGAAGGGCCCTTCTTTAGTGCCTTTAAGCATATTGTAATCCTCTGTCCTACCATACGTTTCAATGAGGCCTATCAGTGGCAGTCATGGGTGTGGGATGATTCAGAGGTGTATGTGGTTGATCCAGGGGAGCGGCTCCATGACTGGTTAAGGAGTTTCTACCATTGTTTTAAGGGCTAGGATACCCTATACATTATTGATGACTGTTCGGCAACAAAGGCCCGAACCAAGAAGAAAGACATGTTATCCGAACTGGCCTTTAGCAGCCTCCATGCGCAGCGAAGCGTCTGGGTCCTCAACCAAAAGTATAACTCTGTGCTGAAGGACCTACGTGAGCAGACCCGCTGGATGGTGTTCTTTCACACCAAGGACCGTGACTCATTTGAAGATGCCCTACGTGAGTATGATGTGATCCCAATAAGGGAAAAACGCACCACAGTACCCCAGCTACTAGCAAAGACCAAGCACGCAAAACTGTTGCTGAAGACTGATCAACTAACTGCATATGCCGTCGATTGCAGGGATGTTGGCCCTGACAGCAGCCGCTGCCTCAGTTACCAGTTTACCAACGCTAGGTTAGCTAATATATTAGACTCTCAAAGTGTATTCGTATATTCATGGATTCTGATACTGTCATTGATCAACTCCTTTTACAGGACACGGCTAGCCCAGTGGCCACAAATTCTGCGGAACCAAGTGGGGACATGTCATATAAGAGAGATAGGCTTGCTGCTGTCATAGCTGGGGGTCAGGCCCGTCAGTACCTTGGTGAGCCGAGCTTTACAATTGACCAGGTTGAATTAATGTCTGACGCAGAGATCACAAAGCTGTATGTGCCTTACGAGGCTCGGCTAGGCGCTAGCATGACGCACACTATAGGTAAGGTAGTGCTAGAGCTTTACTCAGGTATTGCTTGTATGTCTCTACTAATTCCACCAGAACACCTGCCAAAGCGAATTAAAGGCCGACCCCTTTGTTACGCACACACTGAGCACAAGTACATGTGAGCTATATCATCGCCATGGAATGTTCTTAGCTCCACTTACCGCGGCTTTAACAACAGTTAAGCACTTTCAATTTGGAAAAACAAGCACCGAATCAACAGGGACCGGCGGAGAGGAAGACACTACTTGCAGGCTATAGTATGTGTTTAACTCTGCTATAACATGTGGTTAACTCCACTATAGCATGTGCTTACCAAGAGCTGACAATTAGACAAACAAATTTAGTAAGTAAACATGGAAGAAACGAACACGAATCAAGGGGAGACAACACCGGTAGAGATAACGTCAGTGACCAGCCATCAACCTACAAAAAACGCTAAAAAGGTTGCGGCAGGACGAAAGGGTGCTGCAGCTCGAAAAACCAATCAGAATAAGCTTCTGAGAGAGCTCCGTGAGGCTAACGCTAATTAAACAAGGGATGTTACCAGTTGATATACTTACTTAAGTAATAGCCTCGATTGTGATACTTGTTGGAGGTGCCCTTGTCAACGCCCTTGCATTCTCTGGGAGCAACTTCCTATTCTCTAAGTTACGAAGCAGCCAAGTGGACGTGGAACGTAAACGTCATAATATGACAATAGAACAACTACAATCTGCTCAGGCAGCATGGGCTAAAAAGCTAGCTAGGCAGTTAGACTTCATCAATGAGCGGCTCCGCCGCCAGGGACATGCCAATCTTACTTTCAGGGATGTTGACGAGGCTATACGTGAGTACTCCCTGATTAGAGGTAAATTCGTTGACCCGCTGGACTCAGGGGGTCAGCTTTCAGACTTTGCCCTCAGATGACCAAAAGGAAGTAAGGTTATGTTCATTATCTTGGGTATGGCTATGCCTGGACTGGCCGTGTACAGGCTTGCTAAATAGGCGACGCATTTAGAAAATCATTAGTATATAACAATGGATCGCATGCAAAAGATCTACTATAGTCCTAAGGGCTACTGGAAAGGCATTACAGCTATCAAGAAGCTTGCAACAGATGTGAGAGTTTCTGAGGAAGTTGCCAGGGTGTGGCTAACAAAGCAAGATATATGGCAAATCTACCTGCCAATGCCAAAACACATTCCCTGACCACAATTTGATGTTTCTGGCCCTAAAGAGGTTCACCAAGCCAATCTCTTATTTCTTCCTCATAACGTTGGGAAACGCCGGACTTATAAGTATGCCCCCACAGTGGAGGACCTGGCCTCACGCTAAAAAGCGGCTGAGCCCTTGACTACAAAAGAGGCTAAAGAGGTGGTAGGTGCAATCAAAAGGATATACAAGTGAGGAAAATTGCATTGGCCTAAACTACTTCAGGTCGACCCTGGATGGGAGTTTATTGGGAGCAGTGAATCAGCTGTTAGCAAAACATGGAGTCAGGTGTAGTCAGGCGTGGTCGTTTGAATATCCATCGAGACCAGGCTATAGTGGAACGCTTTAACTGCACACTTGCTGAAGGACTCTTTGGACACCAGTATGCCATGGAGTAAAGGTATACAAGGAAACGATCGACTGAGTCGGTTTCTCTGCTGGCTGTAGTCTCTGGGATAAATAATGAGGTGACCCGCCTGACTGGGCAAAAACCTAAATATGCTATAAAGGCAAATTGAGTTGCACAAAAGCTCTCTTCCATCATACCAGGTAGCCCGCTTGGGGTCAAAGAGCAAAAGATTCCCTCTGGTGTTGGCGTTCACTATCTCTACCAGCCAGGTGATGTAGAGCAAGACCACCATCTTCGTGCAACTGACCCTGTGTGGTCACTCAATGTCAGCCAGCCACTACTATACCAGTCCTGGCCTTTCATGGGATGCGCTTCTTAAGAGTACAGGGGTGGAGCTAGAGCTTCTCACAAACTATGACAAACACCTATCCATTGAGAAGGGCCTGCGCGTTGGCATAAGCATCGTGTCACGTCGCCATGCTAAAGCTAATAACCCGTACATAGAGGGCTTTGAGCAGAATAATCCAGCGAGTTATATCCAGTACCTTGACGTTAACAACCTGTATGGGTGACCGATAAGTCAACCTTTGCCTACTGCGGGTATCGAGTGGGTGGATCAGCTGGCCGATCTACAGATACAGGACCATCCCGACAATGCCGAAACCGGATATATACTCGAAGTTGATCTGGAATACTCTGTAGAGCTACATGCTGATCACTATGATTATCCACTAGCCCCAGAGCGAATGTCTGTGCAGAATGAATGGTTGTCAGACTACCAGAAGAATCTTCTAGGTGCATTAGGGAGCACCGGAAATGGAGATGAGAAGATGCTACCAAACCTGCGCAATAAAGAGAAGTGTGTCTACTATTGGAATCTCAACCTTTACCTATCTCTGGGAATGATGCTTACCGTACGCTTGTATTCAATCAGAGACCCTTGATGGAGCCTTACATTCGCATGAACACAGACCTGTGTAAGGTTGCCACCAGCGACTTTGAGAAGGACCTGTACAAGCTGATGAACAACTCTGTGTTTGGTAAAACCATGGAGAATCTCAGAAGGCGAGTTGACGTCAAGATTGTGCGCTCGGCAGAAGAGGAAAAAATACGCAGGCTTGTGGCCAGTCCCGCCTATGCTCGACATAAAGTATTCGATGACGACTTGGCCGCCCTGTATATGCAATAGACCCACTTAGTGTTAAATCGTCCAGTGTATGTAGTATACTCGACCTCTCCAAGCACTTGATGTACGACTTCTATCATAACACATATGAAGTTCATATATGGTAGCGACCTTGGCCTGCTATAAACAGACACGGACTCGCTGCTTCTTCAGATCTGCACAGCTGACGTGCATGCAATCATGAAAGAAGATAGTGACCTCTTTGATACCAGCAACTATGATCCTTCTCATCCCTTGTTCAGCAAAGTAAACAAGAAGGTGCTAGGAAAGATGAAAGATGAGTGTGCCGGTGTACCCATCAAGGAGTATGTTGGTCTGTGCCCAAAGATGTACTTGATCCTGATGTTTGACGAAGGTGAGATTGAAAGGGCTAAGGGAGTGAAGAAGGTTGTGGTTAAGAAACACCTACGCCTCGCACAGTACATGGAGTTTCTATACACAAAGAAGCAGTTCCGTCATGGAATGAACATGCTACGCAGTCATGGTCATAAGATATACGTCAACAAGGTGTCACTCTCTCCCTTTGATTCAAAGAGGTGGATAGCCGCGAACGGTGTAGACACCTTTGCCTATGTGCACGCTAGTTTACCAACAAAGTAGCAAGGCCCACGGCCCCGTTTGGTGGTCGTGTCTGAGTCGCCCTTCTCTTAACTTAGAGAGAGTAAAAAATATTGTACAAGCTGCTAAAGAGGGAATAGTATGGATAATCTGGTGTGCGCCAGTACCCCCAGTTTATATACTTCTAACATACCTGTACTTGGCGACGCTACTTGCAAGTGCTTCTTCAGTTCTTTGCTCTTGGTGATACGTTTTTGCACTCAAGTCAACCAAAAACAATTTGTAAATAATATAGATTTAAGGTCATCTCTGTCACTAAATTTCACCAAATTAATTCTAGCTATCCAAGGCTTCTACAGCACCAGCATGGTGTTAAAGTAGACAATTATAAATGGTACTGAGAAGTAATTATGCAGTAGTTATCATGGCAAACTGGAAAGAAATTTTTAAATCTTTATCATAATCATCGTCATCATGATCGTTGTCTTGTTAATCACCATGTTCATCATCATCACTGACATCACAATCATCATCATGATTATCATCAAAAACACCATCTACATCATATACATTGTTATCATTATCCTAAAATCATTCTCATCATCATGATCCTAATCGTGATCTTAATCACAATCATCCTAGCAATCGTTGTTACCACCATCATTGTTGGTACCATAAGCAGGATCACCACCTTAATAAACACCACATCACTGTCTTCTCCATTTTCATCATCCGCGAGGAGGTGATGCTAAACGCAACAGGGTTGAATAATACTGAACATTATCACGCTGAAGAAAAAAGATGATGGAAAAAGGTCGATCCCCTGTATGCACCTAATGTACTTCTTACACAATCATACAAAAATTAACTTGAAACTATATCAGTGGCGATCTTTGCACAGCACGTTGTGCAGCGGCTGTTCACAAAGCAGTGAAAACCCAGCAAAAGTGACACCGGATGTTGTTATAGCTTACTTTGTGCGAAAGCTACAAAATTATGTAAAATGACCATTATTAACGGAGTTGTTCGAAATACTAGTTCTGTGCATAAATGGTGCCGACCATTTAAAAAAACAAATTCGGAAAAATTATGAAAATTGCGACCTGTATCGCGTGCCAAAATGTGAGCTAACATACATACACACACACATACACACTGTTTTATAGTGACTCACTTGGTCAGATTGAGACAATTGATGCGATCATCTGCTAGTTGAATAACATGCGTTTTCGACCTTGAATGTGTGTTAAGCTAATGCATTAGCCTAACATGGTTCTAGTCACATTCATCCATGTGTGGGTCACAGGGATGCCTTGACGAGCTCTGTCTAGGTTAACTGGTGTAGATGAACGATACAGAAATAGCTATGTAATCTACGCAGTGCAGAAGAATATATCATTGCTTGACTGAGCAATGACTAGTTTTAAGTGAGTGTATGCCAACATCCAATCCAAAATAGCGACGTGAAGTGTTATGCTAAGGCGAGTTGTGCATGGGTGACGGTGCGTGAAATTGGCGAGTTGTACATGTGTGACGGTGTGCGCATGAAGCGAATTGTACATGGGTGTCAGTGTGGACAAAAGTCGAGTTGTTCATGGGTGACGGTGTGGACACGAGGCGCATTGTACATGGGTAACGGTGTGGACACGAGTCCAGTTGTACATGGGTGACGGCGTGGACATGAAGCGCGTTGTACATGGGTGACGGTGTGGACACGAGTCGTGTTGTACATGGGTGACAGTGTGGACATGAGGCGCGTTTTACATGGGTGACGGTGTGGACACGGGTCGAGTTGTACATGGGTGACAGTGTGAACATGAGGCGCGTTGTACATGGGTGATGGTGTGGACAAGAGTCTAGTTGTACATGGGTGGCGATGTGGATATGATGCGCGTGTTGTTATTTGAACATAACAAATGTCACACACTGAGCTAATACCCAAACCATCACCAATTACTTTATGCTGTCTGCGCTGTATGATTTGACTTTCTGACCCGGATCAGACGCGTTTATATCATCGGAGGGCTTGATCTTGAGTATTCTAACACTTTATACGAAGGACGAAAGGTTCCTTTGTGGAAGGCTGTGTTGGTTCGCCTCAATTTAGATCTGATGCTGAGGATGAGTTGTACGAGACGTGCTAATTCCCACCAGTGCACTCGTCAGTTGTGACGGTCAGCAAAGAACATATTTCATACAAATCCATTACTGGTTCAGTGAATCAACCTATTATGCTGTCTGTTCAAAATGGTTATCTGATAATGCCTTATGATGTGTTCACCCAAGATTGTGTGATTGACATGGCAGATGCTGCTTCCTTGTGCCCAGACCATACTCAATGTATCTAACTACCTGCATATGAGACAATACATCTTCCACGCGTCTGTTCTCAAATGTTTCCTATATTTACATATAACAAAAATAAATGGATGAGCAATTATTGCATATTTGAGAAGTTATAATAATCTCCAGAGCAACTAATGTCTCTTTACTATTCAGCACTGACACAATTTAGATATCAACACAAATGTGATGTGGTGTATATGAAGTGAAAGCATTTTGGTGAAGAAAATGAAGGAGTTTTCCTCACATTGTTTGATTTACTTCGTGCTCACCTCAAATCACCCTTTCGTTTTTTCAGATGATCCTAATTCAGATTGCTCCCGGGGCCGCTTTAACTAGAATCTGGTAAGGTAATATGTATGACAAACTGACCGATAAGATTTAGTATCCTCGTGATTTTCGACGCTAAACAAATGGTTTGTGAACGATGGGCATCATTCTTGAATGACCGAGCCGGGCGAGTGGGGAGGGATGGGCGTGCAAGGAATGGGGTGAGAGGCACGAGAGTTGACAGACCAATGTGTCATACATCGGAATTGCATCGTCATCTGCAGGGACTGGAATCGGTTATGTTGTTTTTTTCTCTCTATTTGACAGGTAACGCATTATACTATATAATTTATTGGGCGGTCCTGAATCAAAAATTATCAGCCAGTAGCGACGAAATCTAAACATAGAGAGAACGTACTTGCAAAATTGCAACGTACCTTTGTAACATTGTGATGGTTTGACTGGTTGAAAGCACATATTGTGGAAAGTTTTGAACAGCTTTGACGGTGGCAAGCTCGTCTTTAGTATTAAGCAGAAAAACAGCTCGGCTCGTGGCCAAGCTATTCATTGTGTGACCTTGTTTTACAGCTTTTACGTCCATATACGATTGATTTCTGTTGCCTCGCGTCGCACCGTTTATACATGGTATTAGTTTGCCTTACAGCTCTGACAATAGCATATATATATATATATATATATATATATATATATATATATATATATATATATATATATATATATATATATATATATATATATATATATATATATATGTGTGTGTGTGTGTGTGTGTGTGTGTGTGTATATGTGTGTGTGTGTGTGTGTGTGTGTGTGTGTGTGTGTGTGTCAGTGTGTGCGGAGGTATGATGGCGAGGTTTCTTCGTTCAGCGGGGCAATGTTAACAATCCCTAAACCTGTCGTTCTTCTTTAGAAACTAGTTCCCTATTTTCAGGTCATTTAAATCTTCCATCGGTCGTCTATCGGTAATAACGGTGCTGTGATGTGAGATCAAACTCTCAAGCTTTCAAATACTCACGGCAGCCATTCTGTGCTTGACACAGAGCGTTTGAACTACTGTCGCCACGATTCATGACAGCATTCGTGTACAGTGAAGCGCTCCGTGCAGAAAACCGAAAACATCGCCTATGAGTGTCGCGATACTGTGTGGATAAGGCAAGATTGGTGTGGCTGTATGATGGAGGATAGAGTGACATGCCATGGACGCCGCGCCGCAGCAGGTACGCGTAGACCTCTGACATGTGCTAGCCATCAGGAACACTCTCTACCAATTACCCGACAGACCCGGTGAGGCAATGGGCATAGTGATGAACGTGCGCGGACCATTGAGATGCCCCTTGCCTCTTTTTCGGCGATGAAAAAGGCCGCGCTATTCGTTCTAACTGTAAGTGAGTGAGCGATTGATCTGATGGTGCATGGCATAGCACCTGCCAGCTGGCTGCTTGCTAACAGCGCATATAATGGCTACAGCTTCCTGTGTAGGTTCTCGCCCACATCCGCTCGACGCTCTCCCACTACGCCGTGTCTCCATTGCTAGCAGCGTAACGCTGCGGCTTGGATCAACGCGTCACGCGCCGTCCCTCAGCTTACGCTACACCAGGGTACAGTTCCTGCCTGGTTTCACTCCTCGCTCAACCAACACCTATCAGGCAGCGTTTCTTAGCGAGGCTTATAAGTCGACTGTGATAGGATAGTATGTACACATTGATGAACTTATGTTGAGAAAGCATGCCCAATAACGGTAAGTTTCGATTTTGGGTTACCTTTTAATGCCAACATTTTCGAAATATGCATAATTATAGCTGTTAGCGTATTAGTTTCATATCAACCTTTAACTTCATGGAAAACGTTCCTTCCCCGCTGTATATCTGACATTGCTCCTCCCATATACCATATCATCTCACATGGTTGTTGCACGTTAAGTGGTGTCGCGTAGCGCGACGACAAATGCTGTATTTGCTTTATTAGACGATGTCAACCTGTCGTCTTAGAATAACACTGTCGACAGCAAGATAAACAATCATGTACGACGATATGTGTGAATATATCAATACAAACCCTTTCAATTCCCCTCAATGATATAGCATTTGTCTTGTTCTGTACAAATCTAAAGACTAGGGTATGGTGCAATACTTAAGGAGACAGCTAGCTATCTAGTCCTTTCCAACTGCGCGTTATATCCGTGTATCAGAAGAGGCGGAGGACGGGGCTGGCATTCAAACACGGTGAATCCTCCCACATTAAGTAATCGACGCGCTGGGTGCATGACGTCATTTGGCGGGGAAATATTGCATGGTTGTTTTCACTGCATCCAAAACACAGTTAATTAGGTATAGATCTATCTCGGAATTCTGTGGATGATTCAACATAGTCCCAGATCCGACCCGATAGAATTACATTCATGTTTTCATTTCAAATTATTCATTATGCATGTATGCATCCACATAATTATATTTCTCAATTTGCTTTCATTTATTTATATATAAAGACAAATTGAAATGGACCTCCACTTGAGAGAAGACCATGTGGCTCACACGATCATTTAAAAATCCTCAGGTTTCAACAGACAGCCGCAAGTTGCGAAATTTAATCAGCGCGCAAGCCTGTTGCAGACTATCGATGTGTTAGGCCTTCTCGACTCGTATGTCAAATTCAAATCAATTGGTGTCGTCAAGTTTGATGTGGATTACTACTTAAATACCTGTCCCTAACTTTATGAATTCGGGGCAATGGTGATCACAGCTGTAAAGCTGTAATTCTAGGAAAAGCATAAATACAATTATAAAGTGTCTGTTTGTCCACGCGGCTTCAAAAGAATGTCGCCAGTTTAAGCACAGTATGCTATGTTTACCATATTGCTCAGACCAGCGTTTTGCTGATATATTTGCGTGTGTAGCTCCGTTCATATTAGCCTGTGTGGTGGGCTATTGCGAGACCTCTCTTATTGTATTCCATTGTGTCAGACTAGCAGCAAGGCCTGGTGACCCTATCACATCAAACGCTTTTTACGGGGATCAACTAACCTCTGCAATATGCTTTGCATACCGATGGATGCCGGAGGAGATCCAACTACGATCAATGTTTCTTCCTGGTAATGTTTAATTAAATCCACACGAATAAATTAGATGGCACTCTCGAAGGGCCGGCATCGCGAGTCGCATCATAAAAAATAGCTCAGCGGTACTGAACGGTAACTACCCAAACCAGACAAAATGATGCTTCCTGTTTGTATAACCGGACCATTGACAAATATTGTCGTTGAAATATAATCGTTGGATTTGACAAGCTTCTTGTCATTTGTTTGTTTCATGACCATTCTTGGCCATTCGCGAAATCCGCAAGAGTGTGTCTACATGCTCACATACATTTTTGAATGCTGGTTTTGATTGAGTATCGTTATGTGTGTTATTATATTTCACTGTCTGTTTATGCACGATATGTTTTAACTAGTGTATATTTGTTTTGTAACCATGCGTATTTGTATGTATGTCCATATGTTAGAGGGCAACGTTGTACATTACCTTAAACCCAGCCATTACTAATACTCGCCTCTCTTCAGCTGGATCTGCTGCTATTGTTGAAATGGACCACGTATTCATTCACCTTCTGCAGCAACGTCAAGTGAATCATTTTTGTCATCAGCTGCCTCTTACCTCTCCATCTAATCATTCACTATCACTGCATGGGTGACGTCTTACCATGGCGTGCCATGGGGACTCAGTGCCAACAGTCAGCCGCTGTCTTGGACAGGTAAATTACCGTCCCCACCCTGATTACTAGTTTGCATGTGCTTCATAGGTTTTGGGGAAAGCCACCAGATATCTTCACTTGATGAATGGAAGTACATGGGTCCTGGTGGTGAGGTCCGCAAGTCATTCACGTTTATATCAAAAGCATAATTGCGTTTTGATCTTGAAAATTCTGCGAAGAAACAGCAATATGGGTGTCTGATGGGTGATATAACGGATCCATAACGTACCTTGTCCCCCTCGGTCACTCGGAGAGGATGAAGCGATCGTGAAAGGGAAAATTACTTCAGATGACATAACTCACACGGAAACAACCACCGCTGGGCTCGAACCCATGAAGCTGCTAGCGGGAGTTGCCAGTGAAGGCTCTAACTATTGCCACAGAATACTGAAGCTATGACCATTGAAGATGCTTGTAATTGCCACTGAAGATTGTAGCTATTGCCACTGAAGACTGGAGCTATTGACATTTAAAACTTTTGTTGATTGCCACTGAAGTCGCCAGTTTTTGCCTCCAAAGACGCTTATCATTGTCATTGAAGGCAGTAGCTTTTGCAACTGAGAACTGTAGCCGTTGCCACAGAAGACTGAAGTTATTGCCTTTGAAAACGCTAGATATTGTCTCTGAGTACAGTAGCTATTGACACTAAGTACTGTCCCTTTCGCCACAGAAGTCAGTAGCTATTGTCGTTGGAGACGCTAGTTATTGCCACAGAAGGTGCCAGCTATTACTACTGTAGACTATAGCTGATGCCACAGATGTCGCTAGATATTGCCGCAGAAAAATGTACCTAATGCCACTGAAGACTGTAGCTATTGCCACTGAAGACTGAAGCTGTTACCACTGACGATTGTAGCTATTGCCACCGAAGACTAGCTTTTGCCATTGAAGACTGTAGCTGTTGCAACAGAGGACAGTAGCTATTTCCCCCTTTGTATTTAGATAGACTAAGTTAACCTATCCACTGAGGTTAAATTATGTGATAATGTATATCCTACAGTATCACAGTATGTTGATGATGGAGTCATTATGCTCGACCCCAGGCGCCTGTGTTTAACTTCAACACTCTGAGTAGTTATAACTTGAAGGCACTAATTAAACCAGTACATGTAGAGTAGAGGGCATACAAGAGTCAGTGGTGATAGAGTTGAGGGCATTGATAAAGCCGGGTACAAATAGATTTGAGGGCACTGAAAGGATCATTATGGGTACAGTTGCTGCCGCCTTCTTTTTCGTAAATCAACGTGCTTCATAATCATTTATGAAACTAAACACACGTAACCCCTGTGCACAAGGAAATCATCCGCCGCTTTTCACGTTGACGCTGCGAGATAAAGGTTTCCACGAGTAGAAGCTGCCGGGTCACCTTTGAATTAGTTTGTCAGGCAGCCTCCTGGTTGCATACTGGTTGCTTACACTAACCATTGTGTTACAGACCATTGTATTTTCTTAACGCACACTATTGGTCTATGTCAATATTTTGTGATAATTTCGGGGTTCAGTTGATCCTTTGTACCAACACTCAGAAAGGCCACGATTTGTGTCGAGACGCGATACCAACACGAGTCTAGGCCGATTTTCGTTGCATAATCGTTTTGATGGCAGCTTATTCACGAACACGTCTCTTCCGTTGTTATACTTGGAAACCATATCAATGAGTCCATTCAAGAATAATACCATCGGTTCTTAGGAATCTTGTAGCATAGACTTGCATAAAGCACAGTTTCCTCTATGAAAGCGGGAACGGCGTAAGAAAGTGGTCTTAAAGAGGCACATGCGTGTCGAAAAAATCTCATTGGAGTGTTCTCGGCGTTGTAACAATCTCCATATTGAAATTGACAACACATAGCCTTCTGATTGAGGGCGTATAAACTTTATTCAAAGTTAGTCAATGTAGATCAATTCTCTCGACCATTCCGCCATTTCCATTATGAACAAATGGTACGCTTACATGTAAGTCGAACACAAACGTTTAACCAATACTAACTTGGTGGGTACACAAATCTAATCGGCTTTCCCGGGAGCTTTTTCGAATCCGGGGGCTTTTCAAGCATCTGTTGAATGTTATTTTGCATTGAACAGAATCTCTCACGGGTTGACCGTGATATAGTACAACATGTTAGCATTTGTCACGAAGACGTTTAATGCAAGATATACCCCTGGGTAACACGGCCTCATTCAGCAGAATATGAATGCCGTCATGGATGCTTCAGATGAATCTAGGGGAGACGGGTGTGGGGGACCATTTGTGTCGGTAAATAGACATGATACCGTGCACATGGCAAGTGAAATCGAACAGTACACAAATATTGGCCTAGTTATGATATCCTTGCCTCACTGCTGACGCAATCTTACTCTACTAGTTTCTATCCACTTTACATAAGAAAAAAATGCCGTATGTCATCACAAGAATGAGTATCAGCTCATCTTTGAGTATCAAACGTTTGGATACCAGCACATGTTTGGGTATCAGACGTATGTATATCAGCTCATGTTTGAGTATCAGACGTTTGTATACCAGCTCATGTTTGAGTATCAGACGTTTGTATACAAGCTCATGTTCGAGTATCAGACGTTTGTATACCAGCTCATGTTTGAGTATCAGACGTTTGTATATCAGCTCATGTTCGAGTATCAGACGCTTGTATACCAGCTCATGTTTGAGTATCAGACGTTTGTATACCTGCTCATGTTAGAGTATCAGACGTTTGTAAACCAGCTCATGTTAGAGTATCAGACGTTTGTAAACCAGCTCATGTTAGAGTATCAGACGTTTGTAAACCAGCTCATGTTTGAGTATCAGACGTTTGTAAACCAGCTCATGTTTGTGTATCAGACTTTTTTTTATACCAGGTCATGTTAGAGTTTCAGACGTTTGTATACCAGCTCATGTTTGAGTATCAGACGTTTGTAAACCAGCTCATGTTTGAGTATCAGACGTTTGTATACCAGCTCATGTTAGAGTATCAGACGTTTGTAAACCAGCTCATGTTTGACTTTCAGACGTTTGTACACCTGCTCATGTTAGAGTATCAGAAGTTTGTAAACCAGCTCATGTTTGAGTATCAGACGTTTGTATACCAGCTCATGTTTGAGTATCAGACGTTTGTAGATCAGCTCATGCTTGCTCATCGGACGATAGATGCCAGTGTATCGCCACGCACGCCAGTGTTTTTATTTGTGTTACTACTGGGACCCTCATCTGTATGTCAATGATGCTAAGCATTGTCTTGTAACCATTATGATGCAGCTTCTAGCTTGATAGGTGAACGAAACTCCCTTGCTTGTCCCAGAAGCCCTCCTTAGAATACACAGCAAAGCCGTGTGTATGGACACATAAATATACATGCCGTGTTGAGAGGAGCTACTGTCTCTGCAGGGGAGTGCGAATCGTTGTCAACTGGTCCTTGGTTACGGAGCAAATGAGGTTATTCCCATGTAACCCAATAGAAGGCAATGTGGTTGTATCTGCTTAAGAACGAAGCTTCTCAAAAGAGTATTTTAGGTTATGTTATTGCATTCAAGCACCTAACTACCAACCTGAAGAGTATAGCATCTCTTATCTTCTAGCTAACAAAATCTGTTTGACACCGAATTCTACTCTAGTATCAATATTTCAATAAATTATTCGTGCAGTCGCACTCCATGGATGATTGATTTTCATGTTGGAAAGTGTCTCGAATAGATCCTCTAAGCTAATGTTCAAATCTGGCGCTGCTCTGTGCCAGGAATCCAAAGTCATTCATTCCTTCATTCATACAGATGGTGTATGTTTCTCCAGGGCGCTGCTGTCATTAGCGGCATATAATGTCTCCATGTGAAGCGACCACTGATCAGGTTCCATGTGGATCCTTCGCGGATGAGTCACGTGACATGCCCTGCAGCTGAAAGGATGTACATGGCTGGTGGTTCCCACGGAGCAACGCAATCTATAAATCAATCAATTGCGTTCAGAGCGCACCGAGTTACCTTTCGTTCATGTGCAACTCGGTTAGCGTGTCATTGAGCTGGTGTAGATGGCGACCAGTCTGGTTCATTTGGATCAGTGTTGATACCATGTTTGCTTCAGTCTTACCGACTTGGAACCAAACATTGTTCGATAATCAAACCACATGTTTAAAAAAAACACATTTCCTCAGTCGCTATCCAATATATCTGATGATTCAAAAGCTTTGTTGTCAATCGGAAGGCGGTGCTCATTGTTGTATCACGCATTCGTATTATAGCTGCTTGAATCGTCTTTTGAAGACAGCGCAATAAAGTAAGGCATGGATCATTGATATATTTCCTAGTGCACAGATCAGTTGTTCTTCCCCGAACATGTGATCATTCGTGTTACCAGGGCCCATACGAGAATTTTAATTGCTCCAGTTAAGGGATTCACCACTTTTAATGTTTGATGATGTTTAATCCGAACACGTGATTTGCAAAGACTGCGTAAGATGTGCGTCAACAAGATCTAGTTCAGAAATGACTCTCGGAACTCAAGATAAATCACGTCTTGAGATTATTCGACGTCAAATGAAGTTTCCTTTGCAATGCCTGCAAGGACACCCACATTGCCGCATGGTGTTTGTATTATTCCGTGTTCGTGACACCATGAGTGTAATGTTCAGCGATTCATCCCAGACAGGATTATTATCCCACTACGAGCGAGTTCAAGGTGTATAATGGAAGATTGATCAATATCACATGTCAGCCATTGCTGTGCACTGATAAATCATCGATCCTTAATAATAACGTTCGGATATTTAAGTATATTATGAAAAATAGCCTACATTGTGCTGTAGGGTCATCAAATATTTTCCGTTAATCGATACAGGACGTTGTCTGCTCTGATACCTAGCAAAGCAAAATTAAAATCAATACAAAATTATCAGCAGGTGTGTTCCCGGTATGCTACTGGCATGGTCATATAAGAATCATACGTATGTATGCGAGCACATGTTAGAGTAATTGACATCTGTATGCCAGCATATATATGAGTATCATACGTTTGCATTCCAGCATGTTTGAGTATCAGACGTTTGTTGCCAGCACATGTTTGAGTATCGGGTATTTGTTGCTAGTGTCAGACGTATGTGTCTAGATCATGTTAAAATATATGACATATTTGGGCGGCACATGTTTGAGTGTCGGACGTTTCCAGCCAGCTCATGCTCGAGCATCTGACGAAGGTTGCCAGCATATCCCCACGCCAGCCACAGTGTTATTCTTTGTGTCACCACTGGGGCCCTCATCTGTATGTCAATGATGCCGAGTATTGGATTGTCACCACTATGATGCAGCTTCTAGCTTGTTAGGTGACAGAAACGCCCTTGCTAGTCCCAGAAACCCTCCTTAGAATCCACAGCAAAGCCGTGTGTATGGACACATAAATATACATGCCGTGTTGAGAGGAGCTTCGGCCGGTCCGGTGTAGTGGTTTACCCATAGGCTGGGTGTTCGACACCCTTACTATGTGTGACAACCTTATTGGTTACTCATGACTCGGAAGATCACGTAAAATGGCGGTCCCATCCATGAAACGATATGTAAAAGGTCCTCTGAAGACGACGTACCCCTTTGACAGTGACATGGCCTAGTTGCTAAAAACGACTATAATTACACACACACACACACACACACACACACACACACACACACACACACACACACACACACACACACACACACACACACACACACACACACACACACACACACACACACACACACACACACACACACACACACACAGGGGAGCTACTGTCTCTGCAGGGGAGTGCCAATCGGTGTCAACTGGGCCTTGGTGACGGAGCAATAGAGGTTATTCCCATGTAACCCAATAGAATGCAATGTGATTGGATCTGCTTATGAATGAAGCTTCGCGTTGTACGGTATTGACAAATCAAGCAGAATTATTTCTTCAGTTGGCCATCGTTTTCATCCGTGCACCCTCTCATGACATCTAAACAAATATGAGAAGCAATTGCATTGATATGGACATGACTGATCCTCGCTGTAATATGATCGTAGGCTAGCTATGCGCATGCTTACTTCTTACTAACCAATTCAGCTCCGATGTCACAGCTTATATAATATGTCATTAGCGTCGTGTCGGGATAAGCCACTGGCTGTCGTGTTTATCGCTATGGGGTTTCCTTGCTGCTCGGTGGCTTCTTCAATAAGCTATATGTAAGACCGTTATTATTTTCGTGAGGTCTGTCTGCGTTGATTGACTGGTGTCTGGTCAAGTGGGCTTGAGATTGAGGAGACATTGCACTCAGGAAGGCGTGGGATCTGACCAAAGCTACATGGGAACAAACAAGCTCATCGTGCCGCTCTCCGCTATGCGCCCTGGCTAGCACGGAACAACCTTTGGTCGGGTTTGCTTCAATGTCAACCCACCGCCATGTGAAGAATCAGTGGAATTGGATTGTCCACATATTTGGATAAGACAAGGACGATGTACACCTACAACAATAATGCGCAGTCTACTTAATCAGATTTATCAAAGCAGTGAATGGCACATATCGCTAGATATACTGCCATCCTCAATTTCGACAGATTTTTGCGATCTTTTTACATTGAGTTAAGGACCGCTGTTAACAAATATCGTAGAGAAGGCAAACCTATGATAGACTCTATACCAATGGACAACTAGCTTAGTGGTATGATAATGATATTTAATATGAATGCAAACGTAAATGAGTTCCAGCCAGGCTGGTTTTGGCGCGCAAAACACATCTATTTAAGTGGATGCATTTTAAACGCCTACATACATACTCTAAACGTATACCAGCCGCTTACTTCCAGACAAATGAGAGAAATATAACTCTATATTCATATCTGATGGTGGAAAATAACTTACTAATCGAGCGAGCTGCTACAAATTGATAGATGGATGATATGCTGCTGTGGTGGTTGCTGTGTTGGTGGCGATGTCAACTAATAATTAACGCCGTGTTCTGGGAGCCATCAAGCACTTGGAATATTTTACGGCGCAACGGTGTGAAACGCAGGCACATCAGGGGTATGGTGATTCGTACGATAATCACTATAGATGCTTGTATACAATACGATATTTGTGAAAGAATATGGCGCTTTCGTGGGAATCGATGAATAAAATGGCTGACCAGTTGCAAGCTCTAATGATTTCGACGTGTATCGCAGATAAAACCAAAGTTCGATGGACAGCGACCCAAAGTCGATATATCGGCTGTTTATGTACTAGCACTTCTAATAAAAGGTCACTTTACAAGTTCATTTAACATTACAGGTTTTGCTTGCATTACTTTTGACCTGAACCCGCATGTTTTTTATGGGAAGTGGAAATGCAGATCTACCCCGACAACTCATATCGCAATTACTCGCGAATCTGCATAACTCGCGTTCAGGTCTTGGACCCGCTTTTTTAGCCCAAAAGCGAGTTATTGTAACATAATAGAAGTTGTTGACGCCACGGGAATAAGGTGAGAAAACGTTTAGCGCTGGAGGCGAATATAAACCAGCCCACAACTTAATGAAATCAGCTCGTTTTGCATTTCCCATCGACCATCATCTCTAAAAAGCAGTTTAATAAAATTCATTTTCATTTCTTCTCCGTATAGCAATCCTACTGACAAGTATAACCCGCCAAGCTAGTTCTCCCTCTGTTTGCAAGCGGCACTACTTTCGCCCATCATTCGCTAACTCGTGCTCTCATTAAACTCGCAACTCCAATTTATGGATCCAGATTGGCGCGAGTTGTCGCTGCATCTGCGGAATTCAAGGGTTGCACGCACTCAAAACGGGCATTCGTTAAACAGATGCTATTCTCCTCGTGAGCGGTTCTTCAGTAACCAGTGATAAATTATTTGCTACATGAATTTATCTGTGATTTTCGAAATTGTCAGAATCGATTAAATTCAGCCAAGTTTGCATTAGATTGTATGCCAAAACGAGAGTTATCCGACACAAGCATCGGGATACATTTTAATTGACGTGCACAACATGTGATTAAACTTGTCCGGCAATACTTGATAAGAAATAAATAGAAAACCATCCTTCCTGTAATTACTGGTAGCACCTTCACAATCTCCTATTTATGTTTCAACATGTTCAAACATGTGGTGTTGGTTTAACTGAAAAAACCCCATATCGGACTCCTTACATAATCTTGACAAGTCAGATTGAGCTTAGCAATTGTAACTTCTAACTATGCATGCGTTAGTACTGCTTCACACGTGTATCACCGTTGTATAATTTATCACGCATACTTCGTGCTTATATGTGGATTAATCGTCGGAATGCTGCTTGCATTTATGGCTGTGATGTTTTATTGAGCGTAATCTCGCATGGAATGTGTAATTGTCCGGGATTTTACATGGAAATTATTCCACAGACAGTTAATGCCTCGAATAAATGCGTGTGCTAGTCATATTGTAGCCAATAGATGTGTTTGTGTCTCATCACATTATGGGCACCACGTGGATTAAAACAATCGCATATTTATCAGACACACCAACCCAATGATGTGATATTCGCCCACCACGGCTCACCCGCTTAATGACGTGATATTCGTCCACCATGGCTCAACCACTTCATGATATAATATTCGCCCACCATGACCCACCCACTTAGTGATGTGATATTCGTCCACCATTCTCATCCACTTAATGATGTGATATTCGTCCACCATGGCTTAGGCACTTAATGATGTGATATTCGTCAACCATGGCTTACCCACTTAATGATGTGATATTCTTCCACCATTGCTCACCCATCCAATGATGTGATATTCGTCCACCATGGCTCACCCACTTAATGTTGCGATATTCGTCCACCACGGCTCACCCACTTAATGATGTGAAATGCGTCAATCAGAGCTCATCCACCCCACGATGTGGCAGTTATAGGATCGGCTAGCCAAATTATCAAGAACCTGGTGCTTTGTGTTGGACAATGCTGTCGTTGCTCTAGTATGATCCGTTACTTTGAGAAAAGCACACGGAGTAACAAGGCTTGTGTTGTTTATTTGACCTTAAGTAAGTGAGTAGCTATATAACAAGGGCTCCGTATTGAGTTGAGTTTTTACCTACGTCATCATTACCACTCCCTTTCCCATTATCGTCGTCATCATTACCACTCCCTTTCCCATTATCGTCGTCATCATTACCCCTCCCTTTCCCATTATCGTCGTCATCATTGCCACTCCCTTTCCCATTATCGTCGTCATCATTACCCCTCCCTTTCCCATTATCGTCGTCATCATTACCACTCCCTTTCCCATTATCATCGTCATCATTACCCCTCCCTTTCCCATTATCGTCGTCAGCATTACCACTCCCTTTCCCATTATCGTCGTCAGCATTGTCATTATGGTCACCCACCCCGCGATGTGACATGCGTCCATTACGACTCAACAACCCCATTAAGTTATAAACGTCCATCAGGGCTCGCCAATCGCGCGATGTGATATGCGTCCATCATGGCTCAACTACCCCATTGAGTTATATACGTCCATCAGGGCCAACCCATCCCGCGATGTGATATGCGTCCATCACGGCTCAAGAACCCCATTAAATTATATACGTCCATCATGGCTCACCCACCGCGCGATGTGATATGCGTCTATCATGACTCACCGACCCTACGATGTGATATACGTCCATCATGACTCACCCACCCTACGATGTGATATACGACCATCATGGATGTGTGATATGCGCATGGTCACCTACCCCATCATGACTCACATAGCTCACCCACCCCACGATGTGATATATACATGGTCACCCACCCCACGATGATATGCGTTCATCATGGCTCACCTACCCCACGATGTGATATACGTCCATCATGGCTCACCCACCCCACGATGTGATATACGTCCATCATGGCTCACCCACCCCACGATGTGATATGCGTCCATCATGGCTCACCACCCCACGATATGATATGCGTCCATCATGGCTCACCCACCCCACGATGTGATATACGTCCATCATGGCTCACCCAACCCACGATGTGATATACGTTCAACATGGCTCACCAACCCCACGATGTGATATACGTCCATCATGGCTCACCCAACCCACGATGTGATATACGTTCAACATGGCTCACCAACCCCAATATGTGGTATACGTCCATCATGGCTCATCCATCCTACGATGGGGTTTGGGTATATCATGGCTCACCCTTCCCATTGTTAATTAAACGTCGACCAGGGCTCTCCCATCCCATGATGTGTAGACGTCCATCAGAGCTCGTCGAACCCATAATTCTGGAACAATTGGATTTCGTTCACATAGTAATCATTACGATATTTATAAACCTCGTGTCGAATATCGATTTCTGGAATAGTTTCTATTTCGCCAGGTGTGCCACAGCAGTGGTTAGCACTCACTATACCCCATAATCTTTCGCCCCATTCAGAGGCAAGAGTGACAAATCGTCAGCTATGTGGAATCATTACAATATATTTTCTTTGGAAGGTGCTTTAAAGTCACAGCTGCTAAGAGGCAATCGATGTTCAGAGTACTGTCGACTTCGTTAATGTTGCTTTAGTGAGGACCAGGAAAATTTTCAAAAAATGTTTTATAAGACACAATAAATCAATCAAGTTGATTACCAGTGATTCGCAAGCAGTGTTAAAGTTTTGTCTGTTCCAATAGCAAGTTTTCGATACGGTGGCTATTATGTCGTTAATGGGCAAAATAGCATGTCGTCATTGACAATCCTGTTGTGTACATAACCTTAAGCTGTATTGGATATAATTGGCGAGAAATTCGTATTTTAATATAGATGATAAAAACGGATATATATTTATATTGGTTTCTCTCATCGTGTATCATACAGTTTGGGGATTCCGGTTTAATGCCTGATTCGCTACATGACAATGTATTCGTACATATGACATTTCAATACAAGTAAAATGTGCCGGTCATTTACATTTAAGTAGTAACAGCGTCTTAATAACTTATATATTGACAGGCGTGATCGTTGAATTGCTTTGATTATTTTACATATTTGTTCAAAAAGAGTATCCACTTACATACCCAATAGCTACTGTGATCATATTCATGTGCGCCATTACGGCAAATAATGCAGGCAATCAGCAAACTGTTCCTAGGTGAATTTGCTTGAGACTGGTGCTTTTAACAAGGGACTTTATTTGCACCTCATGATTGGATACTGAAATCAACATTGCGAGCGTTTGAAGAAAGGCAGCAAGCAAGTTCAGTCACAGCGCAATGGGTCTCGTGTGATCCATCGACCCTTTTGATCTAATCGTAACGACATGTCAATGTTATTTAACCTCTTTGAAGCAAAATATCAAAAGATGATACTTAGAAGTCTCCGTCAGTAACATGTTGTTTGTGTTGTTCATCATGCACCATTCATGGTTCGTAGTGCGAATCGTTGCTATTCGCAAATGTATGTTGTAAGGTCATAATCATTAGAGAGTTCACTCAGTGCTCATACGTTCATATATATATATATATATATATATATATATATATATATATATATATATATATATATATATATATATATATATATATATATATATATATATATATATATATGTCGCATGCGACATGTCATTTTCTTACTATTTCATCTCAATTTCATCAATATAGGCAGCATTAATACAGACAGAACCTTATCAGTCATTATAGTTATGCGTGCACCTGTCATCCGAATGCCGCGTACAATGTCAGTGTCATGATCATTATCGCCGTCAGCATTACCACTGCCGTATCATTATCGCCGCCAGCATTACCACTGCCCGTACCATTATCGCCGTCAGCATTACCACTGCCTGTACCATTATCGCCGTCAGCATTACCACTGCCCATACCATTATCGCCGCCAACATTACCACTGCCCGTACCATTATCGCCGCCAGCATTACCACTGCCCGTACCATTATCGCCGCCAGCATTACCACTGCCCGTACCATTATCGCCGCCAGCATTACCACTGCCGTACCATGATTGCCGCCAGCATTACCACTGCCCGTACCATTATCGCTGCCAGCATTACCACTGCCCGTACCATTATCGCCGCCAGCATTACCACTGCCCGTACCTTTATCGCCGTCAGCATTACCACTGCCCGTACCATTATCGCCACCAGCATTACCACTGCCCGTACCATTATCGCCGCCAGCAGTACCACTGCCCGTACCATAATCGCCGCCAGCATTACCACTGCCCGCACCATCATCGCCGTCAGCATTACCACTGCCCGTACCATTATCGCCGTCAGCATTACCACTGTCCGTACCATTATCGACGTCAGCATTACCACTGCCTGAGCCATTATCGGGGTCACCATGACCACTGTCCGTACCATTATTGCCGCCAACATTACCACTGCCCTTACTATTATCACCGCCAGCATAACTACTGCCCCAAACCATTATCGGGGTCACCATGACCACTGCACGTACCATTATCGCCGTCAACGTTACCAATCCCTTTATCATTATCGTCATCAGCATTACCACTGCCCCAACCATTACCGCCGTCAGCATTGCCATTATCGCCGTCAGCATTACCATTATCGCCGTCAGCATTACCATCATCGCCGTCAGTATTACCATTATCGCCGTCAGCATTACCATCATCGCCGTCAGTATTACCATTATCGCCATCATTATTACCATCATCGCCGTCAGTATTACCAGGGTCGCCATCGGCGACCACTGCTTTGCCCTAGAATTCCTAAAGGGTTCTGGATTTTTTGTCCTGTGGACAAGCATCAGATGTTATTTTCAAGTTATCAAGAGCCCAGTGCTTTATGTTGTACAATGCTGTCGTTGCTCTAACTTGATTCGTTACTTTGCGAATAGCACACGGGGTAACTTGGCTTGAGTTGGTTATTTAACCTAATCAACTGATGGAAAGTGGGAAGCTTTATAGCAAGGGCTCCGTATACAAGTATTGAGTTCAGATTTGACAACCTGTATCCAAAAATGTTCACGAGAGTCTAAGAACCCTTCGCCATTCTAGGGATTAGATTATAGGCCTGTTAATCCCCTAAATTAAAAGAACGGATGGGGCTTTAAAGCTGGCTCTCTATGGAATCAGACGAGTTGATTGTGCTGCGTCTTCTTCTGGTGAATAATGTGATAAATTTAATCACATCCTGTCAATAGTGGCATACCTACTGCGCCGCCCCCCCCCCCCACCGCCCCATGCGTACATGTGCCTCCCTAAAGAGGACGTACACCATAACATTTCCATTGTGTTAGCGGTGATAACATCAGATGTGCCATTCACCAAGGTTATGCATCAGACCATTCAAAACAGTGGACATAGATGTAGTCGTACCTATTAGTCGTACCTTTTAGTTTCATGGCGGAAGTACTTGCTGATTATTATTTGGCTTTAATGTCTCGTCAATGATGTATGCCGATAGATAGTGAAGTTCGGATAAATTCAATGGCAAAGCTGGTGTATCACACCTACCATTCCCGCGCGTCTTGAATCGTAATACCCCGTGTAACTTGCATGATGCTCCCCTTGCTCTGCTGCAACGCCATATTGTATTGACGCGGCTTGTGTTTACGCCAGCCAGGCGTTATGAAGCTCAACAAAAGTCTCAAAGCCGGGGCAGCCATGTGAAATGCTTCACGGGTGTTTTTGTGCATTGCTGATAGGTCAATGTCATGCCAGAACATGAGGATCAATAAAGACTTAACGTTGCAAGATGTTAATTGGGATTTGATGTCGTCTCGGGGCAAGGAACTTTGAGACGGTTCTATGATGTGGTTCGCGTAGATGGTGATCGCTTCTTGACGCGCGGAAATCGGCATAGTTGTCATCTTTTTGTAATCCTTACTATTAATGGATTTTGTCAACTCGGCTGTTTGACATGCCGTTGACATTGGTGCAGCATTTGGCAGGAGGACAGGATGCCTACACTCAATGCTGATTGGACGACCAGTTCCTCGTTCATATTCTTCGTTTGTTGGTCAGACTATTGGTGTAGAAATGGCGTTCTGCAAACTGTTCAACATGCCACTATGTTGATCATGGGCTGAAATGATGGCAGGTATTGATAACTTGTTGTCAGACAGAGAGTTTGCATTACGGGAACACCACCAGTAGTATAGAAACTGGGGGTTCTGGTCCACGCCCAGTTATCTACACTATACTCTCCGATAGATATTATACAGGATTTTGCTCACCCTAAGTCGGACCCGACCCATATACGGGCCCGACTTCACCATGCTAGTTTGTCGGTAAACTAGTGTGTCCACACCGTTCGCGGCTATCCACCTCTTTGAATCAAATGGTGAAAGTGACAGCTTGTTGACGTGCAGCCCATATATCTTATGACCATCACTGCGTAGCATGTTCATTCCCTGACGGAACTGCTTCTTGGTGAACAGAGACACCATGTACTGTGTGTGGCGTAGGTGTTTCTTGAACCCAACCTTCTTCACTCCCTTAGCCCATTTAATCTCACCCTCGTCAGACATCAGGATCGAGTACATCTTTGGGCACAGACCAACATACTCCTTAATGGCACACTCATCTTTCATATTTCCTAGCACTTTCTTGTTTACGTTACTGAACAAGTGATGAGAAGGATCATAATTGCTGGTATCAAAGAGGTCACTATCTTATTTCACGTTTGCATACACGTCAGCTGTATTTTTTCCTCTTCTCCCGAGTGCCAAATCTTGACGTCAACTCGCCTTCTGAGATACTTCATAATTTTACCAAACACAGAGTTGTTCATCAGCTTGTACAGGTCCTTCTCAAAGTTGCTGGTGGCAACCTTACGCAGGTCTGTGTTCATGCGAATGTAAGGATCCATCAAGGGTCTCTGATTGAATACAAGCGCACGGTCTATCTTGATAAACCTCATTCCCAGAGATAGGTAAAGGTTGAGATTCCTATAGTAGACCACATACTTCTCTTTATTGTTCAGGTTGGGTACAAGCTTCTCAACCTCTGCTGTCCTCCCTAATAGACCTAGGAGATTCTTTTGGTAGTCTGACAGCCATCCCTTCTGTACAGCCATTCGCTCTGGCGCTAGGGGATTATCATTGTGATCAGCATGTAACTCTGCAGGGTATTCCAGATCAACTTAGAGAATATATCTGGTTTAGGCATTGTCGGGATGGTCCTGTATCTGTAGATCGGCCGGCTGATCCACCCACTCAATACCCACAGTAGGTAAAGGTTGACTCATTGCCCACCCATACAGGTTGTTAGCGTCAAGCTTATTCTGCTCAAAGTCCTCCACGTACGGGTTATTAGGTTTAGCGTGGCGACTTGATACAATGCTTATGCCACCGTGCAGGCCCTTCTCAATGACATAGAATAGGTGTTTGCCATAGTCGGTGAATAATTTTAATTTCACTCCTGTACTCTTAAGAAGCGCATCTCATGAGAGGCCAGTACTGGTATAGTAATAAGCTGGGTTCAGGTTTGGATAGAACTCCTTTGATCTTGAGCTCTTCCTGTTACAGGGCTTGCAAGAATTTCTCCACAGGATTGCACCCTCTATACACCACCGGGAATTCGGTCTGCCTATCACACCGGCTCATGTTCCACTGTTTTTTGCGTGTTGCTCTTAGTAGCATCAAGTGCAGGGCCTGGACGTTTCACCGTGAGCGCCTCAAAGTCGGCGTAGATATTATAAGGGAAGGATAATATGTTCTTCCCTTCCTCAGGCATATCCACTCGCACAGCAGTTTGCCCTATCCCAATACACTCAGGTTTGTGCTCAGAGAGCAGTTTATCAGTGGTATAACCATGTAGGCATCGCTCACAGAAGAACTTGCGCTCTTTATGTTTACTCTGATCATAGAGCAAACGGTTCAGATTTTTGATTTGCGTGTAATGAAACTTACCATCCTCCTCAATCAGCATGAGGTTTATACGTGGACCAGACTGTTTACTGATATGGGGTATGATTGTGGCCTTCCCGTCCCAGCCAAAGACGTTCAAGGCTACTTTAGCATGTTTTTCTACCTTCTCAATATGCGACACTGGTGTTGGATATTCTACGCCTTTACCTTCCAACAGGGTTAACAGCCGCTGGATATTATATTTTGATGGTCGCTGTGGGTGTTTAGCAACCGGGTGCAGAGCCGTTATAATATGATATAGAATGCAGTAGTCGTTTGAGTTTTTTATGTCTATGATCGCCTTTGTAGCTACCAGCGCACACGGTAGCGATAAGTAGGAGCCACCTTTTAATGGCTGGTAGTTGGCAATATCAATCCACAGAGTTGTGACTGCATCAAACTCCCAGCCAGAACCTTTATTGGTCCACTTCTCCAACCGCTCTTGGATATTAGCATTACTCTGATCCAGCGCATCGTTAGTATCTACTGAGGAGAGAACAACCTGCTGCTTATTACGCAATACAGGCTCAACATGCTCAGTGCTGCCATCATCGGTGTGCTTCATAAGTCTTATTTTAGGGTAAAACTGGCACTTGATTCCGTTAAGCTCTTTCAGCTCATATGTCAAAACTTTACGCATCTTCCGACACACGCCTATTAAGAACATCATAAGGTCTGAATAGTTTTTACAGCCCACTTAGTCTTCTTGAACTTAAGTCGTGGCTTGGGGACTGCTTTGCGTGGCTCCTGGGGTGGAGGTGACACCCCAGCCTTTAATCTAGCAAATATCTCATTGTATACGCGGTCAAATTTATTACGCTTTTCAAGTGCTGGGAGTGCAACCTTAGAGCGTTGGTAGGGTGGTTTAAAACCATGAATTGTAACATGATCATTTTGGGCTTTACGTGCTTGCGCATTGTGAGTCATGTTAACTATATATATCCATATCTCTAAATGAAAACTTCAACGACTAGACAGCGAGCAGACTTTGACCTTGCTGACAGCGCCAAGTTCAACAGGAGGACAGTGGGAAATCCCTGTTCTACTTTTAGCACTCGTGTCGCTAGTGTTTAAGCAGTGCTCAGGCTGCGCTTCAATCTTTATCTTTTCGTAAGCATGCGTGTGGTTGACTTTATCGAACCCACAATCCATGCACAATCATAGGTTATATTTTATACCCTTCTGACAAACCGTACAAAGATGATTAACTATCCCATGTTTATCTGATATCTGTGTAATCCACAAAACTTTTGCGTACAGGGCCTGTTACAAGGGTGTTACTTTCCGACCAATATCCACTGGCACAAATTTGAAAATACTACCATTTTTACGTATATATATTTTTTTATCAAATTGAGACTACCGTCTAGTGGCAACTGGGTATCGGATGGGACCACAAGTAGTTCCTCCTTTACAAAGCCACGGAGGGGTCCATCTAATAAATAGTATAGTACAGGTTCACCAGCCGTACTGTCCCTGGGACAATGACGTCGTCTGCACCTAGATTGGGAAAGCGGATCAGCAGTTGTTGGTTATGGTCAATAGTTCTTGGATTGTTTGTAATAACTACGGACTGTCGCACGCCCTTTACCATGAGGGGCTCGCGTACCCAGTGGTATGGATCTAGTTTGCGTCTGTAAGTACTCATCATGTTTAATAATAGCGAGTATATCTTTAACATAGCAGCACGGAAGAGTATGCGAACCTAAAATTTGATGCCGCAGAGGAGGAGGGGGCTATGGGACGGTAGATGGATGAGACTAGCTTCAATAATGATGAGGAGACTAAATTCATTGACAAAACTTTGAAACGTCGTGTACGACTAGTCCACCATGGGCTATTACTGAAATGCCTGCTGGGTTAACAGAAGATCAGGTGGGATCCCAAGAAAAAACAAATGTCTTAGTTACCAGGTGGAAGAAGGCAGTGTATAAGCATGGGCCGCAGGTCACTCTGGGGTTTAGATCGTCTAAAGAAGCTGACCTATGGGTTAAGTGGAGGCGAGAGTGGAAGCTTCTGACATGAAAGACATATCCCAGCAAATTCCTCTCGCCTAGTAGTATAGAAAAGTACGGTGGTACACAGCTTGCTCGGGCTCTTGGATTGATCCCTGAACTATCCAAAATGGACGCAAAAGCCCTCCAAGGCAGAACAAGCAGCTGCTACAGCCGCAAAAATTAATAGAATAGAAGCTGTGACCATAACAGGTGGCACGGAAGAAACAGGCTTCATACAGGGCGTTAATTACGTCACTCAGGGAGCTTTTAGGGCGTGGCAAGGCTATCCAGACCCAGAGGGGTGATCTTGTCAACAACCTAGCTAAGATAACTATACTAGATGGGGAAATAAAACAGCGGGAAGCTAAAATGGCAAGCCTGGAGGAGGATGGGAGGGATGATAGTCGAGCGTGGAGATTCCAAGCAAATAAGCTTGCCAGTCTGCAGAATCTTTGTAGTGCCCGTATTGAGGCTGCCTCTGTAAACCGTGAACGTCTGCGGACCCAAATCAACCACATCAGGGAAACGATCAACAGACTTCTTAACGAAGACACAACGCTAGCTGAGCGTGTACGCACCCTGTTCCGGGAGCAGGGGGTTACAATCGCCACCATCCTCACTGCGATTGAATTGGCAATCTTGACCCTGGTACTTGTTTTGACGGGTGGAGGAAGCACTAGTGCCGCCTCAGCACCAACACCCACGCCAGCTGACATGTCCAGTGTAAAGGAATAGATTTAAAAACAGCTGAACACCTTGGCAAACGTCCTGAAGGGCCTAGCCGGTAAGGCAGCAGCTGCCCTTCCGGGGATCATTGGCTCTATCGTATCATGGCTGCTCAAGTCAGCTGCAAAAGTGGCTGGTTGGATGGCAGCTGTGGCGGTGGGGGTAGTTATCCTCCTGATACTCCATGACCTGCCACGAGCGGTTTTCTCATCCTCATGCGCCTTTCCTACGGGGGGTGGTCTATCACGAACGCCTTTCGGGACAAGTGGAGAGGGGCTGCCTATATCATCAGGTGGGGTGTCAAAGCTTCCTCTATTTGAAATTGCTGCATCCGTGTTTTCACATCAGTGTTGCTGCCGATCTGCTGTTGCTCACTTGCGATGTACCCATTTACTTTTGCAACGGTGAGGTTCTTGTCTGACAGAATATTCCGAACACGTAATCGACCTTTTAGGAAGCATTCTGGGGCAGGTTAAGATACCTGCTGAAGAATGAGGGAATGTCAACTGGTGAGTTGATAGCATCCTTAATATTAGCCTGAAACTGCTTTCGGGTGTCAAAGGATGTGCCTGTACCTGGGATCCCTAGGCGTGTCTGCATCTGAGCACCAAGAATAGCCCAAACAGGTTCGAATACTGTTGTTAATCCGTGTGGTACTTGGGGCTGTTGAATTCCTCAGATTTTTCCGGTATGTAAGTACTCCAGGTGCTGCTTGCACCCGCTTGGTCTTGATTTGTATAATCAATATATAGCTTGCTACCCTGGAAAACAGAGCCGTCTGTTGATTTGTCAAAGGTGTGCCTGACGGATTCGTACAATTGGGTGTTTCCATAATGAGTGATTGGCCGTACTACGTGTGTCTTGGGGTCGGTGAAGTAGACCAGCCCGAGGCCTTGGTTTCCACTATTTATCCTCTAAACGGTATTTTTGGCAACACCAAACTCACAGCAGAGTTCATGGTAGAGTCTCTTGTCAAAGGTATTATCGGTGGCTGACCATGTAGCGTCATCCAGTAGTGCTACCCTCATTTCGTTCAGAAGTCTCCTAATGGTGTAGTACTCGTGAATCCTATAAAGATCCCTATTGGTGGAACTGCAGAGTTAAGGTGGTCCAACACAGATACACCGCAGCCGAAGGTTCCACACCATACAACAAAATTTACCTGGTTCTGCCAGTATTGCATGTGGTTGGTTCTCTAGCCATCTACAAGTTTATTGTCACTTATATTTGGCACCAAGTAGTGCTCTTACAGGTTGGAGAACTCCACCTTGAATGCTTCTGTTTTGTCGTCTGCTTGCACCTGGATGAGGAGATGTGTCAGCTGCTCAGCTGCTAAATGGGGTGGGTACAGCGGGCCTGGTTTGTCTGTTTCATTTCTATTGAATCTAAAGGCTTGTTTATCCATAGTGCTATGTATCAAACTCTGACAAATGTTCAAAGCAGCGAGGCTGTGTCCCTGAAAAATGCTATTGACAATAGTGCAGGTAATCTATGTGTTGGCCTAAGATCAATCATGTATACTGTGGGCTAGTACAATCTCGAATCAGAGTCGGTCGCATTATTTCATCGTCCTGTCGCTGAAGATAGAGGGTCCCGTTTAGTACCTGGTCTCTGGAACTTAAAAAGTATGGTGGAGGCATTTACAAATATGGGCTTCATTTTGAACCTTGAAACTAAAGATAGGCATGTTATGCTCGGACTTCTTGATGGGGATTTAGAATGTGACGACCGAGTGTTAAAAATCTTGGGTATTGATGACGGTCTGGGTGGAAAAAGGCTTACTTTTGGTATTTACAGAGGTAAACGGCCCGTAAATTTTAGCGTCTTTAACCCACTTTATGTCCACCTCGATCAAGTCAGTACCAAGCACAACATGCTTGATGGTGTGCCCACAACCCTTCTTGAAGTTGTTGGCTCTGAGGGTGGCTCTTTTGGTGATATTATAACCACAAACAGCGCTTATCCTGTGTTAAAACGTGTTACTGTCGGAGCTGTGAATGAGTTAAAGGTTCAGTTAAGAGATAATAAGGGGCGTCTATTGGACAATCACTGTCTTCCTACTTGTGTTGTTCTTCAATTTACAAGATGTCAATAAAAGCGAGTATTTATGGACCTCAGCATAAAACGGATCAGGGCGCCGACCTCTCTGAATATGTTAAAAAAACCTATGTAGATGTGCTTTGCAACCGGCCCTCACTAGAGCGAAAACCCCTTATTACTATTTGGGCGGAAGAAAGAGGTCAGTTGGTTAATGGAATGCATGAATGGTCATTTGGTGATGGTGTCAGTGGTGTTGACCATGGATATCCTACGCTGGTGCCAGGTCGAGTTTTGCGTCTTGGGCTATCAACTAGTCTGAGTGGACTGCCTGTCCTTATTGGTGTAAGTATTGTTGTTAATCGTGTCGTAGAAAGAAGTTATTATGTAACCAAACAAAGGAACGATCATGTGGGCGTTGAAGTGTTTACCACACCTCGCGAGTTGGCTGCAGGTGACCAAATCAGTTTCAGAACAGGTGGAAGTGCTTCCCGGGGATCAAAGTCAGTCCTAATTGAACTATACTTATGTATACAACAGCAGTATAAAATAACAACCAACCATTTCGACGGCACCGTTATATCCGGAGCTACCTGATGAGAATCCAGGGCAATGCTATCGGTTGAATAAGATCAGTCTCAAGAGACAATACCTTGAAAAAGAAATTGAAAAATATTGTGCTATGTACAAGAAATATAGGCGTGCAGTGAACTCAGTGGACGTAGTAGACACTGCTTTAGTTACTGTTGGTATGTGTCTTGGCGCAAGTGGTGTAGGTATAATGTCTACAGTAGTTGCCATTCTAATTGTCAAAGTGTTGGGTGTTGCTGGAGCCGCATGTGGGCTACATGGAATTGCTGGAAAATTCATCAAAGTGAAAAAACATGATCAGATTCGCATTCGAGCGCAGAGCAAATTGAATACCATTGCTGACATTGTATCGACAGCAATTGAAGATGGTAATATCTCGTATCATGAGTTGAAACTCGTTTTAGCTGAGGTCACAAAATATACCCAAATGAAGGGCGAAATTAAGGATAGATCTGTAAAAGCGCACTAGACTGTTTCAATTGATGAAAAAAAACCGCGCTGATCCAACGTTGAAAAGACGAAGCATTGGAAGGTATCAGACAAAAATTGGTGCTTCTTTACCATTAAGCGGACTGTGAATGATATTGACCCGCCTCAATACATATAATAATTTTAATTGCGTGGACATGTGTACACTGTATATACCAATCTATTGAATGAACGAGGGCATAAGGTATGGAAATGAACACCGAAGAGCGTATTACTGAATTTGAAGGTTGTGTAAATGAGTTGAAGTTAAATACAGATTATCTGAAAGACGATATAACAGATCTGGAGGACAAACTGAGTGATAACGATGACCTTGTGGAACTGGAGGACATGGTGAGAGATCTGGAGGTTAAAAACGATGATCTTATGGAGCGAGTGTAACGCCTAGAGGAGCTTGTTAGCAAGTGTCACAAGAGCTTGTGATTAAAAGAGGTGGATAGCTGCGAACGGTGTAGACACCTTGGCCTATGGGCACACTAGTTTACCTACAAACTAGCATGCCATAGCGATCAAAGGTGGTGGGCCAGAAACGACTTAGCCCCGTGTGGGGGGTCGGGTCCGAGGCGCCTTTCTCTTAACTTAGGGTGAACAAAAATCTTGTATAAGCTGCCAAAGGGAGAACAGTATGGATGAGTGGTGGTGGACCAGAACTCCCAGTTTCTATACTACTCCATCTGTCGCAAAGCAAGCCTATCTTTCTCCCGCCCACCGAATACTTTCCGCATTGAGCCAACTTGGACCCTAAATCTGTAGAACTCAACACCGAGGAAGTTGCATAGTTATGTTGTTTGCTCTTTCCAAATGTCTTCCCTCGGCTGCACCTGCTAATCGGCTAGTACTTGGCGTCATCGATACTGAAATCTTACTTTCATGGTGGTCTGCTGCATGATGGGCGACTCTTTTGCTGGGTTCTACTCTTGTAACAACTTACTTGCTTGGTTTGCGTGATCGGGCCTGGTCAATTTCATCCACTATCCCAAGGAGTTACCAATTAACACTGTTACTTATTCACGTTAACTTTTATGTGGCCACCTAGATTTCGTTAGATATTGTAATTTCCAAGAACCCTAGACAATATACCATGAGCAACTGAGAAGTATTGAACACTTCTGACATCAACACCACCTCAATCCGGGACACACAAACAATTGTGGTGACAATGGGTCGAATTTCGATGCTGTTGGGCAGGAAATGCAGGGTTCTATACAAAATTGACAGTGTGAACAACTGTTTGACAAACGATAATGGAAATTCATTCCTAAACGAGGGCCATGGTTTAAAGGATTTGCCCAGATGAGTTGAATACCATTGTTATAGAAATTGAAACTTAGATCAATGAATGACGATTAAGTTATCTATCCACACATATGAATTAACATGAACGCCTTGCACCTTCCACGCTAGTACATGGACGTCCACTCACGTTGTCACCCCATCACCCTGTGACGGAAGATTCACTGTATGACCCTGATTATGGCGTAAATCACCACTCGCAAAACAACCTACTTATTCAACAGGTTCGAAACGACGGCGAATGGAATATCTACCTAGTGTGAGGGTGACGTATGTTGCAAATGAACAAAGACTGCTATGTTGTCCTTATACAGTGGTCATTAGCTACAGTCACCGAATTACACATTGGAAACGACGGACACGTAGGCTCAGTGGAATTCAGAACAAACAGAGGAATTACGAACCGACCCAAACGCAAGTTATACCCAACAGAAAGTTCAATAAATGATGATAAACTCATATTCAGTGACAGTGACTCGCCGAATACCGTTACTACCGACAAATAACCTGATGAGGGCCCAGGATGGCAAGCAGCCATCAAAGCTAGCAACATGATTAATGGACTCTTCAATTAGTCACGATTCAAGCGGTCTAATTGCGCGAAAACATTGACTCGTTATAATAATGTGTTCAGTCATTGTGTATTGTATGCTCTTCATTTTGGATGTATCTTTTATGAATAGCCATGCTTGTGGGGACATTGATATAATTTAGCTCGGTTATAGCAACATACATTTTCAGGCCCGAACCATGTCGTGGTAATGGTATATACCTCTTTAGTGGTATTGGTATGGGACCATGTCGTGGTGTTGGTATATACCTCTTTGGTGGTGTTGGTATGGGACCATGTCGTGGTGTTGGTATACACCTCTTTGGTGGTGTTGGTATGGGACCATGTCGTTGTGCTGGTATACACCTCTTTCGTGGTGTTGGTTTGGGACGATGTCGTGGTGTTGGTATACACTGTTTTAGTGGTGTTAGTATAAGACAATGTCGTGGTGTTGGTACACACCTCTTCGGTGGAGTTGGTATGGGACCATGTCGTGGTGTTGGTATACACCGTTTTGGTGGTGTTGGTATGGGACCATGTCGTTGTGTGGGTACACACCTCTTTGGTGGTGTTGGTATGGGACCATGTCGTGGTGTGGGTACACACCTCTTTGGTGGTGTTGGTATGGGACCATGTCGTGGTGTGGGTATACACCTCTTTGGTGGTGTTGGTATGGGACCATGTCGTGGTGTTGGTATACACCGTTTTGGTGGTGTTGGTATAGGACCATGACGTGGTGATGGTATATACCTCATTCGTGGTGTTGGTATGGAACCATGTCGTGGTGTTGGTATACACCTCTTTCGTGGTGGTGTTGGTATGGGACCATGTCGTGGTGTGTTGGTATACACCTCTTTGTGTGGTGTTGGTATGGGACCATGTCGTGGTGTTGGTATACACCTCTTTGGTGGTGTTGGTATGGGACCATGTCGTGTGTGATGGTATACACCTCTTTCGTGGTGTTGGTATGGGACCATGTCGTTGTGTTGGTATACACCTCTTTCGTGTTGTTGGTAGGGGACCATGTCGTGGTGTTGGTATACACCTCTTTCGTGGTGTGGTATGGGACCATGTCGTGGTGTTGGTATACACCTCTTTCGTGGTGTTGGTATGGGACCATGTCGTTTTGGTGGTATACACCTCTTTCGTGGTGTTGGTATGGGACCATGTCGTGTGGTGGTACACCTCTTTCGTGGTGTTGGTATGGGACCATGTCGTGGTGTTGGTATACACCTCTTTCGTGGTGTTGGTATGGGACCATGTCGTGGTGTTGGTATATACCTCTTTCGTGGTGTTGGTATGGGACCATGTCGTGGTGTTGGTATACACCTCTTTCGTGGTGTTGGTATGGGACCCATGTCGTGGTGTTGGTATACACCTCTTTCGTGGTGTTGGTATGGGACCATGTCGTGGTGTTGGTATACACCTCTTTCGTGGTGTTGGTATGGGACCATGTCGTGGTGTTGGTATACACCTCTTTCGTGGTGTTGGTATGGGACCATGTCGTGGTGTTGGTATACACCTCTTTCGTGGTGTTGGTATGGGACCATGTCGTCGTGGTGTTGGTATATACCTCTTTCGTGGTGTTGGTATGGGACCATGTCGTGGTGTTGGTATACACCTCTTTGTGTGGTGTTGGTATGGACCATGTCGTGGTGGTTGGTGGTATACACCTCTTCGTGGTGTTGGTATGGGACCATGTGGTGGTGTTGTATATACACTCTTTGTGGTGGTGTTGGTATGGGACCATGTCGTGGTGTTGGGTATACTCCTTTCGTGGTGTTGGTATGGGACCATGTCGTGGTGTTGTATATACACCTCTTTCGTGGTGTTGGTATGGGACCATGTCGTGGTGTTGGTATACACTCTTTCGTGGTGTTGGTATGGGACCATGTTCGTGTGGTGTTGGTATACATGTCTTTGGTGGTGTTGGTATGGGATGTGTGTGTGGTCTGTCGTGGTGGTATACACCTCTTTCGTGGTGTTGGTATGGGACCATGTCGTGGTGTGTTGGTATACACCTCTTTCGTGGTGTTGGTATGGGACCATGTCGTGGTGTTGGTATACACACTCCTCTTTCGTGGTGTGTGTGGTATGGGGGACCATGTGTATGGGACCATGTCGTGGTGTTGGTATACACCTCTTTCGTGTGTGTTGGTATGGGACCATGTCGTGGTGTTGGTACACCTCTTTCGTGGTGTTGGTATGGGACCATGTCGTCGTTGGTGTTATACACCTCTTTCGTGGTGTTGGTATGGGGACCATGTCGTGGTGTTGGTATATACACCTCTTTTTGGTGGTGTGGTATGGGACCATGTCGTGGTGTTGGTATATACCTCCTCTTCGTGGTGTTGGTATGGGACCATGTCGTGGTGTTGGTATACACCCTCTTTCGTGGTGTTGGTATGGGACCATGTCGTGTGTGGTTGTATATACCTCTTGTGGTTTGGTGGTGTTGGTATGGGACCATGTCGTGGTGGTGGTGGTACACCTCTTTCGTGGTGTGTGGTTGGTATGGGACCATGTCGTGGTGTTGGTATACACCTCTTTTTGGTGGTGGTGTTGGTATGGGACCATGTCGTGGTGTTGGTGGTATACACTTTCTTTCGTGGTGTTGGTATGGGACCATGTCGTGGTGTGTGGTATACACCTCTTTCGTGGTGTTGGTATGGGACCATGTCGTGTGTGTTGGTATACACCTCTTTCGTGGTGTTGGTATGGGACCATGTCGTGGTGTTGGTATACACTCACCTTTTCGTGGTGTTGGTATGGGACCATGTCGTGGTGTTGGTATACACCTCTTTCGTGGTGTTGGTATGGGACCATGTCGTGGTGTTGGTATACACCTCTTTCGTGGTGTTGGTATGGGACCATGTCGTGGTGTTGGTGTATACACCTCTTTCGTCGTGGTGTTGGTATGGGACCATGTCGTGGTGGTGGTGTGGTGTGGTATACATGTCTGGTGGTATCACCTCTTTCGTGGGTGTGGTATGTGGGACCATGTCGTGTGGTGTTGTATACACCTCTTTTTCGTGGTGTTGGTATGGGACCATGTCGTGGTGGTGTGGTATACACCTCTTTGGTGGTGTTGGTATGGGACCATGTCGTGGTGTTGGTATACACCTCTTTGTGTGTGGTGTGTTGGTATGGGACCATGTCGTGGTGTTGTTGTACATCTCTTTCGTGGTGTTGGTATGGGACCATGTCGTGGTGTTGGTATATACCCTCTTTGGTGGTGTTGGTATGGGACCATGTCGTGGTGTTGGTATACACCTCTGGTGGTGTTGGTATGGGACCATGTCGTGGTGTTGGTATACACCTCTTTCGTGGTGTTGGTATGGGACCATGTCGTGTGTGGTGTGGTATACACACCTCTTTCGTGGTGTTGGTATGGGACCATGTCGTGGTGTGGTGTGGTATATACTCTTTTTCGTGGTGTTGGTATGGGACATGTCATGTCGTGGTGTTGGTATACACCTCTTTCGTTGTGTGTTGTATGGGGACCATGTCGTGTGGTGTTGGTATACCTCTTTCGTGGTGGTGTTGGTATGGGACCATGTCGTGGTGTTTGTATACACCTCTTTCGTGGTGTTTGGTATGGGACCATGTCGTGGTGGTGTTGGTATACACCTCTTTCGTGGTGTTGGTATGGGACCATGTCGTGGTGTTGGTATACACCTCTTTGGTGTGTGTGTTGGTATGGGACCATGTCGTGTGTTGGTATACACCTCTTTGGTGGTGTTGGTATGGGACCATGTCGTGGTGTTGGTATATACCTCTTTGGTGGTGTTGGTATGGGACCATGTCGTGGTGTTGGTATGTCGTGGTGTGGTATACACATTTCGTGTGTGTTGGTATGGGGACCATGTCGTGGTGTGTTGGTATACACCTCTTTTGTGTGGTGTGGTATGGGACCATGTCGTGTGGTGGTATATACCTCTTTCGTGGTGGTGTTGGTATGGGACCATGTCGTGGTGTTGGTATACACCTCTTTGGTGTGTTGTGGTATGGGGACCATGTCGTGGTGTTGGTATATACTCTTTCTTGGTGTGTTGGTATGGGACATGTCGTGGTGTGGTGGTATATACCTCTTTCGTGGTGTTGGTATGGGACCATGTCGTGTGGTGTTGGTATACACCTCTTTCGTGGTGTGTGGTATGGGACCATGTCGTGGTGTGTGTGGTATACACCTCTTTCGTGGTGTTGGTGTGTCGTGGACCATATATACCTTTGGTGGTGGTGGTATACACGTCTTTCGTGGTGTGGTGGTATGGGACCATGTCGTGTGGTGGGTATATGATGTTGTCGTGGTGTTGGTATACACCTCTTTCGTGGTGTTGGTATGGGACCATGTCATGGTGTTGGTATATACCTCTTTCGTGGTGTTGGTATGGGACCATGTCGTGGTGTTGGTATACACCTCTTTCGTGGTGTTGGTATGGTGGGACCATGTCATGTGTGTTGGTATACACCTCTTTCGTGGTGTTGGTATGGGACCATGTCATGTGGTGTGGTATATACACCTCTTTCGTGTGTGTTGGTATGGGACCATGTCGTGGTGTTGGTATACACCTCTTTTTGGTGGTTGGTATGGGACCATGTCGTGGTGTTGGTATATATACCTCTTTCGTGGTGTTGTATGGGACCATGTCGTGGTGTTGGTATACCACCTCTTTCGTGGTGTTGGTATGGGACCATGTCGTGGTGTTGGTTTATACGTGGTTTTGGTGGTGTGGTATCATGGGGACCATGTCGTGGTGTTGGTATACACCTCTTTTGTGGTGTTGGTATGGGACCATGTCATGGTGGTGGTATATACCTCTTTCGTGGTGTTGGTATGGGACCATGTCGTGGTGTTTGGTATACACCTCTGGTGTGGTGTTGGTATGGGACCATGTCGTGGTGGTGTTGGTATACACCTCTTTCGTGGTGTTGGTATGGGACCATGTCGTGGTGTTGGTATATACACCTTTCTTGGTGTGTGTTGGTATGGGACCATGTCGTGTGTGTTGGTATACACCTCTTTGGTGGTGTTGGTATGGGACCATGTCATGTTGTTGGTATATACCTCTTTGGTGGTGTTGGTATACACCTCTTTCGTGGTGTTGGTATGGGACCATGTCGTGGTGTTGGTATACACCTCTTTCGTGGTGTTGGTATGGGACCATGTCGTGTGTTGGTATACACCTCTTTCGTGGTGTTGGTATGGGACCATGTCGTGGTGTTGGTATACACCTCTTTTTCGTGGTGTTGGTATGGACCATGTCGTGGTGTTGGTATACACTCTCTTCGTGGTGTTGGTATGGGACCACCATGTCCGTGTGTGTTGGTATATACCTCTTTTGGTGTGTTGGTATGGGACCATGTCGTGGTGTTGGGTATACCCTCTTTGGTGGTGTTGGTATGGACCATGTCGTCGTGTGGTGGTATATACTCTTCGTGGTGGTGGTATGGGACCCATGTCGTGTGTTGGTATACACCTCTTTCGTGGTGTGTTGGTATGGACCATGTCGTGGTGTTGGTACACCTCTTTTGTGGTGTTGGTATGGGACCACGTCGTTTTGGTGGTATACACCTCTTTCGTGGTGTTGGTATGGGACCATGTCGTGGTGTGGTATATACCTCTCTTTCGTGGTTGTTGTATGGGACCATGTCGTGGTGTTTGGTATACACCTCTTTCGTGGTGGTGTTGGTATGGGACCATGTCGTGGTGTTGGTATACACCTCTTTGGTGGTGTTGGTATGGGACCATGTCGTGTGTGTTGGTATACACCTCTTTGGTGGTGTTGGTGGGGACCATGTCGTGGTGTTTGGTATATACCTATTCGTGGTGGTGTTGTTGGTATGGGTGTCGTGGTGTTGTGTATACCTCTTCGTTGTGGTGTTGGTATGGGACCATGTCGTGGTGTTGGTATACACCTGTTTGTGTGGTGGTGGGTTGGTGTGGATACATGTCTTTTGGTGTGTTGTATGGTACCATGTCGTGGTGTTGGTTACACCTCGTGGTGTTGGTATGGGACCATGTCGTGGTGTTGGTATACACCTCTTTCGTGGTGTTGGTATGGGACCATGTCGTGGTGTTGGTATACACCTCTTTCGTGGTGTTGGTATGGGACCATGTCGTGGTGGTTGGTATACACCTCTTCGTGGTGGTGTTGGTATGGGACCATGTCGTGGTGTTGGTATATACCTTTTTGGTGGTGTTTGTATGGGACCATGTCGTGGTGTTGGTATACACCTGTTTGGTGGTGGTGTTTGGTATGGGACCATGTCATGGTGGTGTTGGTATACCACCTGGTTTCGTGGTGTTGGTATGGGACCATGTCGTGGTGTTGGTATACATCTCTCTTTGGTATACACCTCTTTGTGGTGGGACCATGGGACCATGTCGTTGTGTTGGTATATACCTCTTTCGTGGTGTTGGTATGGGACCATGTCGTGGTGTTGTGGTATATACACCATTCTGGTTGGTTCGTGGTGTTGGTATGGGACCATGTCGTGGTGTGTGGTATATACTCTTCGTGTGTGGTATGGGTGTTGGTGTTGGTATGGACCATGTCGTGGTGTTGGTATACACCTCTTTCGTGGTGTTGGTATGGGACCATGTCGTGGTGTTGGTATACATCTCTTTCGTGGTGTTGGTATGGGACCATGTCGTGGTGTTGGTATACACCTCTTTCGTGGTGTTGGTATGGGACCATGTCGTGGTGTTGGTATACACCTCTTTCGTGGTGTTGGTATGGGACCATGTCGTGGTGTTGGTATACACCTCTTTCGTGGTGTGGGGTATGGGACCATGTCGTGGTGGTGGTATATACCTCTTTGTGTGGTTGTTGGTATGGACCATGTCGTGGTGTTGGTATACACCTCTTTCGTGGTGTTGGTATGGGACCATGGGACATGTGTTGTGTTGGTATACACCTCTTTCGTGGTGTTGGTATGGGACCATGTCGTGTGTGTTGGTATACACCTCTTTTCGGTGTTGGTATGGGACCATGTCGTGGTGTTGGTATACACCTCTTTTCGTGTTGTATGGTATGTGTTGGACCTCTTTTTGTGGTTGGTATGGGTCGTGTGTTGTATATACCTCTTTCGTGGTGTTGATATGGGACCATGTCGTGGTGTTGGTATACACCTCTTTGGTGGTGTGTTTGTATGGGACCATGTCGTGGTGTTGGTATACCTCTTTCGTGGTGTTGGTATGGGACCATGTCGTGGTGTTGGTATACACCTCTTTTCGTGGTGTTGGTATGGGACCATGTCGTGGTGGTGTTGGTATACACCTCTTTCGTGGTGGTGGTGTTGGGGACCATGTCGTGGTGTTGGTATACACCTCTTTCGTGGTGTTGGTATGGGACAATGTCGGTGTGTTGGTATACACCTCTTTCGTGGTGTTGGTATGGGACCATGTCGTGGGTTGGTATGTGGTATGTGGTGGACCATGTCGTGGTGGTGGTATACACCTCTTTGGTGGTGTTGGTATGGGGGATGTGTTGTGGTTGTGTGTATACACTCTTTCGTGGTGTTTGTATGTGGTCGTGGGGTATACCTCTGGTGGTGTTGGTACCACCATGTCGTGGTGTTGTATATACACCTTTTTGGTGGTTGGTATGGGACCATGTCGTGGTGTTGGTATACACCTCTTTCGTGGTGTTGGTATGGGACCATGTCGTGGTGTTGGTATACACCTCTTTGGTGGTGTTGGTATGGGACCATGTCGTGGTGATGGTATATACACCTCTTTCGTGGTGTTGGTATGGGACCATGTCGTGGTGTTGGTATACACCTTTTTGGTGGTGTTGGTATAGGACCATGTCGTGGTGATGGTATACACCTCTTTCGTGGTGTTGGTATGGGACCATGTCGTGGTGTTGGTATACACCTCTTTGGTGGTGTTGGTATGGGACCATGTCGTGTGTGGTGGTATACCTCTTTGGTGGTGTTGGTATGGGACCACCATGTCGTGTGGTGGTATATACCTCTTTCGTGTGTGTTGGTATGGGACCATGTCGTGGTGTTGGTATATACCTCTTTCGTGGTGTTGGTATGGGACCATGTCGTTGTGTTGGTATACACACATGTCGTGTGGTGTTGGTATGGGACCATGTCGTGGTGTTGGTATACACCTCTTTCGTGTGTGTGGTATGGGACCATGTCGTGGTGTTGGTATACACCTCTTTCGTGGTGTTGGTATGGGGACCACATGTCGTGGTGTTGGTATACACTCTTTCTTTCGTGGTGTTGGTATGGGACCATGTCGTGGTGTTGGTATATACCTCTTTCGTCGTGTGTTGGTATGGGACCATGTCGTGGTGTTGGTATACACCTCTTTCGTGTGGTTGGTATGGGACCATGTCGTGGTGTGTTGGTATACACCTCTTTCGTGGTGTTGGTATGGGACCATGTCGTGGTGGTGTTGGTATACACCTCTTTGGTGGTGTTGGTATGGGACCATGTCGTGTGTGTGGTCGTGTACACCACTTTCTCTTTCGTGGTGTTGGTATGGGACCATGGTCGTGGTGTTGGTATACACCTTTTTCGTGGTGTTGGTATGGGACCATGTCGTGGTGTTGGTATACCTCTTTGGTGGTGTTGGTATGGGACCATGTCGTGGTGTTGGGTATACACTCTTTGGTGGTGGTGTTGGTATGGGACCATGTCGTGGTGTGGTACACCTCTTTTGGTGGTGTTGGTATGGGACCATGTCGTGTGTTGGTATACACCTCTTTTCGTGGTGTTGTTGTATGGGACCATGTCGTTTTGTTGGTACACCTCTTTCGTGGTGTTGGTATGGGATGGGACCATGTCGTGGTGTTGGTATACACCTCTTTTTGGTGGTGTGTGTTGGTATGGGACCATGTCGTGGTGATGGTATATACACCTCTTTCGTGGTGTTGGTATGGGACCATGTCGTGTGTGGTGTTGGTATACATCTTTGGTGGTGTTGGTATGGGACATGACGTGGTGATGGTTATATCTCATACGTGTTGTGGTGTTGGTATGGGACCATGTCGTGGTGTTGGTATACACCTTTCGTGGTGTGGTGGTATGGGACCATGTCGTGTTGTGTTGGTGTATACACTTTTTGGGTGTGTTGTATGGGACCATGTCGTGGTGTTGGTATACCTCATTTCGTGGTGTTGGTATGGGACCTTGTGTCGTGGTGTATGTATATACCTCTTTCGTGGTGGTGTGGTATGGGACCATGTCGTGGTGTTGGTATACACCTCTTTCGTGGTGTTGGTATGGGACCATGTCGTGGTGTTGGTATACCTCTTTTGGTGGTGTTGGTATGGGACCATGTCGTGGTGGTGTTGGTATATACCTCTTTTTTGGTGGTGTTGGTATGGGACCATGTCGTGGTGTTGGTATACACCTCTTTGGTGTGTGGTGTATGGGGGACCATGTGTGGTGTTGGTATACACACCTCTTTCGTGGTGTTGGTATGGGACCATGTCGTGGTGTTGGTATACACCACTTTCTTTGTGGTGTGGTATGGGACCATGTCGTGGTGGTGGTGGTACACCTTCTTGGTGGTGTGGTATGGGACCATGTCGTGGTGTTGGTATACACCTCTTTTGTGGTGGTGTTGGTATGGGACCATGTCGTGGTGTGTTGGTATATACCTCTTTCGTGGTGTTGGTATGGGACCATGTCGTGGTGTTGGTATACACCTCTTTCGTGGTGTTGGTATGGGACCATGTGTGTGTTGGTGTACACCTCTTTTGGTGGTGTTGGTAGGGGGACCATGTCGTGGTGGTTGGTATACACCTCTTTCGTGGTGTTGGTATGGGACCATGTCGTGGTGTTGGTATACACCTCTTTTGGTGGTGTGGTATGGGACCATGTCGTGGTGTTGGTATATACACCTCTTTCGTGGTGTTGGTATGGGACCATGTCGTGGTGTTGGTATACACCTCTGTTTTGGTGGTGTTGGTATGGGACCCATGTCGTGTGTGTTGGTATATACCTCTTTCGTGGTGGTGTTGGTATGGGACCATGTCGTGGTGTTGGTATACACCTCTTTTGTGGGTGGTGGTATGGGACCATGTCGTGTGTGGTGGTATACACCTCTTTTGGTGGTGTTGGTATGGACCATGTCGTGGTGTTGGTATATACACCTCTTTCGTGGTGTTGGTATGGGACCATGTCGTGGTGTTGGTATACACCTCTTTCGTGGTGTTGGTATGGGACCATGTCGTGTGTGTTGGTATACACCTCTTTTGGTGGTGTTGGTATGGGACCATGTGTCGTGGTGTTGGTATACACCTCTTTCGTGGTGTTGGTATGGACCATGTCGTGGTGTTGGTATATACCTCTCTTTGGTGGTGTTGGTATGGGACCATGTCGTGGTGTTGGTATACACTTCGTTGTGTGGTGCTGGTATGGGACCATGTCGTGGTGTTGGTATACACCTCTTTCGTGGTGTTGGTATGGGACCATGTCGTGGTGTTGGTATACACCTCTTTCGTGGTGTTGGTAGGGGACCATGTCGTGGTGTTGGTACACCTCTTTCGTGGTGTTGGTATGGGATCATGTCATGGTGTTGGTATACATCGTTTTGGTGGTGCTGGTATGGGATCATGACGTGGTGATGGTATATACCTCTTTCGTGGTGTTGGCATGGGACCATGTCGTGGTGTTGGTATACATCGTTTTGGTGGTGTGGGTAATGGACCATGACGTGGTGATGGTTTATATCTCATACGTGGTGTTGGTATGGGAACATGTCGTGGTGTTGGTATACACCTCTTTGGTGGTGTGGGTATGGGACCATGTCGTGATGTTGGTATACACTGTTTTGGTGGTGTTGGTATAGGACCATTACGTGGTGATGGTATATACCTCATTCGTGGTGTTGGTATTGGACCTTGTCGTGGTGGTTGTATATACCTCTTTCGCGGTGTGGGTATGGGACCATGTCATTTTGTTGGTATACACCTCTTTCGCTGTGTTGGTATGGGACTATGTCGTGGTGTTGGTATACTCCGTTTTGGTGCTGTTGAGTATGGGACCATGTCGTGGTGATATTGTATTCCTCTTTCGTGGTGTTGGTATGGGACCATATGGTGGTGTTGGTATACACCTCTTT
>CM067347.1:8992250-9004276 GCA_034190875.2 Urechis unicinctus
CGAGTACTGACCGTAGTGTAGCCAATGCCATGAACAAACGAGTAAAGGCAGTAGTGTAGCCGATTACCATGAACAAACGAGTACTGACCGTAGTGTAGCCAATGCCATGAACAAACGAGTAAAGGCAGTAGTGTAGCCATGCCATGAACCATGAATAAACGAGTAAAGGCAGTAGTGTAGCCAATGCCATGAACAAACGAGTACTGACCGTAGTGTAGCCAATGCCATGAACAAACGAGTAAAGGCAGTAGTGTAGCCGATTACATGAACAAACGAGTACTGACCGCAGTGTAGCCAATGCCATGAACAAACGAGTAAAGGCAGTAGTGTAGCCGATTACATGAACAAACGAGTAAAGGCAGTAGTGTAGCCGATTACATGAACAAAAACGAGTACTGACCGCAGTGTAGCCAATGCCATGAACAAACGAGTAAAGGCAGTAGTGTAGCCGATTACATGAACAAACGAGTAAAGGCAGTAGTGTAGCCGATTACATGAACAAACGAGTACTGACCGTAGTGTAGCCAATGCCATGAACAAACGAGTACTGACCGTAGTGTAGCCAATGCCATGAACAAACGAGTACTGACCGTAGTGTAGCCAATGCCATGAACAAACGAGTAAAGGCAGTAGTGTAGCCGATGACATGAACAAACGAGTAAAGGCAGTAGTGTAGCCAATGCCATGAACAAATGAGTAAAGGCAGTAGTGTAGCTACTGCCATGAATAAACGAGTAAAGGCAGTAGTGTAGCCGATGCCATGAACAAACGAGTAAAGGCAGTAGTGTAACCAATGCCATGAACAAACGAGTAAAGGCAGTAGTGTAACCAATGCCATGAACAAACGAGTAAAGGCAGTAGTGTAGCCAATGCCATGAATAAACGAGTAAAGGCAGTAGTGTAGCCAATGCCATGAACAAACGAGTAAAGGCAGTAGTGTAGCTAATGCCATGAACAAACGAGTACTGACCGTAGTGTAGCCAATGCCATGAACAAACGAGTACTGACCGTAGTGTAGCCAATGCCATGAACAAACGAGTAAAGGCAGTAGTGTAGCCAATGCCATAAACAAACGAGTAAAGGCAGTAGTGTAACCAATGCCATGAACAAACGAGTAAAGGCAGTAATGTAGCCGATGTCATGAACCAACGAGTACCGACCGTAGTGTAACCAATGCCATGAACAAACGAGTAAAGGCAGTAGTGTAGCCAATGCCATGAACAAACGAGTAAAGGCAGTAGTGTAGCCGATGACATGAACAAACGAGTAAAGGCAGTAGTGTAGCCAATGCCATGAACAAACGAGTAAAGGCAGTAGTGTAGCCAATGCCATAAACAAACGAGTAAAGGCAGTAGTGTAACCAATGCCATGAACAAACGAGTAAAGGCAGTAGTGTAGCCAATGCCATGAACAAACGAGTAAAGGCAGTAGTGTAGCCATTGCCATGAATAAACGAGTAAAGGCAGTAGTGTAACCAATGCCATGAACAAACGAGTAAAGGCAGTAGTGTAGCTATTGCCATGAATAAACGAGTAAAGGCAGTAGTGTAGCCGATTACATTAACAAACGAGTACTGACCGTAGTGTAGCCAATGCCATGAACAAACGAGTACTGACCGTAGTGTAGCCAATGCCATGAACAAAGTGTAGAGTATGCCATGAACAGTAGTGTAGCTATTGCCATGAACAAACGAGTAAAGGCAGTAGTGTAGCCGATTACATTAACAAACGAGTACTGACCGCAGTGTAGCCAATGAAATGAACAAACGAGTAAAGGCAGTAAGTGTAGCCGATGCCATGAACAAACGAGTAAAGGCAGTAGTGTAGCCGATTACATGAACAAACGAGTACTGACCGTAGTGTAGCCAATGCCATGAACAAACGAGTACTGACCGTAGTGTAGCCAATGCCATGAACAAACGAGTACTGACCGTAGTGTAGCCAATGCCATGAACAAACCATGAACAAACGAGTAAAGGCAGTAGTGTAGCCAATGCCATGAACAAACGAGTAAAGGCAGTAGTGTAGCCAATGCCATGAACAAACGAGTAAAGGCAGTAGTGTGTAACCAATGCCATGAACAAACGAGTAAAACGAGGCAGTAGTGTAGCTATTGCCATGAACAAACGAGTAAAGGCAGTAGTGTAGCCGATTACATGAACAAACAAACGAGTACTGACCGTAGTAGTGTAGCCAATGCCATGAACAAACGAGTAAAGGTGTAGCAGTAGTGTAGCCGATTACATGAACAAACGAGTACTGTACCGCAGTGTAGCCAATGCCATGAACAAACGAACAAACGAGTAAAGGAACAAACGAGTAAAGGCAGTAGTAGTAATGTAAAGTAGCCGATTACATGAACAAACGAGTAAAGGCAGTAGTGTAGCCGATTACATGAACAAACGAGTACTGACCGTAGTGTAGCCAATGCCATGAACAAACGAGTACTGACCGTAGTGTAGCCAATGCCATGAACAAACGAGTAAAGGCAGTAGTGTAACCAATGCCATGAAACAAACGAGTAAAGGCAGTAGTGTAGCCAATGCCATGAACAAAAACGAGTAAAGGCAGTAGTGTAGCCAATGCCATGAACAAACGAGTAAAGGCAGTAGTGTAGCCAATGCCATGAACAAACGAGTAAAGGCAGTAGTGTAGCCGATGCCATGAACAAACGAGTAAAGGCAGTAGTGTAGCCAATGCCATGAACAAACGAGTACTGACCGTACCGAGTACCCGTAGTGTAGCCAATGCCATGAACAAACGAGTACTGACCGTAGTGTAGCCAATGCCATGAACAAACGAGTAAAGGCAGTAGTGTAGCCAATGCCATAAACAAACGAGTAAAGGCAGTAGTGTAGCCAATGCCATGAACAAACGAGTAAAGGCAGTAATGTAGCCGATGTCATGAACCAACGAGTACCGACCGTAGTGTAACCAATGCCATGAACAAACGAGTAAAGGCAGTAGTGTAGCCAATGCCATGAACAAACGAGTAAAGGCAGTAGTGTGTAGCCGATGACATGAACAAAACGAGTAAAGGCAGTAGTGTAGCCAATGCCATGAACAAACGAGTAAAGGCAGTAGTGTAGCCAATGCCATAAACAAACGAGTAAAGGCAGTAGTGTAACCAATGCCATGAACAAACGAGTAAAGGCAGTAGTGTAGCCAATGCCATGAACAAACGAGTAAAGGCAGTAGTGTAGCCATTGCCATGAATAAACGAGTAAAGGCAGTAGTGTAACCAATGCCATGAACAAACGAGTAAAGGCAGTAGTGTAGCTATTGCCATGAATAAACGACGAGTAAAGGCAGTAGTGTACATTAACAAACGATGCTGACCGTAGTGTAGCCAATGAACAAACGAGTAAAGGCAGTAGTGTAGCCGTAGTGTAGCCGAGTGTAGCCATGAACAAACGAGTAAAGGCAGTAGTGTAGCCAATGGCAGTAGTGTAGCCGATTACATGAACAAACGAGTACTGACCGCAGTGTAGCCAATGCCATGAACAAACGAGTAAAGGCAGTAGTGTAGCCAATGCCATGAACAAACGAGTAAAGGCAGTAGTGTAGCCAATGCCATGAACAAACGAGTACTGACCGTAGTGTAGCCAATGCCATGAACAAACGAGTAAAGGCAGTAGTGTAGCCAATGCCATGAACAAACGAGTAAAGGCAGTAGTGTAGCCAATGCCATGAACAAACGAGTAAAGGCAGTAGTGTAGCCAATGCCATGAACAAACGAGTAAAGGCAGTAGTGTAGCCAATGCCATGAACAAACGAGTAAAGGCAGTAGTGTAGCCAATGCCATGAACAAACGAGTAAAGGCAGTAGTGTAGCTATTGCCATGAATAAACGAGTAAAGGCAGTAGTGTAGCCGATTACATGAACAAACGAGTACTGACCGTAGTGTAGCCAATGCCATGAACAAACGAGTAAAGGCAGTAGTGTAGCCAATGCCATGAACAAACGAGTAAAGGCAGTAGTGTAGCCGATTACATGAACAAACGAGTACTGACCGCAGTGTAGCCAATGCCATGAACAAACGAGTAAAGGCAGTAGTGTAGCCGATTACATGAACAAACGAGTAAAGGCAGTAGTGTAGCCGATTACATGAACAAACGAGTACTGACCGTAGTGTAGCCAATGCCATGAACAAACGAGTACTGACCGTAGTGTAGCCAATGCCATGAACAAACGAGTAAAGGCAGTAGTGTAGCCGATGACATGAACAAACGAGTAAAGGCAGTAGTGTAGCCAATGCCATGAACAAACGAGTAAAGGCAGTAGTGTAGCCACTGCCATGAATAAACGAGTAAAGGCAGTAGTGTAGCCGATGCCATGAACAAACGAGTAAAGGCAGTAGTGTAGCCAATGCCATGAACAAACGAGTAAAGGCAGTAGTGTAGCCAATGCCATGAACAAACGAGTAAAGGCAGTAGTGTAGCCAATGCCATGAACAAACGAGTAAAGGCAGTAGTGTAGCCAATGCCATGAACAAAAAGGCGAGTGTAACCAATGCCATGAAAGCAGTAGTGTAGCCAATGCCATGAACAAACGAGTAAAGGCAGTAGTGTAGCCAATGCCATGAACAAACGAGTAAAGGCAGTAGTGTAGCCAATGCCATGAACAAACGAGTAAAGGCAGTAGTGTAGCCAATGCCATGAACAAACGAGTAAAGGCAGTAGTGTAGCCAATGCCATGAACAAACGAGTAAAGGCAGTAGTGTAGCCAATGCCATGAACAAACGAGTAAAGGCAGTAGTGTAGCCAATGCCATGAACAAACGAGTAAAGGCAGTAGTGTAGCTATTGCCATGAATAAACGAGTAAAGGCAGTAGTGTAGCCAATGCCATGAACAAACGAGTAAAGGCAGTAGTGTAGCCAATGACATGAACAAACGAGTAAAGGCAGTAGTGTAGCCAATGCCATGAACATACGAGTAAAGGCAGAAGTGTAGCCGATGACATGAACAAACGAGTAAAGGCAGTAATGTAGCCGATGTCATGAACCAACGAGTACCGACCGTAGTGTAACCAATGCCATGAACAAACGAGTAAAGGCAGTAGTGTAGCCAATGCCATGAACAATCGAGTACTGACCGTAGTGCAGCCAATGACATGAACGAACGAGTACTGACCGTAGTGTAGCCAATGCCATGAACAAACGAGTACTGACCATAGTGTAGCCAATGCCATGAACAAACGAGTACTGAGCACAGGCCGTTATGTAGCCGCTGCCATGTACAAACGAGTAAAGGCCGTGATGTAGTCAATGCCATGAACAAACAAGTGCCGGCCGTGATGTTGCCGATGTTACGAACAAATGAGTAGAGGCTGTGATGAAGCCGATGCTACGAACAATCAAGTACAGGCTGTGATGTATCCGATTCCATGAACAAACGAGTACAGGCCGTGATGAAGCCGATTCCATGAACAAACGAGTACAGGCTGTGATGTAGCCGATTCCATGAACAAACGAGTACAGGCCGTGGTGAAGCCGATGCCATGAACGAGCTAGTACAGAGCTTGATGTGGCAGATGCCACGGACAAACGGGGTTGAGGCTGGGATGTGGCAGATGCAATGGACAAACGGGGTAGAGGCTGTGATGTTGTTGATGCTACGAACGACAAATTTCTGAACCGAGTAGATACGAAATGTTTGACAAAAACAAATTTTCATAATGGTAGTCTCACGTATAAAAGTAAATGAATCAGTTATCGATACTGCTCGCTATGCCTCGGCCCACTACAGAGCATACGTAATATTAACCGCATCTAACGCCGATCTATTTCAGCAATGACCCTAGAATCTAATGTCTTATTGGCAATTTGATATGACCCCATAAATCGCTACTATTACCATGCGACGGAACTCAGGTGATGCGATATTAATTGAAAAGCCTGTAGTGGACTCGCGAAGAACTTATAATCAGTAATATAGCAAGTTATGTTTTCCATACAAATAACCACGCCAATCTATGTTGTACCATCTACAGGTCGTCACTTTCCTCGGCATGCACATGCACAAATGCTCTTCCACTTACTTGTAGCTTAAGAGGAATGGAATGCCATATGCCAGTGAAGGAACACATATGGCTGTCAAAGTTGCCATGAAATACCGGGACTCATCAGGTATATTCTAAAGACCCGCGCAGCGGTGATGGAGTTTTAGGCTGCCAAGTAGGGTAGACATGTGGACAGGTACAAAACTTGCGTACGTCACGGTGATTCAGAATTCGCAATAGAGGATGAACAAGCTAAATGATACTTGCACTGGGCTGCCTTAACTCACCACAGGGGCCCAAAAATATTAGTACTGTTAGAGAAGAATTTGCCACATACACAGAGAAATGCTACGCGGAACAAGTAAATGCAATGGGCTCATCAGAAGAACCTTCGAACGGTGTTGACACCCATATCGGCGAGACCCACAATGTGTAAAAATTTCCATAATACGGAAGTTTAAAGCCTGGGCAGAAGCTGTGTTGTTGCCAATCAGGCCTGTGCGTGGATCAAGGTTTGAAAACCACACTCCGGTGGGGATATTTATTGCCTAAAATACCGACTGCTGATACCTCCCTAACTTTGTATCAAACTAATTTGGTTATAGCTAATGCTAGTCAAGCGGTAAAATATGGAGCAGAACGAAAACTACACAAAAGGTGACGGCGGTCTACCGCATCAGTTATCCTATAAGCCCGTAGCACGACACAAAAAGATAGACCAGTACAACCACCCCAGTTACAGCTACCAGAAAAGAGACTAATACAACCATCCCAGAGACAGCTATCAGAAAAGACTAATACAACCATCCCAGAGAAAGCTCTCTGAAAAGAGTCTAATACAACCATCCCAGAGAAAGCTATCTGAAAAGAGACTAATACAACCATCCCAGAGAAAGCTATCTGAAAGAGACCAGTACAACCATCCCAGAGAAAGCTATCTGAAAAGAGACCGGTACAAACACCCCAGTGAAAGCTATCTGAAAAGAGACCAGTACAAACATCCCAGTGAAAGCTATCTGAAAAGAGACTAATACAACCATCCCAGAGAAAGCTATCTGAAAAGAGACTAATACAACCATCCCAGAGAAAGCTATCTGAAAAGAGACTAATACAACCATCCCAGAGAAAGCTATCTGAAAAGAGACTAATACAACCATCCCAGAGAAAGCCATCTGAAAAGAGACCAATACAAACACCCCCAGAGAAAGCTATCTGAAAAGAGACTAATACAACCATCCCAGAGAAAGCTATCTGAAAGAGACTAATACAACCATCACAGAGAAAGCTATCTGAAAAGAGACTAATACAACCATCCCAGAGAGAGCTATCTGAAAAGAGACTAATACAACCATCCCAGAGAAAGCTATCTGTAAAGAGACTAATACAACCATCCCAGAGAAAGCTATCTGAAAAGAGACCAGTACAACCATCCCAGAGAAAGCTATCTGAAAAGAGACTAATACAACCATCCCAGAGAAAGCTATCTGAAAAGACTACTAAGAAAGCTATCTGAAAAGAGACATCAACCATCCCAGAGAAAGCTATCTGAAAAGAGACTAATACAACCATCCCAGAGAAAGCTATCTGAAAAGGGACTAATACAACCATCCCAGAGAGAGCTACCTGAAAGGAAACCAGTACAAACGTCCCAGAGAAAGCTATCTGAAAAGAGACTAATACAACCATCCCAGAGAAAGCTATCTGAAAAGAGACTAATACAACCATCCCAGAGACAGCTATCAGAAAAGAGACTAATACAACCATCCCAGAGAAAGCTATCTGAAAAGAGACCAATACAACCATCCCAGAGAAAGCTATCTGAAAAGGGACTAATACAACCATCCCAGAGAGAGCTATCTGAAAAGAAACCAGTACAAACATCCCAGAGAAAGCTATCTGAAAAGAGACTAATACAACCATCCCAGAGAAAGCTATCTGAAAAGAGACTAATACAACCATCCCAGAGAAAGCTATCTGAAAAGAGACTAATACAACCATCCCAGAGAAAGCTATCTGAAAAGAGACTAATACAACCATCCCAGAGAAAGCTATCTGAAAAGAGACCAAAAAACATCCAGAGAAAGCAATCTAAAAAGAGAGCAGTACAACCCATTCAAGAGAAAGTTATCTGAAAAGAGACCAGTACAACCATCCCGGAGACAGTCATAGGAAAAGAGACTAAGACACACAACATGGTCCCATACCAACACCACGAAAGAGGTGTGTACATACCAACACACCACGACATGGTTACCAACACCACGAAGGAGGTGTATACCAACCACCACGACATGGTCCCATACCAACACCACAAAAGAGGAGTATACCAACACCACGACATGGTCCCATACCAATACCACCAAAAGAGGTGTATACCAACACCACGACATGGTCCCATACCAACACACCAACACCAGATGTCCCATACCAACAAATCACGACATGGTCCCATACCAACACCACGACATGGTCCATACCAACACCAAAAAGAGTATATACCAACACCACGACATGGTCCCATACCAACACCACGAAGAGGTATATACCCACACTACATGGACATGGTCCCATACCAACACCAAAGAAAGAGTGTATACCAACACCACGACATGGTCCCATACCAACACCACGAAAGAGGTGCATATAACACCACGACATGGTCCCATACCAACACCACGAAAAGAGGTGTATACCATATCACTACGACATGGTCCCATACAACACCACGAAAGAGGTGTATACCAACACCACAAAGATGGTCCCATACAAACACCACGAAGAGGTGTATACCACACCACGACATGGTCCCATACCAACACCACGAAAGAGGTGTATACCACCACAACGACATGGTCCCATACCAACACCACGAAAGAGGTGTATACCAACACCACGACATGGTCCCATACCAACACCACGAAAGAGGTGTATAACACCACGACATGGTCCCATACCAACACCACGAACAGAGGTATACCAACAACACGACATGGTCCCATACCAACACCACCAAAGAGGTGTATACCAACAACACCACATGGTGGTCCCATACCAACACCACGAAAGAGGTATACCAACACACACGACATGGTCCTATACCAAACAGCACCAAAACGGTATATACCAACACCACGACATAGTCCCATACCAACACACACCACGAAAGAGGTGTATACCAACAAAACGACATGGTCCCATACCCACACACCACGAAAGAGGTATATACAACACCACGACAAGGTCCAATACCAACACCACGAATGAGGTATATACCATCACCACGTAATGGTCCTATACCAACACCACCAAAACAGTGTATACCAACATCTAGACATGGTCCCATACCCACACCACCAAAGAGGTGTATACCAACACCACGACATGTTCCCATACCAACACCACGTATGAGATATAAACCATCACCACGTCATGGTCCATTACCCACACCACCAAAACGATGTATACCAACACCACGACATGGTCCCATGCCAACACCACGAAAGAGGTATATACCATCACCACGTCATGATCCCATACCAGCACCACCAAAACGATGTATACCAACACCATGACATGATCCCATACCAACACCACGAAAGAGGAGTACGCAACCAAAACGACATGGTCCCCTACCAACACCACGAAAGAGGTGTATACCAACACCACGACATGGTCCCATACCAACTCCACCAAAGAGGTGTGTACCAGCACCACGACATGTTCTTATACTAACACCACTAAAACTGTGTATACCAACACCACGACATGGTCCCATACCAACACCACGAAAGAGGTGTATACCAACACCACGACATGGTCCCATACCAACACCACGAAAGAGGTGTATACCAACACCACGACATGGTCCCATACCAACACCACGAAAGAGGTGTATACCAACACCACGACATGGTCCCATACCAACACCACGAAAGAGGTATATACCAACACCACGACATGGTCCCATACCAAACACCACGAAAGAGGTGTATACCAACACCACGACATGGTCCCATACCAACTCCACCAAAGAGGTGTGTACCAACACCACGACATGTTCTCATACCAACACCACTAAAACTGTGTATACCAACACCACGACATGGTCCCATACCAACACCACCAAAGAGTTGTATACCAACACCACGACATGGTCCCATACCAACACCACGAAAGAGGTGTATACCAACACCACGACATGGTCCCATACCAACACCACGAAAGAGGTGTATACCAACACCACGACATGGTCCCATACCAACACCACGAAAGAGGTATATACCAACACCACGACATGGTCCCATACCAACACCACGAAAGAGGTGTATACCAACACCACGACATGGTCCCCATACCAACAAGAGGTGTATAACAACACGAACCAACACCACGAAAGAGGGTGTATATAACCACCACACCACGACATGGTCCCATACCAACACCACGAAAAAAGGTATACCACCACGACATGGTCCCCTACCAACACCACGAAAGAGGTGTATACCAACACCACGACATGGTCCCATACCATACCAACACCACCAAAGAGGTGTATACCAACACCACCATATGGTCCCATACCAACACCACGAAAGAGGAATACAATATCACCACGACATGGTCCTATACTAACAGCACCAAAACGGAGTATACCAACACCACGACATAGTCCCATACCAACACCGCGAAAGAGGTGTATACCAACAAAATGACATGGTCCCATACCCACACCGCGAAAGAGGTATATACAACCACCACGACAAGGTCCAATACCAACACCACGAATGAGGTATATACCATCACCACGTAATGGTCCTATACCAACACCACCAAAACAGTGTATACCAACATCTAGACATGGTCCCATACCCACACCACCAAAGAGGTGTATACCAACACCACGACATGGTCCCATACCAACACCACGAAAGAGGTATATACCATCACCACGTCATGGTCCCATACCAACACCACCAAAACGATGTATACCAACACCACGACATGGTCCCATACCAACACCACGAAAGAGGTATATACCAACACCACGTCATGGTCCCATACCAACACACCACGAAAGAGGTGTACCAAAACACCACGACATGGTCCCATACCAACCCCACCACGAAAAGAGGTGTATACCAACACCACGACATGGTCCCCTACCAACACCACGAAAGAGGTGTATACCAACACCACGACATGGTCCCATACCAACACACACAAGAGTGTCCCACCACACCACGACAAAGAGTTCCATACCAACACCACGAAATGGTCCCATACCAACACCACGAAAGAGAACCAACACCACGACATGGTCCCATACCAACACCACCAAAGAGTGTATACCACACACCACGACATGGTCCCACACCAACACCACCACCACCAACACCACGACATGGTCCCATACCAACACCACCACGAAAGAGGTGTATACCAACACCACGACATGGTCCCATACCAACACCACCAAAGAGGTATATACCAACACCATGACATGGTCCCATACCAACACCACGCAAAGAGGTGTATACCACCACCACGACATGGTCCCATACCAACACCACGAAAGAGGTGTATAACACCACACCACGAATGGTCCCCATACCAACACCACACACACGAAGATGTATACCAACACCCACATGGTCCCATACCAACACACCACGAAAGAGGTGTATACCAACACCACGACATGGTCCCATACCAACACACCACAAAGAGGTGTATACCAACACCACGACATGGTCCCATACCAACACCACCACGAAAGAGGTGTATACCACACACCACACACAAAGGTGTATACCAACACCACCATGGTCCCATACCAACACCACACCAAAGAGGTATATACCAACACCATGACATGGTCCCATACCAACACCACGAAAGAGGTGTATACCAACACCACGACATGGTCCCATACCAACACCCACCAAAGAGTGTGTACCAACACCACGACATGGTCCCATACCAACCACACCACGAAAGAGGTGTATACCAACACCACGACATGGTCC